>ML664161.1:46148996-46245792 GCA_007570785.1 Antilocapra americana | reverse complement strand
CTCTAAATTTTTGGTAGAATTCAGCTGTGAAGCCATCTGGTCCTGGGCTTTTGTTTTTTGGAAGATTTCTGATTACGGTTTCAATTTCCGTGCTTGTGATGGGTCTATTAATATTATCTATCTCTTCCTGGTTTAGTCTTGGAAAGTTATACTTTTCTAGGAATTTGTCCATTTCATCCAAATTGTCCAGTTTATTTGCATATAGTTGCTGATAATAGTCTCCTATGATCCTTTGTATTTCTGTGTTTTCTGTTGTGATCTCTCCGTTTTCATTTCTAATTCTGTTGATTTGGTTCTTCTCCCTTTGTTTTTTGATGAGTCTGGCTAACGGTTTGTCAATTTTTTTTATCTTCTCAAACAACCAGGTTTTGGCTTCGTTGATTTTTGCTATGGTCACTTTTGATTCCTTTGCATTTATTTCTGCCCTGATCTTTAAGATTTCTCTCCTTCTACTAGACCTGGGCTTCTGCATCTCTTCCCTTTCTAGTTGCTTTAGGTGTAAAGTAAGGTCATTTATTTGAGTTTTTTCTTGTTTCCTGAGGTGAGCTTGTATTGCTATGAACTTTCCCCTTAGCATTGCTTTCACAGTGTCCCATAGGTTTTGGGCTGTTGTGTTTTCATTTTCATTCGTTTCCATGCATAACTGAATTTCATTTTTGATTTCTTCTGTGATTTGTTGGTTATTCAGCAGTGTGTTGTTGAGCCTCCATATGTTGGAAGTTTTGAAAGGTTTTCTCCTGTAGTTGATATCTAATCTCACTGCATTGTGGTCAGAAAAGATGCTTGGGATGATTTCAATATTTTTGAATTTACCAAGGCTAGATTTATGGCCCAGGATGTGATCTACCCTGGAGAAGGTCCCGTGTGCACTTGAGAAAAAGGTGAAATTCCTTGTTTTGGGGTGGAATGACCTATAGATATCAATTAGGTCTAGTTGGTCTATTGTATCATTTAAAGTTTGAATTTCCTTGTTACTTTTCTGTCTAGTTGATCTGTCCATTGGTGTGATTGGGGTATTAAAGTGTCCCACTATTATTGTGTTGTTGTTGATTTCCCCTTTCATACTAGTTAGCATTTGCCTTACATATTGTGGAGCTCCTATGTTAGGTGCATAAATATTTATAATTGTTATTTCTTCTTCCTCGATTGATCCTTTGATCATTATGTAATGTCCATCTTTATCTCTTTTCACTGCCTTTATTTTAAAGTCTACTTTATCTGATATGAGTATTGCCACTCCTGCTTTCTTTTGGTCTTTATTTGCATGGAATATCTTTTTCCAGCCTTTAACTTTCCGTCTATATGTGTCCCTAGGTTTGAGGTGGGTCTCTTGTAGACAACATATATAGGGGCAGATGACACCATTCTTATGACAGAAAGTGAAGAGGAGTTGAAGAGCCTCTTGTTGAAAGTGAAAGAGGAGAGTGAAAAGGCTGGATTAAAACTCTGCATTCAAAAAACAAAGATTATGGCATCTGGTCCCATCACTTCATGGCAAATAATTGGGGAAACAATGGAAACAGTGACAGACTTTATTTTCTTGGGCTTCAAAATCCCTGCAGATGGTGACGGCAACTATGAAATTAAAAGTCACTTGCTCCTTGGAAGAAAAGCTATGACCAACCTAGATAGCATATTAAAAAGCAGAGACATTACTTTGCCCACAAAGGTCTGTCTAGTCAAAGCTATGATTTTCCCAGTAGTGATGTATGAATGTGAGAGCTGTACTATAAAGAAAGTTGAGCGCCAGAGAATTGAACTCTGGTGTTGGAGAATACTCTTGAGAGCCCCTTGGACTGCAAGGAGATCAAACCAGTCCATCCTAAAGGAACTCAGTCCTAGATACTCATTGGAAGGACTGATGCTGAAGCTGAAACTCCAATACTTTGGCCACCTGATGTGAAGAACTGACTCATTTAAAAAGACCCTGATACTGGGAAAGGTTGAAGGTGGGAGAAGACAGCAACAGAGGATGAGATGGCTGGATGGCATCACCAGTTTGATGGACATGAGTTTGAGCAAACTCTGGGATTTGGTAATGGACAGGGATGCCTGGTGTACTGCCGTCCATGGGGTTGCAAAGAGACGGACGCAACTGAGCAACCGAACTGAAGAAGAGACGGGAGAATTTATATTTGTCTCTGTTCTCTGCCATGTGAGACTACAACAAGAAGATAGCTGACTGCAAGCTAGGAAGAGGGCATCACCATGAGCCAAAATCTTAAGTCACATAGGAACTTTGAACTTCCATAGAACTGAGAAATAAATGTTTATTCTTTAAAAATACCTAATCCATGTAAGTTGATACAGCAATCTAATCAGAACGAGACATTTTGATATAAGTCCTTTGTTAGAAAATTGATTTGGAAACATTTCCTCCCATTTTCTCCTTGCTTGTCATTCTCTTAACAGTAATTTTTGAATAGTACAAGCTCTTAATTTTGAAGAAGTCCAATTTATATGATGACAATAATGGAATGGTGGTTGGTTGTGGTAATATCTATTCTTATTGTAATTGTCGTTGTTCAGTCTTACTCTTTGCAACCCCATAGACTGCTGCATGCCAGGCTTCCCTGTTCTTCACCATCTCCTGGAGTTTGCTCAGATTCATGTCCATTGAGTGGGTGATGTTATCTCACCATATTATCCTCTGCCATCCCCTTCTCCTTTTGACTTCAAAGTTTCCCAGCATCAGTCTTTTCCAGTGACTCAGCTCTTTGCATCAGATAGCCAAAGTATGGAGCTTCAGCATCAGTCCTTCCAGTGAATATCCTGCGTTGCTTTCCTTTAGGATTTAATCTCCTTGCAGTCCAAGGGATTCTCGAGAGTCTTCTCCAGCACCACAATTCAAAGGCATCAATTCTTGGGTACTCAGCCTTCTTTATCATCCAACTCTCACATCCATACATGACTACTGGAAAAATCATAGCTTTGACTATATGGACGTTTGTCAGCAAAGCTTTTTAATACACTACCTAGGTTTGTCATAGCTTTCCTTCCAAGGAGCTAGTGTCTTTTAATTTCATGGCTGCAGTCACAATCCACAATAATTTTGGAGCCCAGGAAAAGAAAATCTGTCATTGCTTCCACTTTTTCCCCATCTATCTGCCATGAAGTGATGGGACCAGATGCCATGATCTTTTTGAATGTTGAATATGTATTTTTATTACTTTGTCTTAATTTGGTTAATGCATTTTATGATATATCATTTTTTAAATTTTTCCTGTGTAAGCATCAACAATTAGAAAATTTAGTGAATTAATTCAAAGACAGTAGTTTTTCTTGGTCACTAGCATTCTTTCAATATCTAGTATCCCCAGGAGAAATAAATAATAGTATTTTGGGTCCTTAGTACTGAAGTAGCCATTGTCTCTCTATATGTTCTATTCATCTATATCAAAAACAATAATTAGTAGAGAGAAGATGCTTACTAAAAATTTTAAAATAGAATACTAGTAAGTGGTACATGAAAAACAACATTTGGGTCATGTTGTTACCAATTGTTTTCAGTGGAATCAAATGGGATTTAACAATCTTGTTATAAGAAAAAAATTCAAATTCACTCATTTTGACTTGCTATAAATTATGGAAATACCCTAAGAAACTTTATTTCAGACTTAACTGTGTACATATAAACCAGCATGGATCTGGGGAACCTGGAGAGATGATTTCTAAAGATTCTGAGTTTAATTGCATTTTAGTATTTTTAATGATATTACCAGCATAAGTGCATTTATTATGTGACTTTTCAGAAAAGAGTTGAAATCTTCTTACCTTGATTCTGATTGTTTCTGATTTGTAGCTGAACTGTCTGAGTGGGAATGTTTGGAGCCTCTTAAAAAAAATAAATAACACAATAGTTCCTCAGAACTATTTCTAAAAAATATTGAATTATTTTATGTAGGTTAAATAACAGAAAAGAGCTGGCTTCATCCCAGTCACCAATACTCATTACCAAAAAACAGAAAAAATAAGTAGATGATTAAAGTAAAAGAACTAAATTTTGGCCTTTTAAGATCTTCTGAGCAATCCAGACAGAACATCTAATTGACACCTTTTGTGAGACTTTTTATAGTAAAATTCCTCTTAGAATTTTATCACAAATGTTTATGTGATAAACATCTCATTTTCTTTCTTCCTTTTGAACCTATAAACAAGTTGTAAGAACTGATTTATTATAAATATTACATACTCATTATTTGTTCTTAATAGATATGTATTTGTGAGTCTTCTGTTTTTCTATTTTCTTAATTATAAAATCTTTAGAAAGAGAAACTGTGACTTACTACTGCCTTTGTAAACTTTCTTTGTATCTAATAAACTTCACTGTACATGGCGTCTCAGTAATTGTTGAGTTGTAATGGTAGTGAAATTAATTGCAAAGTCACAGTTTCCTGAGCTAGCTGAGGATTATTTCAGAGTTTGAAGGAAAAAAGAAGACATCAAAGTCTTTAATAGTATCACCTCATCCTTCCATTTCTATAACACCTAGAAAGTTTAATTTAAACTTCTTGGATTTTTATGGCCAGTCCATCAGTAATTTTGAGTAAGATGATTGAAGTGAAATGAAATTGCTCAGTCGTGTCTGACTCTTTGCGACCCTATGGACTGTAGCCTACCAGGTTCCTCCATCCATGGGATTTTCCAGGCAAGAGTACTGGAGTGGGTTGCCGTTTCCTTCTACAGGGGGATCTTCCTGATCCAGGGATAGAACCTGGGTCTCCTGCATTGTAGGCAGATGCCTTAGTGTCTGAGCCACCAAGGAAGCCCAAGATGATGTAACAAAGTGCCAATCTATAATATCTTTTCCCAAGATTTAATTACTGTCAACTCCTAATAACTGTAAATGAACATCCATTTTTTGGCATAACCACCAGAATACTTTTAAGACACCTCATAAACCATGTTAAAGTCTCAAATATTAACTCAGATTTAATGCTAAATTTTGGAGGAATAAAACTGTTTTAATGGCTCAATACTACTTGGGAACTCCTGAAATAAGTATTTTCCCAACCATTAATTTACTTAAATTGTAGTTTTTGAGATTTCCCAGGGGGAGGGAATCGCGAAGGAGGAGGGAGGGGGGTTCTGGAGGGGGAGCATATGTAAACCCATGGCGGTTTCATGTCACTGTATGGCAAAACCAACACAATAAAGTAAAGAAAATTTTAAAAAAAATTGTAGTTTTTGCCTTGATTGTTAAAGAATTAAATTTAGACTATTCATATTTCAAGTGCAGTCAGTATTAAATTTTGAGTGGTTTATTTGAGATCTACATTAAATTCATACTGCCATCAAGGAATGTATGTCTTAATTAAAGGTGACTCTTGATTGACTCATGAGTAATGAGGAGTAAAAGATCTATTGAAATTAAATACAGTAAGCTAAGTACAATGAAATTTCCTTCCAAATTTTAGGGGACCTAATAACATTCTTAAAAGCAGTCATGGTTTTCTTAGTTGAGAGAGATTCCTTTTTAGTTACGGAGAAATCTGAGAGAGCTGTTATTTTTAAATGTTCAGAACAAACTAACACTGTTGTTTTCAGAGGACAGACTACTTATTTGTGAATTTAATTTTACATAGACATTAAAAATCAAACTTTACTTTGAATTTGGTTATTTAGTTTTAATTTTCGTCTGGGTAAATTTTTGAAGTTATTTTGACATGTTAAATATAAAAAATTAGTAAATGCCACACATAAACTTTTGAGAGAGTAATGTAAATGATATATTATTTTAGATAAATATTACCCATATGTTTGAATTTATAGTGTTCATTCATTCAGTGAATTACAGTAAACCATAGTGAGTGACTTTTTTTTTGTTTTAGTCTCTTCTTAAGTAGATTCAATTATTGTTAAATGAAGCTGACCTAAATAGAGTATTGCTTTCGGCAGCTCTTTTCATATTGTGGTGTGTGCAGTGTCAGTGCGACCTCTATGCCTGCCACAGCGCCTGACTTAGCGTCAGAGAATAATAGTGATTAACAGAGATTAATAATAGAGATCAGTAGAGGTTAATTTAGTACTATCTGTTACTGCCTATTAACATGAAATCACTATGGGAAGACTAACTCAGGCTGTTGATTATTATCAAACGTTCCTAACATATGACACCAGTCTTGTATCCTAGAATTTCCAGAATCATCCTGATTTTACATATACATGCTTTAGTGTCACTATATATTTTGGGCTCCAAAATCAATACAGATGGTGACTGCAGCCATGAAATTAAAAGACACTTGCTCCTTGGAAGGAAAGTTATTACCAACCTAGACAGCATATTAAAAAGTAGAGACATTACTCTGCCAGCAAAGGTCCATCTAGTCAAGGCTATGGTTTTTCCAGTAGTCATGTATGGATGTGAGAGTTGGACTATAAAGAAGCTAATCGCCGAAGAATTGATGCTTTTGAAGTGTGGTGTTAGAGAAGACTGTTGAGAGTCCCTTGGACTGCAAGGAGATCCAACCAGTCCATCCTAAAGGAGATTAGTCCTGGGTGTTCATTGGGAGGACTGATGTTGAAGCTGAAACTCCAGTACTTTGGCCACCTGATGTGAAGAGCTGACTCATTTGAAAAAACCCTGATGGTGGGAAAGATTGAGAGTGGGAAACGAAGGGGACGACAGAGGATGAGATGGTTGGATGGCATCACCAACTGGATAGACATGAATTTGAGTAAGCTCCAGGAGTTGGTGATGGACAAGAAGGCCTGGTGTGCCGCAGTCCATGGGGGCGCAAAGAGTCGGACATGACTGAGTGACTGAACTGAACTGATCCCCATTTTGGGGGCTTCCTTGGTAGCTCAGCTGGTACAGAATCTGCAGTGCAGGAGACCCCAGTTTGATTCTTGGGTTGGAAAGATCCCCTGGAGGAAGGCATGGCAACCCATTCTAGTATTCTTGCCTGGATAATCCCCATGGGCAGAGGAGGCTGGCAGGCTACAGTCCATGGGGTTGCAAAGAGTAGGACACAACTAAGCAGCTAAGCACAGCACAGCATCCCCAATTTTGAGACTTCCTTGCATTTTCCCAAGCCCTTTCTCTAACTTTTTAATAGCCTTTTTCTCCATTTCTGATCATTCTAATTCAAAGTGCTTTCTTCCCTATTTAAAATAGCTTCCATATCTTAATCTCTTAAAAATCTTCTTAAGCTAATTAGAAAAATATATAATTCATAATAACATGTAATATGAACTATAGGAAAAGTGCTTGTTACAGTGATAATCTCTTTTGAAAGTGTAGAAGACATTAGTCTTATTTAGAGAACTTTAAAAATCAGAGGGTAATCTGGGTACTAATTTTCTGATTTGCTATGTATTTTGATAGAATAACTAGAAAGTAGTGTAAGATACATTTAGGAAGAGCCAGACAATGGGTAATTGATTCTTTCATTTCAAACTAGTTCATTTAACAACAGATATATTGAATTCGTAACACAGTTTTGTTTTTTAGTTGATTCAGACTTCTTTAATGAAATCACAAAGAATATTTTTATTAAAATAAAATCTTAAGTTTGAAACCTCTTAAATTTGAAGAGAGCAGTTGGAAAAGACCCTGATGCTGGGAAAGACTGAAGGCAAGAAGAGGGCAACAGAGGGTGAGATGATTAGATAGCATCAATGACTCAATGGACATGAGTTTGAGCAAACTCCAGAGGTAGTGAAGGACAGGAAGCCTGGCATGCTATAGTCCATGGGGTTACAAAGAATCTGACATGACTTAGCAACTAAACAACAAATAGTCCATTCATTGTCTTTAAAAAAAAAAATAAAACTTCAGTGATAAAGCACAAGCGATATATACATAATTTTAGTGCTACAAGTTAGAAATTGATTAGAAATACTAAATTAAATTCATGATCCTTACAATGCCAAAAATTAAGAAACTTTAAAAAAAAATGGAAAAACATTCTAAAGGGTTTGTTTTGGATAGTCAAGACCCTTGTTTATCCTTGGGTGAATTAACCTTAGTCATGTGATCTAGAGCCACTGAATTATTCCATTTTCTTATATAAGTATACAACTTTTTCACTCTTTCTGCATTTGCAGTTAGTCAGATGAATTTCCACAGTTACCAAACTACCATATTACAATTTCTTGTACCTGGGCATGATGGTAGACATGGTTACTGCTCTCTTTCCCCAGAGACTTGGTGTTGACACTGGCTAAGTTAGGTTATGACGTGATTCCACATTTATTTTGTTGATTCTTTGACACATTATCTAACCAAGATGCTTGTCCCCTCAATTTTATGTATTCTCTTTGCTTACCTGCTGTTGTATCACTTCAGTTGTGTCCGACTCTTTGCAACCCTGTGGACTGTAACCTGCCAGGCTCCTCTGTCCATGGGATTTTCCAGGCAAAAATACTGGAGTGGGTTGTCATTTCCTTCTCCAGGGGATCTTCCCAGCTCAGGGATCAAACCTGCATCTCTGGTTTCTCTTGTATTAGCATATGGGTTCTTTACCCCTACCCCTAGGAATCCATTTGCTTTCCTGATACTGGCTTAATTAGAAATATGTGCAGGGCAAGCAGTTAGCCTGTTGTTCATTCATTGTTTTTAATGTATTGCTTGCTATTTGGGAATCTGCTTCTGAAAAGAAATAATCCCCAAAGTGGAAAGTGTTTCTCTGTGTGTGTAAATTAAAAAATTATTTTTTATAGTTTGGACTAAATGGTATTTTATTGAGGAATTAATAAGCTGTTACTGGGGGGAACTTATCTAGAGAGGTACTGTGGTTTGAATTATTGATGCTGCCATGCAAATATTTTTCAAAAATCATTAAGCTTGTTAAAATCATTTACATATTTACAAAATTGCACAATTCTGTTTTCCTGTATGTGCTGATTACTAGCAAATATGTATGTAATATATTCAAGATTATCTCTTGTGATGACTTCCTGTAGGTCTGTTTCTTATTTTTCAAGAGATTAAGCTTAAGTTCATTTAGTGTTTCTATGATTACATAGTTACTTTGGTTTTTCTTCAGAACTGAACTCCTTGATGATTTCGTATTGTTCTGTTGGTTTGGGGAGTATAATTTTTCTTTGTAACTTTAGAAAGCAGAGCTAGGATCAGAAGATGAAGGGCATAGGAGCACAGATTTAAATACTCAGTATAAAGAAGACCTATCCAATAGTTAGGTCTGTCGATAATGGGGCTGATATCTCAAAAGTAATACATATTTCCCAATGCGCCTTGTTGGGAAAAGGACTCAGCTAATGCCTTTTATTGTATGTTACAGCAGTCATTTCTAAATTAGGAGTAAAGTTGAATTTTAAGGCCCATTCTAGTACTATCTGTTGATTTTTTTTTTCTTTTTTTTCTCATAAGTAAATAATATTGATGTTAGGTTGAAAAATAACATTGGTGTTACTTGGGACCAATGTTCTACATAGATATTTCAATTTGACTCTGAGCATATTATTTTACTATATGATTAGTTAGTTAATGAGTTACTAAAAGCAGTAACATTAGAGGTAACTGACTGTTCATGTTTTCACTGAGTTTGATTTCAAGATCTATTTTCATGTAGTTTTACTGAGTCTTCATTAAAAGCAATCTGACAAAGGAAAAATTACCTTAAATTTTTTCACCTTTTTTTAAGGAAGAAAAAGATTTTCTTCTTAAAGTGCAAATTATACATTATTTTATGGTTGGTTTTCAATTAATGACTGATTGCCCACATAGATTCTAAAGCTTAAAATACACTTTGAATGAAATCTTTACACTGTCTTTAACTATAATGAATAAATGATGAAATATAAAACTTAGTAACTGTAGAATATTTTATGTATATAAGTAACTTCAAAAGAAAGTGAATTTAAAGGTCTTTAAAGGGAATACTTAGCTTTATAATGATTCCTATTTTAAATTCATTGGCACTTTCCAAAGGTAATAGTCTCAATTTCAAATGTTTGCTGGGCATTAATTATTTAGGCTGTCTGTCCTGTTTATTAAAAGAAATGCCATGTAAATGTATTTGTTTGAAACATTTTAAATGCTTTATTACTGGTACATGTATTCCCATGGAAATCACAAATACCCCTTTTGAAATATGATGTAAAATAATAGCTTTATGTTTAAGTAGAACCGGAGAAATTATAGGCTATATTTGAGAAAAGGTAAGCTGCAAAGTTGAAAAATTTTGCTATGGTTACTTCTTGCTGAGCTATGAATTGTATGTAAAACTGTAAAGCCATGTGTGAGTGTACATGCAGTTTGCAAAACAAATTAATTATACTCGATCATAAAAAATGCAGAATAGAAAAGGAAAAAAGTGATGAATTAGGCTTAATTAGAGTTAAAAATGTTTGATCTTCGAAAGACATCAGTAAGAAAACAAAGGCAAACTAGAGATGGAAGACTCAATAATAGGAAGAAAGCAAATAACCCTATTTTGAAAAAGTGGACAGAAATTTTGTTCGGTTATCCCTCAGTATAGGGTATGGGGGAGAAGTTGGTTCCAAGACACCCTGCAGATATAAAAATCTGCAGATGTTCAAGTCCCTTATATAAGATAGCATAGCATTTGCATATAACCTATATATATTCTCTCGGATACTTAAACCATCTCTCATTTACTTTATAATTGCATTGTACTTAGTACAATCTAAACACTTTGTAAGTATTTGTAAATAAGAGTTAATACTGTGTAAATAGTTACCAATGTGTGGGGAAATATAAAGTTTTTCATTTTGGAACTTTCTGGAACATTTTTTAAATTTCTATCTGTGGTTAATTGAATCCTCATATGGGGAACTCACAATTATGAAGGGCTGACTGTATAGACATTTCATCAAAGAAGATATGCCAAAGGAGAATTTGAACTTTAAATTTTTTAAGTCTACTTTTGCATTTGTTTAGTTTATATCAGTTCAGTTCAGTCACTCAGTCATGTCTGACTCTGGGACCCCATGAACCGCAGCACGCCAGGCCTCCCTATCCATCACCAACTGCTGGAATCTACCCCAACTCATGTCCATTGAGTTGGTGATGCCATCCAACCATCTCATCCTGTGTTGTCCCCTTCTCCTCCTGCCTTCAATCTTTCCCAGCATCAGGGTCTTTTCCAGTGAGTTAGCTCTTCACATCAGGTGGCCAAAGTATTAGAGTTTCAGCTTCAGCATCAAACACCCAGGTCTGATCTCCTTTAGGATGGACTGGTTGGATCTCCTTGCAGTTTAGGGACTCTCAAGAGTCTTCTCCAACACCATAGCTCAAAAGCGTCAATTCTTTGGCGCTCAGCTTTCTTTATAGTCCAACTCTCACATCCATACACGACTACTGGAAAAACCATAGCCTTGACTAGACGGACGTTTGTTGGCAAAGTAATGTCCCTCTTACAGTGTTGGTGGGAATGCAAACTAGTACAGCCACTATGGAGAACAGTGTGGAGATTCCTTAAAAAACTGAAAATAGAACTTCCATATGACCCAGCAATCCCACTGCTGGGCATACACACCGAGAACACCAGAATTGAAAGAGACACGTGTACCCCAATGTTCATCGCCGCATTGTTTACAATAGCCAGGACATGGAAGCAACCTAGATGCCCATCAACTGACGAATGGATAAGAAAGCAGTGGTACATATACACAATGGAATATTACTCAGCCATTAAAAAAAAATTCATTTGAATCAGTTCTACTCAGGTGGGCGGAACTGGAGCCTGTTATCCAGAGTGAAGTAAGCCAGAAGGAAAAACAAAAATACAGTATACTAACGCATATATATGGAATTTAGAAAGATGGTAAGGAGAACCCTGCATGTGAGACAGCAAGAGAAATGCAGATGTATAGAACAGTCTCGTGGACTCTGTGGAAGAGGGCAAGGGTGGGATGATATGGGAGAATGGCATTGAAACATGTTAATTATCATATGTGAAATCAATTGCCAGCCCAGGTTTGATGCTCCGGCTGGTGCACCGGGAAGACCCAGGGAGAGGGAATCAGGAGGGAGGAGGGAGGGGGGTTCTGGAGGGGGAACATATGTATACCCATGGTGGATTCATGTCACTGTATGGCAAAACCAACACAATAAAGTAAAGAAAATTTAAAAAAAAAACACAAAGTAATGTCTCTGCCTTTTAATATGCTGTCTAGGTTGGTCATAACTTTCCTTCCAAGGAGTAAGTGTCTTTTAATTTCATGGCTGCAGTCACCACCTGCAGTGATTTTGGAGCCCAGAAGAATAAAGTCAGCCACTGTTTCCACTGTTTCCCATCTGTTTGCCATGAAGTGATGCCATGATGCCATGATCTTAGTTTTCTGAATGTTGAGCTTTAAGTCAACTTTTTCACTCTCCTCTTTCACTTTCATCAAGAGGCGCTTTAGTTCTTCTTCACTTTCTGTCATAAGGGTGGTGTCATCTGCATAAGAGGTTATTGATATTTCTCCCAGCAATCTTGATTCCAGCTTGTGCTTCTTCCAGCCCAGCGTTTCTCATGATGTACTCTGCATATAAGTTAAATAAGCAGAGTGACAATATTCAGCCTTGACGTACTCCTTTTCCTATTGGGAACCAGTCTGTTGTTCCATGTCCAGTTAGTTTATATAAAGCAACTTAAATTTATTTTCCATTTTTGCTATATTAGATTAACTTTCATTATTTTCTGTTCTTATGTCTCAAAGTACTGTATATAAATAGAAATCCAAATACCAAAATTGTTTCATAGTACATCTCCTAGGATCTGTGTTATGATTCTTATGTACAAAGATTTATAATGAATGTGTAATACGGTTTTTGGTTCTGTGAGAAGTGACTCTAGTTTATACTTTTAACATTCTCTACAACTGAGTAATCCTGGTCTTGATGATAATTTTTCCTGTAATGAACCTAGTGCCTCTGAGCCACAGCTATTAAAGAACATATTTCTTTTACCCTAGATGCTTTTCACATATACTTCAGATATTTACAATCCTTCAGGAATTGTTTGATAATTTTTCAAATATTTAAAGTTCTCTGACTCACTCTCATTGTTTTTAAAAAACAATTTGAGTGTTAAAAGTGTTTTTAACCATTCTGTATGTGATATGCTTTATCTTAGTCGTTTTTCCCCTCTCAGAAAATTCTAGTTTAATATTTCTCATGAAATATGGAACAAATCACAATACTGTAAATTTGGTTAAGTGCCAAATGAGCTTGAGCTGTGACTCTACTTGTCTAATATCTGTGCTTCTGTTAAAATGTCTACTCTCTTGTTTGTGTGTGTCTGACAGCCAGTCCTGTCAGTCCAAACATTTTCCATTCAGTTACATTGATTTTCTTAACCTAATTATGTTTTTCTCCATTGTATTTAACCTTTATTTTAGGTAGCAATTTCAACCTACTGCAAAATTTTTAACTAATACAATAAAAAAATTTTTAATTGTGATTTTTTTTTTTAAATGTCTTGAGCTGGTGTAAGAAGAAATAGGTAGCCAAAGTGATAGGACTCAGAATAAGTAAAAGAGATGTCAAGACCTAGTTGGATTATCAAAACCAGTTATTGTAATATTCATGCCTCTTTTACCTGAAGACAATCCCTGCTTATTTCCCTGCTTTACACTAAACAATTTTTATGTCACTTTTGTTTTAACTTTATATGCTTTAGACTGTAGATTTTTCAAATGATGGGAACATATTCTAATATTTAAAACTTTCTAATTAAGAAATTAGAAGTATTAATAGAGAAAAATTAGAATTGGTAGAGAGAGAATCGTTGTTGAGAAAAGATTTAGAGGAAGAAGAAACTTACATCTCTGGTAATCTTAAAAGTAAAAAAACACAACTGTGATGTAGAGTAGAAGTGGAATGGGAAGAAAATAAAATGTGTATGGATTAGAAAGCTTTTCAAACAGTCTGATGGCATAGGATGTGTTATGAGGTAATTAGAGTTTTAAACAAAAATAGGTGCCCACCGATGTTGTCTTCAAAAACACCCACCTTTTTCTGGTGGCTAAATGCTGCCACTTGGCCTCTGCCATCCAGGATGTCATTTTCTTCATTCAGTTCAGAGAGCCTGTTCACTGGCAGCAATATCCAGTCATTCTTGGCTTACAGAGAATAGCTGCCCCAGAGCTCTTCCGTGATGCCAGAACTTCCCTCCTAAATGCATTTCATACAGAACTGATTAAGAGAATGTCCTCAGGATTCTTCTGGAGGACACAGTTAAGAGATGGCTAAACAAGTCTTACATGACAAATATAAGAAGCAACACTTAGAACTAAACATGGAACAATAGTCTGGTTCAGAATTGGGAAAGGAGTACTTGAAGGCTGTATATTGTCACCCTGATTATTTAACTTACATGCAGAGTACATCATGTGAAAAGCCAGGCTGGATAAAGCAAAAGCTGGAATCAAGATTGCTGAAAGAAATATCAATAACCTCACATATGCAGATCACACTACCCTAATGGCAGAAATCAAAGAGAAACTGAAGAGGCACTTGATGAAGGTGAAAGAGGAGAGTGAAAAAGCTGGCTTAAAACTCAACTTTCAAAAAACTGAGATCATAACATCCAGTCCTATCACTTTATGACAAATAGATGAGGAAACAATGGAAACAGTGACAGACTATTTCCTTGGGCTCCAAAATCGCTCAGATGGTGACTATAGCTATGAAATCAAAAGACACTTGCTCCTTGGAAGAGAAGCTATGACAAACCTAGACAGTGTGTTAAAAAGCAGAGTTATTTTGCTGACAAAGGTCTTTATAATCAAAGCTGTGTTTTCCTAGTCATGTATGGATGTGAGAGTTGGATCATAAGGAAGGCTGAGTGCCAAAGTATTGATGCCTTCAAATTGTGGTGCTGGAGAAGACTTGGGAGTCCCTTGGATAGCAGGGAGACCAAACCAGTCAGTTCTAAAAGAAATCAGCCCTGAATATTTATTGGAAAGATTGATGCTGAAGCTGAAACGCCAGCACTTTGGCCACCTGTTGCGAAGAGTGGACTCATTGAAAAAGGTCCTGATGCTGGGAAAGACTGATGGCAAGAGGAGAAGGGGGCAACAGATGAGATGAGGATGAGATGGTTGGATTGCATCATCAACTCAGTGGACATGAGTTTGAGCAAACTGGGAGATAGTGATGGACAGGGAAGCCTGATGTGCTGCAGTCCTTGGGGTGCAAAGAGTTGACACAACTGAGTGACTGAAAAACAAATGATAAACCCTCCTTAATATTCTCAACAATACATGGACCATGAACTTCCAGATGTTCAAGCTGCATTTAAAAAAGGCTTTCGTTGACCAAATTTCCAACATCCACTGGATCATCAAAAAAGTAAGAGAGTTCCTGAAAAACAACTATTTCTGCTTTATTGTCTATGCCAAAGCCTATGACTGTGTGGATCACAATAAACTGTGGAAAATTCTGAAAGATATGGGAATCTCTTTGGGGATGGGAATTCTCTGATAGGAATACCAAATCACTAGACCTACCTCTTGAGAAATCTGTATGCAGGTCAGGAAGCAACAATTAGGACTGGACTAGTAACAATGGACTGGTTTCACATTGGAAAAGGAGTATGTCAAGGCTGTATATTGTCACCCTGCTTATTTAACTTATATGCAGAGTACATCATGAGAAATGTTGGGCTGGATAAAGCACAAGCTGGAATCAAGATTGCCAGGAGAAATATCAATAACCTCAGATATGCAGATGACACCACCCTTATGGCAGAAAGTGAAGAAGAACTAAAGAGCCTCTTGATGAAAGAGGAGAGTGAAAAAGTTGGCTTAAAGCTCAACATTCAGAAAACTAAGATCATGGCATCTGGTCCCATCACTCCATGGCAAATAGATGGGAAACAGTGGCAGTCTTTATTTTGGGGGGCTCCAAAATCACTGCAGATAGTGACTACAGCCATGAAATTCAAAGACACTTACTCCTTGGAAGAAAGTTATGACCAACCTAGACAGCATATTAAAAAACAGAGAAGTTAATTTGCCAACGAAGATCCATCTAGTCAACGCTATGGTTTTCCCATGTATGGATATGAGAGATGGACTATAAGGAAAGCTGAGTGCTCAAGAATTGATGCTTTTGAACTGTGGTATTGGAGAAGACTGTCGAGAGTCCCTTGGACTGTAAGGAGATCCAACCAGTCCATCCTAAACGAGATCAGTCCTGAATATTCATTGGAAGGACTGATGCTAAAGCTGAAATTCCAATACTTTAGCCCCCTGATGCGAAGAGCTGACTGATTTGAAAAGATCCTGATGCTGGGAAGGATTGAAGGCAGGCAGAGAAGGATGAAATGACAGAGAATGAGATGCTTGGATGGCATCACTGATTCAGTGGACAAGAGTTTGAGTAAACTGCGAGTTGGTGATGAACAGGGAGGCCTGGTGTGGTGCACTCCATGGAGTCACAAAGAGTTGGACACGACTGAGTGACTGAACTGCCCTGAACATTTGTTCTCCTTAAATCTCTGGATACTTTCCTTTATAGTGTGCAAGGAAATGCTGTAATTTTACCTTAATTTAGTGTTGTCTATGTTTGGGCCTGTATTTCAGTCATCTAGTCAGACTGTTACAGTTACTACCAGCTACTCAGTATATTGAATCAAAAATACTGATTTAGTACCATATTTATAAACATGTTCTATTTGATTCAATATTATATTCCTTCTACCTGACTCAAAACTGTTAATATCTACTTCCACCTAGGTTCTGACATTTTTATCTCTATAAGCTGGCAAAAAAAAAAAAAACCTGGAAAAATCAGTTTGGGAGGCCACACTTAGTAGTTTACCCTAGGTATATTAATGTAGAAAATGAAGCAATTCTTTAAAAAGGAAAAAAAAAACCCTATAACCCACTAAAAGAAAATAATTGGCACTTGCAGCATGTTACCTAGAAATCTCCTAGAGTAGATCTACCATTTCATTATGTATATTAATTTTTTCCCACGTTATCAGAGGCAGCAGTGCTTTAAAGCTTATCCCACTGTGTAATAGGGTTCCCTTTTCTTCAACTTCAACAGCATTTTCCTTAACCTTCATTAAATGCACATCAAGTCTCCTTGAAATCCGGGAAGCTTCGCTAGCTGTCTCTCCAGCACTCTTCCAACTGTTGTATTTTCTTTATCTATTCATCCATCAATGAACAGATTACTTCCTTATCTTAGCTATTGTGAATTATGCTTCAGTGTACATTGGAATGAGAGAGAGGTCATTGTGAGATTCATATTTCAATTCCTTTTGGATATATACCCAGAAATTGGACTGCTGAATATTATGGTAGTTCTATTTTTAATTTTTTTTTTTTATTTTAAAACTTGCATATTGTTTTCCATAGTGCCTGTACCAGTTCACATTCCCACTAGGAGTGTACATGAGTTCCCTTTTCTCCACATCCTCACCAGCATTTGTTACCTCTTGTCTTTTTTTAATAGCTGTCTTAACAGATGATGTTTGTTTTTTGCTGTCGAGTTGTGTGAGAACCTCTTACATTTTAGATATTAATCCCTTATTGGAAATGGGTTTGTCTATATTTTCTTTCATTTCAAAGGTTGCCTTTTCAGTTTCCATAGGTTGCCTTTTCATTTTCTTTACTGTGCAGAAGCTTTTTAGTTTTCTTTGCTGTGCAGAAGCTACTTATTTTTGCTTTTGTGGCCTTTGCTTTCATTGTTAAATCTAAAAAGTTATTGCCAAGAATAATCGTTTCTTCTAGGAGTTTAAGTCCTTATTAATTCATTTTGAGTTGATTTTTGTGTATGGTGTAAGATAGTGGTCTAGTTTCATTCTTTTGCCTGTGGCTGTCCAGTTTTCCCAGTACCACTTATTGTAGAAAATACAGTTTCCTCATTATATATTCTTGGCTCCTTTGTCAAAATTAACTGACCATATATTGGCCATATAACTTACCATATATTAATGAATTTTGGGGGGGCTTTAGTTGCATTCCCATGATCTATGTGTCTATCCTTACATCATTACCATACTATTTTGATTACTATACCTTTGTAATATAGTTTGAAATCAGAAAGTTTGATATTTCTGGCTTTATTTTTCTTTGGCTATTCATGGTCTTCTCTAGTTTCATACAGATTTTAGGATTTTTAAAGCATTTTTATGAAAAATGCCATTGGAATTTTAACAGGGATTGCAATAATTCTGTAGGTTGCTTTAGGTAGTATGAATGCTTTGACAATAATAATTCTTCTGACCCATGAACATAGGATAACTTTCCATTCATTTGAGTTATCTTCATTTCATTCATCAGCATCTTAGAGTTTTCAGTATATTTACTTCCTTGGCTAAGTTTATTTGTAAGTATTTTCTGGTTTTGATGCTATTGTAAATGGAATTTTCTTTATTTGTTTTTCAGATAGTTTCTTGTTATATAGAAATGCAACTGATTTTCATAATTTGAGTCTGTATCCTGAAACTATTTAGTTCATTTATTAATTAAAACAGTTTTTTTGGTGGACTCTTTAGGATTTTCTATATACAAGATCATGTCATCAGCAAACAGATGATTTTACTTCTCTTTTCAAATTTGGATGCCTTTCTTTTCTTCCTTGGTACTCTGGCTAGGACTTCTAGTCTACATGATCTAGACTTCTAGTTCTATATGATTGGTGAGTGTGGTCTTGTCTTTGTTCCTAATCTTGTGATTTTAATTAAAATATACTTTTTTGTTGTGAATCCATTAAGAAATTATTGTAACTAAATTATTTTTAATACTTTTGTCCCTTTTCCTTTAAACTAGAGTTAAGTGTTAACATACCTCCATATTTCAGTAGTGGAGTATTCTGAATACTATGTATAGTTACCGTTACTGTTACATGTATATATTTTTGTTTTATCTCACCTTTTCTGATGGACAACTTTGCTGGATAAATTATTCTTTGTTGGCAGTTTTGTTTTTTTCTTTCCTTTTAGCGCTTTGAATATATTATGCTCTTGGCCTGTAGAGTTCTTTCTGCAAAACCCACTTCTGGCATTATAGGCCATTTTTGAGAGAAATTTGTTTCTTGTTGCTTTTTAAATTCTTTTTAATATTAGGTAGTTTTATTATTATGTGACTAAGAGTAAATTGTTTTGGATGGAAATTATGGGGTAAACTATTATCTTCATGAACCTGAATGTCCAAATTTCTCCCCAGGTTTGGGATGTTCTCAGCCATTATTTATTTAACTAGGTTTTCTGCCTCTTTTTCCCTCCCTTTTCCTGTGGGACTCCTGTGGGGCATAGATTGTTTCTCTTAATGATATTCCACAAGTCCAGTAGGCTTTCTTGATTCCTATTCATCCTTTTTAGGTCCTCCCTGAGTGAATAATTTCAGATGATCTGCCTTCATAAGAGTGGGACCATATTGTGGCCCTGGGACAGGCCAGGCATGATATCTCTTTGGCTCAGATCGCTTGAGTCACAGCATCAACAACTATGTAGTCCTTGGTGAGCCCTGTGAGGGAATCTGCAGTGTTGCGGTTTGCAGCAGCACATCTGGGTACAGCAGCTAGGGACCAGGTGGTAGTGGTGGCCAAAGAAAGGAGTGTGCATACACTAGACTGCAGGGGGCCAGCTATAGGTATCTGAGTAGCAGACACTGGTTATAGACACATATGTAGTGATAGAGGCCAAGGCAATTAGCAAGGGTTGGGGTCAGCTGTGGACACATTGGCAGTTGGCCCCCCAAAACAACCGTGGGGCTCTTGACTGTCAGTGTGTACTTCTATGATTGCAGGATCTTGCTCCAGGGCATACAGATCATACAGGGCAGTGCTGATGACTGATGGGTGTGGTCTATCAGAATGCAAGTGTGCAGTCAGAGTTTCTGGCCCCAAGCACATACATGTGATGGGAGTCGGCCAAGGGAATCTAGCTTGGTGTCTTCAGCCATAGAGGCCTGGGCTGGCTGCCAGCAAGGATCCTGGACTACAGAAGAGATAGGGAGGGGAGGGAATTGGGCAGGACTCATGGACAGAGGAGCTTGGTTGGCTAAGGTCCATGGGATCCAAAAGAGTCAGTCACAACTGAAGCGACTTAGCATGCAGCACAGTAGCTGGTGGTCTGCAAATGCAGATACCGTGGGATGAAAAAAAGGTTAAATCTGTAAGGGTTTCATGACAGCTGTGTTGACTATTGGTTTCTTCAGTGGCAAAAGTTGCTGGGTTCCTCTGCAGAGCAGGTTGCTGGAAAGTGTGGTTACTTCCACTGTGTGGCTCTCATTGGCAGCCCCTGTTCTTTTTCTTTGTTCCTAGCCCTTTCTATGCATCTCAGCTGTGCAGGTCTCTGGGCGGGGTGAAACAGAGGTAGATCCTTCATGTGGTGCTCCAAAAGTTTAGGGAAGCTGGTCATTCGCCAGCCCTTCTCTTCCCCAGGGAGAGAAATGCTTTCTAGCTGCAAGTGTGCTCTTGGCTCTTGGCGCTGAGCCTGGGGGGATGGGACGACGCAGGCAAAATGTTTTGTTCTTCCTTCCTTTTCCTGTAGTTGTTCTTAAGTTTCTTTGTTCCACTTTGTTGCTGAAGTTTCTTAAGTGGACTCCTGAGCTCTCTCAGAACTGTTTTTGTTTGTAATTAGTTGTCTGATTTTTTTTTTATTTTTGTAAGGGCTAGTGGCTGGGTTTTCCTACTCCAACATCTTGGTGATAGCACTACCCAAATGTTTGAGGTTTTAAAAGCGATATTTGGCCAATACAGCTTGATACTGTGATATTATCAATGAGCATTTTTCCCCCTAGCAAACTGTGCACAAGAGTAAGTAAAATACACTATCATAGAAAAGTAACAGATTTCTAAGCATGGTTACCAAAGCATATTTTAAAGTTGTTTGTGATTATTCTATTTAGTTAGCTTCTAGAGTCTAATGTGAATTTTCCCTTAAAATTCTCAATGATAGGTACATATGACTAGGTACTGGAGAGATATCTAGAATCTTGAACTAAGAATTAGAGAAATAGTTTTATATTCAGCAGCAATGATTAACTTGTAAATATAATTTTTGTATGTCTAAAACATGTATTATGACTCCCTAAGAAGTAGAAATTAATGGGTATATGGATTTTTATTTTGATCGTTATTGCCCACAGATTTGTACTTGACACCAATGTGCACGGCCACCAATAGTATATGAGAGGAAAACGCATCTTTTAGTTCATTTATTAGCTTGTTCTGTATTTACATTACTACTGTACTTTGCTAAGGCTCTAAATGATATGCTGGTGAGTTGAAAATGTTCTTGTGCATACAGTTTTTCCTTTCTCCAGAGCGTCAACTCTCATATATTCATGTATTGGATAAATTAGGCTGTTTATATTGAAAAATAAAAATCCTTTTAAACTTTTTATTCTTTATTTCCCTTATTTAATGTTGAAAAATATATCTCTTATTCTTCTTTATTGGGCATAGATGTGGAAAAAGTTGAAAGGTAGAAGGAGACAGTATTAAGTAGGGAGAAAGTAGGTTGGTGATAGAGAGTTATAGTTTTCATTGAATTATTGTTTGTGAATACTGTCTGTTATTTGTAGAGCATGACTCATATGCCAGGCTCTGTTGGGAACATTCACATGAACCATCTCATTTAATCCTTACTGTAGGAGTCCTTGAAGTAGGGATTACTATTTTTCCCATTTTTATAGATGAGGAAACTAAGGCTTTGAGGGGTGAATTTACCCAAGGTAATTTCTATGAAGGGCTTCTAGGTTAGGGCTCTTTTGTTCCTTGGTGTCTACCAACTGAGAGAACACATGTTAATATTGACTATAATAATTAGAGTTCACATATACTTTGCATTTGTTAAATGCAAGGCATTGTCTTAACTGCTTTATATGTATGAATTTATGTGCCCTTCATAACAACCTTATGAGGCACTTGCTAATACGATCCTCATCTTTCACATGAGCAAACTCAAGCTCAGAGCTTAAATAACTTTGCCAGTGTCCCAGCTATGAAAGCCCAGATTAGAACCCAGGCAGTCTAGTGTGAGAGTCCACACTGTGTCGCAAATACTGGAAAGTTCTCTGGCCTGGGAGTCAAGAAATGCAGATCTGGATTTGTGTCCCAGTTGTATCATGGGTGAATCCTTGGGGAAATCCCTTTACCTCTCTGGCCTCTGTACCCTCATATGTGAAAGGAGGGCGTTTGTTTCTGGATAATTCCTGAGGCTTTTCTTTCAGTAACATTTTAGAATTCCTTAGATGAAAAGGGCTAAGCCAGGCTGCTGCTTTGGATTCATCAATTATTAAGGACAGTCTTAGACTTTAGCAGCTGTGTTATCCCACAGCCTCTGAGAATACACCTAGAAGATGCTCGGCTGCTGCAATTGAACACATTGTCCTCTCCTAGCACATCAGGTGCCTTTGCAGCTGGTCAGAACAGAGCTCCATACTCCAGTGCATGTTGCCATTTGAAAGCTGTTTATAAGATATCATATGACCCCACATCACATATGGGTGGAACATCATAAGGAAAAATACTCTTAAATTAAAAACAGTTGAAACATATATATATATATATATATGTCATCTCCTGCTAAGAAAAAAATGTTTAACTGCAATGTGACATGCATGCATTTTCTCAGAACAACTCACTTCGTCATTGAGCCCTGTTAAAGATATGTTGCATAGATTTGTAGCCAAGTTCTTGAGGTTGATTTTTTTTCAACATTTCACAAAATAGGGAAACATTAAGGCATTTGCTGGCATTCGTCATCTAAATATTCTAAGCCATCTCTTCTTGTTTTGAAGTGAATGCAGATTCTTAACTAAATTGACTTTTAAAAATATGAGTTGAGAACTTTGTACTGTTACACCTATTTTTGCTTTTGGATACTTGCCAAAATCTGGATGAGGAAGGATGAATATAAAAACAAGATCTTTTATATCTACTTCTCCACATATTTGGGGTCTGAAGTTAGCCTGGATTTTATTTCTTAGAAATTTGGATTACCTAGCTTCTTTATGTACTTATTTTTTAAAAGAGTATTTCTCCAAAACATACTAAATATAAGATAATGCAGTATTCAAAATTGACTTTAGAAGGAGAAAATTAATGACTTTAGAAGGAGAAAATTAAAGTGAGTCTTTAGGATCAGTTATTGAATGTGATAAGAAGTTAAACTTTCATTTTTAATGGTGCTGTGATATCTATTGGAAAATTCTCTGCCCACAAATTGTTATCAGAGGCTGTTTTTCCTGTTGGCCTTTTTCTTTGATCTGCCAAACACCATGCACATTGGTTGTAGGCCTCATTTGTTCTATGAACAGAGTAAAGCACCTCAACTTACTGTGAAATCCTGCATAATTCTCTCTGAGAACCTTTGTCTTTTCTAACCCTCACTGCTGAGTTTGCCCAAATCCTTTTGGAACTAAAATTGAGATTCTAGCAAAGCAGTCTGAGCTTCTTAGGAGGAAAAGTGATGGAAGATTTTTGGAGCTTTTAAGGCATTTACACTGAGTATATTCCTTCTTCTGTTCTAAGCAACTTAGAAATGCGACATTTGAAAAAAAAAAAAACAGGCTATAGTCAGAAGCAAACATTATGCCTTTTCCTTGAATACACAGATGGTGCTTACTCTCTTTGATGTGTTACCCACTTTGAGTCTGTTAGGAAAACATGACTCCTCTTCCAAGTGCATGCCACTCTTCTTTAATATAACATGCTTCATCTCTGTGAGCGAGGAAGGGCTATTACAGAACCACCAGATGCTCTTCGCCTTCATGTGAACAGTGGTGTTTTCCTCCATGTGATAACATTTAAGCCCTCCAATTTTGTTGCATCTTGTCAATTCCAGGCCAGCAGCATTCACTCGTTCTGGATCTTTCACCTCTAATCATGCATGATCCTTTCGATCAGAATTCTTTGATTCAGCTTTGATTCACCTTAATCTTTTATAGGGGCCTGTAAAATGTCACCCATCTTTTGGGGCACAGCAGCCTTTTCCCTTCTACTCCTCCTCCCCAGCCTCATGATTGCTTCAATGTCTGTAACTTGAGCTGCTCGCTCACCCCCCTGACACCCCTCCCCGGGGGATTTTAGTCTTTGCGGAACTATCATTTTCCCCCTTTGCTGGCCTCTGTAATATACTCCTTCCTACAATTGAGTGAGTATTCATTTCTTCTTTCACTGTGCTTTTGAAAAATCTATGTTGTTTTCCTGGATGGAATGTGATTTTTCTCGTGCTTCAACTCAGTCTGTAGTAATAATCTCTGCTATTAACCATATTGTTTTTCTTTTCATGGGAAAATATACCTTCTGCCCCATTAACCTTTAATGAAGTACGTGACCTACATTTCTTCTTTTTTCCTCTTATTTTCCCTTTTTTCTACATGCTTGCAGCATCCACAGACTTGGTTTATAGCTATAGGTCTGTTGGTGTTTTCTGCCTTCTCTTACTTCCCCTTCTCCACTCCCTACTATTGGTCAGATCCCAGATTCTCCTGTGTTCTAAAAACCTAGCCACACTCACCATCAGCATGATCAGCATCATTGGTTAGACTGTGGTTTCTCAGGCCCTGCTGTCTATAACTTAGAATCTGGGTGGCTCTGGAGGCTTGAGACTCTGTTTGGTGCTCTGTGGTCAGACCTCGTACCCTCTGTGTGGTCAGATGCGTCCTCCCACCCCACCAATAATGTCTAGGTTCTCACTAATGGTGTTTAACCTCCACCTCTCCACAGCTTATCTTGATTGCTCTAGCCTCTGAACTTGACATTCTTACTATGTGTATTATAGGTCCACAATCTGTTATCTACATTTGTAAAAATTTCTAGGCAGTTAACTGCTGACTTTCATGAAGCTATACGTAATCATCACTTTCTTCACTTAATGTGAATGCTCATATTTCCACTGCAAAAATATTTACATGCTTGATTATGGAGTTCTATACCAAGCTCTTCAGGAGATGTTTTATAAATACGTGGAATAAGTCTATAAGTATACCCTTCTAAAAATCTGAAAAATTCTGAATTCTAAAATATGCATGCATGCTCAGTTGCTTCACTCATATTCAATTCTTTGTGACCCCATGGACTGTAGCCCACCAGGCTTCTCTGTCAATGAGATTCTCCAGGTGATACTGGAGTGGATTGCCATGCCCACCTCCAGGGGATCTTCCTGACCCAGGGATTGAATCCAAGTCTCTGCTTCTCCAGCATTGCTGGCAGATTCTTTACCACTGAGCCACCTGGGAACCCCCAATCAAAAATATATTCATCCCTAAAACTTTCAGTTAAGAAACTGTGGCCCAGTAGTGATTTGAGGTTATAATCAAATCAGATGGTTATATATCTAAAGCATGATAGGCACTGTGATAGAAAAGAAAAAGCAGAAGCATAAGACAGGTTTCCCACTTTTAGTTAGTTTGCATTCAAACCATCTTGCTTTGTTATTTAACCATTTGGAAGACACATGAAACAAGGTTGTAAATTCCTTGGGCAGGGGAACAGGGAAGTTCTTTGGCATCCTTATTGGCTGAAAAATAACAATAACCTGAGATATACAGATGACACCACTCTTACGGCAGAAAGTGAAGAAGAACTAAAGGGCCTCTTGATGAAAGAGGAGAGTGAAAAAGTTGGCTAAAACTCAACATTCAGAACACTAAGCTCATCGCATCCACTCCCATCACTTCATGGCAAATAGATGGGGAAACAATGGAAACAGTGACAGACTTTATTTTGGGGAACTCCAAAATCACTGCTGATGGTGACTGCAGCCATGAAATTAAAAGACACTTACTTGAAAGCTATGACCAACCTAGACAGCATATTAAAAAGCAGAGACATTACTTTGCCAACAAAGGCCTGTCTAGTCAAAGCTATGGTTTTTCCAGTAGTAGTCATGTATGGATGTGAGAGTTGGACTGTAAAGAAAGCTGAGCACCAAAGAATTGATGCTTTTGAACTGTGGTGTTGGAGAAGACTCTTGAGAGTCCCTTGGGCTGCAACGAGATCCAACCAGTCCATCCTAGAGGAAATCAGTCCTGAATATTCATTAGAAGGACTGATGCTGAAGCTGAAACTCCAATACTTTGGCCACCTGATGTGAAGAACTGACTCATTTGAAAAGACCCTGATGCTAAGAAAGATTGAAGGCAGGATGAGAAGGGGATCACAGAGGGTGAGATGGTTGGATGGCATCACTGACTCGATGAACATGAGTTTGCGTAAACTCCGGGAATTGGTGATGGACTGGGAAGCCTGGCGTGCTGCAGTCCATGGGATCGCAAGGAGTCGAACATGACTGAGCGCCTGAACTGAACTGAACTGAACTGATTTGCAGAGTATTACTAATGATGAGGGTATTTCAGAACAGACTATTGATTTCCAGACCATTTAGAGAAGACTGAAGGTTACCTCTGTAGAGATCAGTTCTCATAAGCAATGGAACCGAAACTCCAGCAGCTCTCAGGCTAGTTAGGTATCCCTAACATGGTGGCACTTCTCAGGAGTTTTGCTTCTGAGCTAACTGCCCAGAACCAAGGAAAGAGCTGCTGCTGCTTCAGTGGCTCCTGCTGATGGCTCCCATGGAGGCCTCTCTAGGTAGGATCCATTCCGGCCAGGGGCACCCACAGCCTGTGGCCATTCCAGCTTGGGCAGGGATTAGATAACTCTGTCACTTTAAATGCCATGAATATGAAATTGATTTGAATATCTTTTGATTTGATATTTTTAAAATGCTACTTCTGCTCTTTCCCCCAGAAATTCACCTTTAGTTCTTTGTTTCAAATAATGGACGTGATCATGTCCTAACAGACAACTCCTTTCAGTATCTGTGAAGGAATGTCAGTTGAAGTGGCATTTACAACCAGACTTGGTGGATGACCTGTTATTTGTAGTTGTTAGCCTGTTCTAGGGGCTAATAGAAAATACTTAGGCTTTGTTTTGCCATTTAAATCATGTGTGCATGAAGACACAGTGCTATGTCAACTGTCGTTTAACTGTTAGTAAGGAGTGTTTGGGCTTCCCAGGTGGTTCAGATGGTAAAGAATCCGCCTGCAATGCTGGAGACCTGGGTTTGATCCCTGGGTTGGGAAGATCTACTGGAGAAGGGCATGGCAACCCACTCCAGTATTCTTGCCCAGAGGAGCCAGTGGGCTGCAGTCCGTGGGATCGCAAAGAGTCAGACATGATTGAGCGACTAAGCACAGCACAGCGCAAGCAGTGTTTCTCGCCTGCTAAAGAAAGACATCTCTCAAAAGCATATCTTAAACACTCAGTTCTGACTCTAGGGTGGATTGAAGGCACACAAAAGATCCTTGACTCGTTTTATGAGCTAAGCAACCTTATCTCCACCAGAAGGATCCTCCTCCTTGTGTCATTTCTACTGCACCCTCCTCCTTAAACCAACGGTGCTGTGAACTCTGTTGCTATCAGTGACAGTTTTGGTTGTGCTTAACTCAGGAGCTGGATTCCAGCTCAAGGAATCTTTGTGCAAGTTGCTCAAGACATTAGTGCCTGTAGGCAGGGAAATGCCAAACTAGGATTATAGCTGCTTCTCTATTTCAAACAAAACTGCCTGCTTTGAGCTTTATATTTACAAAATTGCTGTCCCAGAAAGTTAATATTAGTTTTCCATAGCAGGTCATTTCTGTCTTGGCCTTCTTTACTATTATTAGGTTATTTTCCTTTAGAAGAAGAAACAGTGTATGTTACCTATATATATATATATATTTTTTTTCTTTTCAGGAAAATTCACAATTCTTACATTCAGTCAAATGTAAGACCCCAAAGAAAAAATATGTATTAACTAAATATATTCAAAGATCCTTTAGATTGTTCATAGGAGAGTAATCATTTAGTGAACAGATACTTTATTTTCTTCCTTTTTATTACACTCTCAGTAGAATTGTAGATTATTAGTAAGGGAAATGATTACTATATTATTCTCACCTTTCATCAGGAAGGAATATAAGAGTAGTGGTACTCTACATTTAATATATTATGTTTTGTTTCACAATCTAAAATATGTTTGGTGTTAAAGATTTTTAGGAGGCTTTTATTTTTTTAAATCTTTTTAAGCTAAGACTAGCATAACCTTAACCACAGAAAAGTTCTTAGAGTATCTTTTTTCCAGTGCCATGAGTTCAGGAATGATGAATTAAATGTAAGACTTTGGGAAGGCCCATATTAATAGTTTCTGGAGAGGAATTAGATTTGGTTTGTCAAGATAATATTTCTGTACATAGTGACTTGGAGTACAGTACTGTGCCTGATACAGAGGAGGTAGTTAACTCCTTCTTTGAGGACATTTGGGTACATAGATGAATGTATATCAGTCGTTCTGGATTGAAGGTTTACCCTATGGGCAAATTTGGAGATAAAGTAGTATGCATGAATAATTGGTACAGCATTAAGGCAAAGGGCTGAAGAACAAAGATGCCCACTGTGACAAGGACAGCATAGCATTCTGGTGTTAAAATGTGCAGGTATTTATTAGTTGTGGAAGTTAGCACATATGAATGTATTATCATTTGATTTGTATCCTTAAATGAGTAGCATTAATGATGGGGGAGGACATCTTAGTATTGTATGTGAGTGTCCTGTTTGCTTGCAAATAATTTTCCATCATCTTTATCATCTATCTGCCTTAATTAGGTATTTGGCTTTGCATACATATTGCAATTTATCACTTTCTTGTGTAGTTTAAGGTAAGGATTATTAAGTGAGACCACAGCCAAGGCAAGAAATTTCATTAAAATGTGTCACATCAGATTTTACTTTGAAAAATTAAAGTCTAGAATGTATACTCAGTAGAAGTAATGAATTTGTTTACCAATGATAAGGAACACTGTCTTCCTTTTGGATAAGACAATGTTTTCAACAACTGCTAGGCTGTTATAATTCTGTGGGGACTTAAGAAAAACCCAAAGCTACCTTGTGGGATAAGACATCTAATATTCTCTCTTATAAAAAGCCTCATGATTTAAGTCTGCATTTGAAAAGTTTGCCATGAGGATATTCTGTAGCCATTTGTGCTTGTAATTGCCTCATTGCAGTCTTTAACATTATAAATTAAGGGCCTGGATATTTCATTTTAAGGCACTAACCATATCACTGAAGGGTATAAACCATAAATCCAGGAGGGAAAATGCCCTTCAGTTAATTTTATAAAGTATTATCCCACAGCAAATGACCGTTACGTTGTGTTCAGCCCTTGCCTGAGGCAGATGAAAATTTAGGACTCTGAGAGTCCTAACTTGCTCAGGAAAAGCCCTGCCTTTCTTTTTCCTCAGTCGAGGCTGAAGCCCAAGCAGGAAGTAAATTAACTTAAGCCATAGTTTCTATTTGACCATTTCAGATGAAGATTACTCAACAGGTGGCAAAACTGTCGAGTACTGAGCATTACCAGTCCTTCCCCTCAGTTTTGTACCCTCTCCCCTTTCAAAACAGAGGAACCTGGTAAGCTTCAGTCCACGGGGTCACAAAGAATCGGACACGACTGAGCAACTTCACTGGGACTTCCCTGGTGACTCAGACAGTAAAGCGTCTGCCTACAATGCGGGAGACTCAGATTCAATCCCTGGGTCTGGAAGATCTCCTGGAGAGGGAAATGGCAACCCACTCCAGTATTCTTGCCTGGAAAATCCCATGGACAGAAGAACCTGGTAGGCTTCAGTCCATGGGGTCGCAAAGAGTCGGACACAACTGAACGACTTCACTTTCCCCTTTCATATGGCCATTGTATTCTTCCTTTTGAGTCCTCTTCTACAGCCAAATTAGGAAGAGACTGGATATACTTATAAGATGAAGGTAGGCAGCTTTGTGTGACGGTTTAAGACACAGACTGAATTTGAATCTTAGCTCTTTGAACTTGGGAACATTGCTTTAACTCTCTGAGCCTCAGCTTCCTCATCTCTATTATAGGAACAGTGATAAAATCACCTTTAGGAGATGTATGTGTAAGAATATGAGGACATTCAAAATTTATTGTACAATACTTGCCTTAAGGGGTGAGGAGTAGGGGAAATATCTTGTCAGTCCTTACGAGTTATACTTGTTCTTTTTACTATGCAGAGCATTTTTATCTTCCGTTTACCTTAGACTCTTTCCTCCAGTCTGTCTTTATAAAATTTCTGAGTAATAAGGATCTAGAACCTATTTTCATGGTGTTCATACTCTTTCTTTGAACCTGTTCAGAACTAACTGTGCCCTATTTTTGTAGTTGAGAATTTAGACCCAAGGTTTCTAGTCCAGGCACAGGTTTCTCAACATACTCTAGCACCCAAGGCTTTTGTAGGGACCGCTGACTGAGAGTGGGAGGCAGAACAGATCCTGTGTATGGATAATGCATCTGCAAGTGTTTGTTGAGCATCTCCTCTGTTGCGCACAGTGTAAGATTTGGGGGAAACTTCCCAGTCACCTTCTTAGAGTGTTGACACGGAAGGATTTATACAATGGAGTTCATGGACAGAACATAGAAATGAGCCTTACTCTCCCAATAATTAGCAAAGAGGAGTTATAAGCAAATAAAATAATAAGTCTTAGGGAATAAGATCCAGAAAGTCTTTATGCATTTAATCTGTAAAATGTATAGTACATTGATCATAATTGATTCTAGATACTAGGAACCTAAGAATTAACTAAAAGTTAGTGAAAACAGTTTCTCAATTTTAAAGGAAAAGGTTGATTAATAATATAGCACCCCTTTGACATTCACTGAGGAAACGTCCATAGGCTTTTGAGAAACCCTACTTTTTTAAGTACCCCTATCTTTTATAGAATTCGTAAATGAGTTGAGAATAACAAAGACACAGCTTAGCAGTTGCTGAGCTCATTAACTAGCTAAATAACTATTCCATAACATAGATCTCCTTGGTCTGTATTTAAATTTGTTTCTCAACAAAGTTAGAAATTACAACCTGTCATATAACCTTGTAAAATTCACTCATGAATGATTAAAACCAGCAGTGTTAAATCTGTAAATGCCAAGGGTCTACTATACTAATAAGAGACATTCATGTGAATAGCTTGGGCAATTATTGCAGAGAACAGTAATAATTATATATCTCATTAAACAAGTGCCCAATTAATGTCATAGTAAATTTTGCTTGATTAGAACACAATCTTTATAGTTGCTCATACAACATGGCCAGCCACTCTCACAACTATTGATAAAGGTGAAAGGGAAAATTGACTTTTGATTCACAATTTTAGTCATGGTTTAGAGAGGTACTTGATAGGAAAGTAATATCCTTCATGCCTTGAGGAAGCCATACTTAGTGAATTATGTATGATAATCATTTCATGTATTATTCCTTTAGTGTGGTAAAAACATATCTGTGGATTAGGAGCTAAGTCACTAGAACACAAGTAAGCAATTGAATATTATAATCGAGAAACTCCTGCATCAAAGATGATCTGGTATGAAGTATTTATTGAGAATTTACTATGGTTTTGTATCACACCAGATTCCAGACTGTCAGTGAATACCCATTCTTATTCCCTCTGTGTGTGTGCTCCTGCAAAACGGAAAGACTGTGATAAAATGGAAAGGCATAGTTTTTTTTTTTTTAAACCGACTTTATTGAGAAATAATTGGCATAATACTTAATCCATTTTAAGTGTACAGTTTGATAAGCTTTGCCAAATGTATACATTCATGTATACTCTCTCAATCAAGAACATTTCTATCACCTGAAAAACTTCTCATACATATCCTGTACCACACCTAATGTGATTTCTATCACAGAATAATAGTTACCAGAGGGAGGAAGACAATGCTTTTTTGTGTCTAACTCCTTTAGCATAATATTTTTGAGATTCATGTTGCATAAATAAATGTCCTTTCATTGCTGAGTAGTACCCCTCATTTTACAAATATACCACAATTTATGTAGCATTCAACTGTAGAGGACTGTTTTTATTTAAGGTTTTGGGATGAAAGGAATAAAAACTTTTCTTTTTTTTTTAATACCTTTTCCTTGTTTTGTTATTAGAATGATGCTAATTTCATAAAAGTAGTTAGAAAATGTTCTCTTTTCTCTCATTTGCATAAAGAATTTATGAGTAGTATTAATTCTTTAAACGTTTGAAATTTATTAGTGATCCCATTAGGGCTGTGGAAAGAAGGACTTGTGTCTTTCAAGACATTTCAGATGGAATCATGACAGTTTATTAATAAATTCATTATTCATGTGTTCTTCATATAATCTTTACTCTGAGCTTCTCTGTTTATAAAAATAGTACATATGAAAATATTTGGTTATGTCTGCTGTACACTATAGGTGGTGATGTAAAGTTACCCAAAGAAATGATGTGGAAGCTTAGTGGATGCTTGAATTGGGAAGGAAGCAATGGAGGAGAGACTAGGTATTACACACCAGGTATGAAGTTGTGGAGTGCTTCGTTTATCAGTTCAGTTCAGTTCAATAACTCAGTTGTGTCCCACTCTTTTTGTCCCCATGGACTGCAGCACGCCAGGCCTCCCTGTCTATCACCAGCTCCTGGAGTTTACCCATACTCATGTCCATTGAGTCAGTGATGCTATCCAACCATCTCATCCTCTGTGATCCCCTTCTCATTCTACCTTCAATCTTTCCCAGCATCAAGGTCTTTTCAAAATGAGTAAGCTGTTCACATCAGTTGGCCAAAGTATTGGAGTTTCAGCTTCAACATCAGTCCTTCCAATGAACATTCAGGACTAATCTCCTTTAGAATGGACTGGTTGGATCTCCTTGAAGTCCAAGGAGCTCTCAAGAGTCTTCTCCAATGCCACAGTTCAAAAACATCAGTCCTTCAGCACTCAACTTTCTTTATAGTCCAACTCACATCCATACATACTGGAAAAACCATAGCCTGAACTAGATGGACCTTAGTTGGCAAAGTAATGTCTCTGCTTTTTAATATGCTGTCTAGGTTGGTCATAACTTTCCTTCCAAGGAGTAAGCATCTTTTAATATCATGGCTGCAGTCACCATCTGCAGTGATTTTGGAGCCCAAAAAAATAAAGACTGCCACTATTTCCATTGTTTCTCCATCTATTTGCCATGAAGTGATGGGACCAGATGCCATGATCTTAGTTTTCTGAATGTTGAGCTTTAAGCCAACTTTTTCACGCTCCTGTTTCACTTTCATCAAGAGGCTCTTTAGTTTTTCCTCATTTTCTACAATAAAGGTGGTGTCATCTGCACATCTGAAGTTGTTGATATTTCTCCTAGTAATCTTGATTCCAGCTTGTGCTTCTTCTAGCCCAGTGTTTCTCATGATGTACTCTGCATAAAGTTAAATAAGTTAGGTAACGATATACAGCCTTGACGTACTCCTTTTCCTATTTGGAACCGGTCTGTTGTTCCATGTCCAGTTCTAACTGCTGCTTCCTGACCTGCATACAGATTTCTCAGGAGGCAGGTCTGGTGGTCTAGTATTCCCATCTCTTTCAGAATTTTCCACAGTTTATTGTGATCCACATAGTCAAAGGCTTTGGCATAGTCAATAAAGCAGAAATAGATATTTTTCTGGAACTCTCTTTTTTGATGATCCAGTGCATGTTGGCAATTTGATCTCTGGTTCCTCTGCCTTTTCTAAAACCAAGTTGAACATCTGGAAGTTCATGGTTCACATATTGTTAAAGCCTGGCTTGGAGAATTTTGAGCATTACTTGACTAGTGTGTGAGATGAGTGCAGTTGTGCAGTAGTTTGAGCATTCTTTGGCATTGCCTTTCTTTGGGATTGGAATGAAAACTGACCTTTTCCAGTCCTGTGGCCACTGCTGAGTTTTCCAAATTTGCTGGCATACTGAGTACAGCACTTTCACAGCATCATCTTTTAGGATTTGAAATAGCTCAACAGGAATTTCATCACCTCCACTGCCTTTGTTCGTAGTGATGCTTTCTAAGGCCCACTTGGCTTCACATTGCAGGATGTCTGGCTCTAGGTGAGTGATCATACCATCATGATTATCTGGGTCATGAAGATCTTTTTTGTATAGTTCTTCTGTGTTTACTTGCCACCTCCTCTTAATATCTTCTGCTTCTGTTAGATTCATACCATTTCTGTCCTTTATTGAGCCCATGTTTGCATGACATGTTCGCTTGGTATTTCTAATTTTCTTGAGGAGATCTCTAGTCTTTCCCATTCTGTTGTTTTCCTCTATTTCTTTGCATTGATCAATGAGGAAGGCTTTCTTCTCTCTCCTTGCTGTTCTTTGTTCTATATTTAAATGGGTATATCTTTCCTTTTCTTCGTTTTTCACTTCTCTTTCTTTCACAGCTATCTGTAAGGCCTCCTCAGACGGCCATTTTGCTTTTTTGCATTTCTTTTTCTTGGAGATTGTCTTGCTCTCTGTCTCCTGTACAATGTCACGATCTTCTGTCCATAGTTCATCAGGCACTCTGTCTATCAGATCTAGTCCTTTAAATCTATTTCCCACTTCCACTGTATAATTGTAAGGGATTTGATTTAGGTCATACCTGAATGGTCTAGTGGCTTTTTCCACTTTTTTCAATTTCACTCTAAATTTGGCAATAAGTTCATGATCTTAGCCACAGTCAGCTCCCAGTCTTGTTTTTGCTGACTGTATAGAGCTTCTCCATCTTTGGCTGCCATCATAGTCAACAAAAGAGTCTGAAATGGAGTGCTTGGATGCAGTCTCAAAAATGATAGAATGATCTCTGTTCGTTTCCAAGGCAAACCATTCAATATCATAGTAATCCAATAATGCCCCAACCAATAATGCTGAAGAAGCAGAAGTTGAACGGTTCTATGAAGACTTACAAGACTTTTTAGAGCTAACACCCAAAAAAGATACCCTTTTCATTATAGAGGACTGGATTACAAAAGTAGGAAATCAAGAAACACCTGGAGTAACAGGGAAATTTGACCTTGGTGTACAGAATGAAGCAGGGCAATGGCTCATAGAGTTTTGCTAAGGGAACACACTGATCATAGCTTAGTTTATATTACCTTATAATCTTAGGAACTGAGAGAGAATGGGTGGTCCTTCATCAGGTAATGAGTTTTAGGTATCTTGTTAAGCTGCCCTTTTAGAATTTAAAATGTTGAAGTTTTATTGGTATCACCTTTTCATTTTTGTCTTAAGATGGCAGATGCTTGAACATATTGTCATGCCAAGAGGTAGGAATCCATGTCAAATAAGAGTGAGAGAGTTGAAAAATAAGAGAACAATACGGAAGTTCTTGTAGGTGTGGGAGTAATCTGCAGTAACTTTCTCTCAGCTTAAGAAAATTGTGGAAGAGGCAGATGGATGTCAGTTGGGGCTAGAAATTGGAGGGAACATGTTAGAGAAACATTTGAAAAGGTAAGAGAATGTGTTTAAAAATAATGTTTAAGATTTATAAATTACAGTGAAAGAGTGTGAGCAAAAGGAAGACATGGAAGGAAGTACAAGAGTATTTTGAGGATGAAATTATGATACGAGAGAAGACCAAAAGAATTCTAATCTGGTAGGGGAATACTGGTTCCAACTGGAACTCTAGTTTGTAGTTTTTCCACTGCCAGAGCAAGCGGAGTGTCCAGTGTGATTGTAGACTTGTTGATAGTAGCAAGTTGAAATCTTGATTCTGTTTATCACTGAAAATAAACTTTAATAGCTCTAAAAGCTCTGTTTTGGGGGGTTTTAAAGTCTTATCTACACAGAAAGAGTAAAATATAACGCATAGTAACATGTGGAGGTTTTGGTTTATTTGTTGAGTCAGAGAAAGTAAAAATATTCGTTAAGATAATACATAATAAAATTTGAAAAACTACTTTGTTAGTACCTTGGAAGATAGGAATGAAAATCTACATGACTTTAGTGAATCAGGAAATAAGTATGGGTTGTAGCTCAATAGAAATTGTTACAAGATAGTACATGTAAAGTAGGGAAATCTAAATACATATTAGAGATTCAGACTTGCCCAAGGCTTTCTAGGAAAAAAACATGAGAATAATAATACATACCATGTACCCACCAATTAAAATACCATAAGTTAATTCAGTTTACATATACCAAGCACCAGTCATACGCGAGGTAACATGCAAGACACTTTTCTGTATATTCTTGTGATTAAATTTTTTAGAAAGTCAGAATATTTAACATTTGGAGTAGTTATGGACTGGCAGAAAGAGAGCACATTTATCAGCCACTATAAAATTAAGTTCCTTAGATATCTGGTCAGAAGTTAGATGTCAGTACATTGCAGAGGCAGGCATCCATAGTCTTGGTCCCTAATGCAGGGCCATCCCTAGGACATGTGGGGCTTCTGTCTGTATAAAGAATTTGACTAAATATTATATTACAAAATTCATGGACTCATGTGAGGTATAATGATTTATTAATAGAGAATTACAGTATTGGATAGAGAATAAGAACTTAACATGTGCTGATTGTCCCATCAGTGAAGGTGAAGACTGCTCGTGGTGTCCAGGCACCATTTCTTCCTGCTCTGTCCTAGGAACTCTATTTTCTTGTCCAATATTTTCAAGTGTACTTGCTGATTTATCTCTCAGGCCATGAGAAAAGGGTAGCAATGCTGTTATTGCTCATTAAGCCATGTGTATGTGTGTTAGTCACTTAGTCGTGTCTGACTCTTTGCAACCCCATGGACTGTAGCCCGCCAGGCTTCTCTGTCCATGGAGTTCTCCAGGCAAGAATACTAGAGTGGATTGCCATTCCCTTCAGGGGATCTTCCTGACCCAGGGATCGAACCCAGGTCTCCTGCATTGTAGGCAGATTATTTATTGTCTGAGCCACCCATAAAGCCATGGCTCATCTAAAACAGCCAAGAAGCAAAAGAAAATGCTAATTCTAATTTTAGGGTTTTTTTCTGAGTCTATTTTTCTTGGACCAGGATCAGCTATGTAATTTGCAGTCTCAGTGCAAAGCAAAAGGCAGGGCCCTTTGTTTAAAAATTAAGATTTTCAATATGGAGACTGAGTTCCTATATGGATGTAAGAGGTTTGGCCTCAATGAAACATGTCCTTATATCCTCCTGCCACCCGCCAGATGCTCTGTGGTGTGGAGGGCATGCACTCCTGACCCCAGACTTTCCTGTACTAGCACTCAGGCCCCTGCCAGGGCAAAGGGTAGCAGCAGTCATGGGACAGGGGAGCAGAGGGGAAACCGGAAGGGCCAGGGGATGGCAGCCAAGAAATCATAGACAAGCAGAAGGTGTCAGGACACTCTTGGGCTGAAGTTATAGATCCGTGAAGCATGCTCTGTTGTCCTTTTGGCCACTTACAAACCACAAATTCATAATAAAATCATTAAGCAATCTAAGGTGGCAACCATGGGACATTGAACCCCAAAGTGGGACCCTTCTGAGCACAAGGCCCTATATGATTGGTCCATGGAACAGGCCCTGCCTTGAATTTTTACCATTGTGTACTGTCAGTATCAACTGATCATGCCAAAAGCACCCCAGAATCATGCAGAATGTGACGGGGGAACAAATTTGTCACAGATAACTTATGCTTTGGATAACATGGCATATGACAGAGGATATCAAGAATTGATAGTTCCTATTTCAGTGAAGTTATTGGTTAACTATTGACTTATTATTATGACAGACCCACAGGCTAGGGTGTGGGTTTGGAGGAGGATGGCCAAGAAAGGCTCATTAGGGTTGAAAGATAAAAACAATAGGAACTAAAAAACAGATCATGATGTCTGCTATAACAGAGGTATAGATAAGAGTAAGAACAACAGGAAAAGTAGGAGTAAATAAATTAACTTTGATGGATACTGCAGAAAAGCCTTTTAGGAAAAAAAAAAAAAATTGACTTTAGTCTGGCCAAGATTGGTAGTATTTCAAGTGCCAGAGGCTAAGTGGCAGACATTCCAGACTAAAAGGACAGCATAAGCAGAGACAATGAAATGAAGAATGTGCTGATAGATGTGCCCACATGCTGGGATTTTCAGGCATTCTTTTATTATAGTTCTTGAACATCTATTTTCCAGGCGCAAGCAGGGGTTATAATATAGGTTTAAGAATCAGACAGAGCATCCACCACTTACAAACTGTATGACCAGAGACACCTTATTTAACCACTCTCCGTTTTACTTGTCTGTAAAATAAAGACATGGATTTTACAGAATTATTATAAAAATTAAATGAGGTAATGTCTACAAATACTTCAACCAGTACCCTCAGTCCGGTGAAGGAGAAAGCAAATAGATGTAATTACACATGCTGTGAAAATACAGAAAGGAAAATGACTCTCTCTGCCTGAGGATTTTGTACTCTGCTTTCTGAAAGAGATGATATTTGAACTTGGGGCTAAAGGGTAAGTATGTGTTTATAAGCCAATATTTCTCAGCTGAGAAACATTCTCTCAGGCTGAGGTTTAGAAATGATGAATCCCTTTTATGAGCTGTATGGGGTTAGGAGACAAGGAGTAGCAAGAGGAAGAGAAAGCAGACCATATATATATATATCTATAGATAAAAACAGAATAACCTTTCGTTACCACCCCGAACCCCTTTTAGCCAATTCAGAATATCAGACTCTTCCACCAAGAAGAGGCGAGAGCCCTTCTGTGCTGGGTGCTCCCTCGAGTAAGATGCAAACCAGTTTTCATGAGAGCTTCTGTAGGGGATCTTCTGTGCATTTTCTTCCTCTACAAGAAGGCTGGAGCTGAGAGAGAGAACAACACTCAGGAAATGCCATTGCTTTTCCGATCCTCACGTGGAACAGTTTGCTTCATTGGCAGACATTGAACAAGACATGATTGGCTCTTTTAAAAATAGGAGTCTTAGTGGTCTTGGTTGATCTGTTTTATCATGTGCTTTGTACTTTAAAGTGCATGTCTTTTTCTGTCTTCTCCCTCCAGACTGAACACTTGCCTCTGCAGACTCAGTTCAAAGAAAGAGAGACTGGAAGTGTCCAGCGCCCTGTAAGTAGCATGATCCTCTAGCGGGGTCAGCCCCAATGGAGCCAAGGACCACCATGTTTGTTAAAAGATCATTTTATTTCCATGCAGTTTCATTTTCTTCACCTCTGCTATCTGAGCACCTGTAGTGTGATTTTGTAAAGTCCTTGAGCTAGTTTATTCCTCTTAGAAGTAATCAAGTTATATGAAACCAATAACCTGACAGAGCGTCAGTACCAGAGACAACCAGGGAGGTTCATTTTATGGTGTCAGCTGTGACCCAGTGTTGAGCAAGGAAGAAAGGTCAAGACAAGAGGCTGTTTTTTGAAAGCATTTCTTATTCTCAGCCATGTTGAGCATACAATCAGGTATTACCTATGCGTTTCACTGTGTCTCTCCCCTAACTCCCCAGTTCTGAATCCTGAGGCTTCTTTTTGTTTGGTTTTATTTGATTTAAATCTCTGTATTATCTCATGCATGGATTCCAAGACTGAGCCTTGCTGAGAGACTCCTGTAATTCACAACCTTGTTTTTCTTCAGTTTACTTTAACTGATACCAGTTCCAAAGTTTGAAGCCTGAAACTAACCACAGTCTTCATTAGTCTCAGTTTTCTGTTTAGGAGATGCCATCACTCTTAGGTATTATAAGCACCAAGGGACTAGAAAATGATAAGCTGTTGAACTTCACCTTGCCATTCAGTAAATAGCTTGTGTGTAATGAATTCTGGGCTTGCCTGTTTTCACCCAAGAGCTAGAAAAAATGCAAACAGCTGCTCAACTAATGTAAGCAACGTTTGGATTTTTAGAATGGACTGAATAGCAGGAGATTCGACTGTGAAGATGAGAATCCAGTGGGGGAGGATGGGACTCAGCAGATGTACCCCCTGTATGATCAGATGCACTACCAAGACGGGAGCCCTGGCAGACACCATCCATATAGCGACCTGGAGGGAGTCTACATCAACCCGCGGGAACATTACGTGTGAAGATCCTCTTTCTCCAGTGCTGTTTTAACAAATGTTTATTCTTAGACTGGGGGAGAGAAACTGAGGCCAATAGTTATGATTTTATTCTCTCTCATATAAAGCAATCCCAGTCTAAGTGTATCGGAAGTTGTGATGAATGACTTGGCACCAAGAGCGAATTTCTTTCTTTCATTAACAGTTTCTTAACCACCAGCTGTGTTTGTGAACTTGACTCTAGCTTTGTGTGTTTCTGTGATGATGGCATTTAACTACTAACATTTGGCCTACAATGGCATGTTCATTTAAAAGTAGAGCATCTGCCTGGGATGACAGCAGTGATTCTCCAGAAAGAAAGGCTCCAGCTGGGAATATTAACCTCACTGGGTTGCAGGCAGACCAGCCTGTTTATGTGTAATTCAAACAGGCAGAAAAAGGAGCTCAGAATTCATCTCACTAATTATTTCATGGAATTTGGGCTTTCCTGACTTGTTTAGTACAGTTACAATACCTGCTTACAAACAAGAGGCTAAGAGGCATACTTTATTGTTTATCCCAAAAACATAACAAAAGGCAGTTTAAACCTTCAAGTCTGTTGTTTGCTTTTATACTCTTGTGCTGTTGTACTATGTGTTCCTTCTTAAGATCTCAGGATCACCAAGGACCTGAGGGATGCATATTTCTTGCTATCATCGACCTAGTCTTGAAGAACTGTGTGCTAACCAAGGTTCTTCTCTTACTCGGTCATTATTCCCACAGTTCTGTTCTTTACGATCCAGATTAGCCTATTTCCCACCTGTTAAAACCTAAAAGCCCTTTCTAAATGATGGACAGCCTTGAGCCTTTTCCCTCTTTTCAGTGGTATTGTATATGACAGGCTCAGCTTTCACTACTGAAATTTCTTTCAAACTAATCCTGTCCACAAAGGCTTCAGCTACCCTCTGCATTCTTCAGACTTCTTCTTGTCCATGTTTTATCTACCTCAGGAAAAAAAAAAAAAAAGCCTGATGGAAAAAGCAACATGAAATAATCCTTGCTCTTAAAAGCCAGGTTAAAAATTAGAAAACCTAAACAAAACAAAAAAAGCCCCATTAATATGGCCTGTGTACTAATTAAACCTACATGTGGTCCTTGATCCTTCCTCCCCATCTTTACCTGGTCAATAATAAGAGTAAGGAGATGCTAACAGCAGATATTACAGTGACTGGCTTACTAGTGTTTCCTGCAACATCTTGGTGCCTGCCAATGTCTGTCTGGAATTTTCTCACTTCCCTTTGCCAACTTTTCCTCACTGAGCTTTGAAGGTAGCAATTACAATGGGGTGAACAGAGTGGGGAGCATAGGTACACGTGCAAGTGTCAGTCTCCCGTCCTCACATCTTAGACAAGCATTGCTTTACTATGTGTTCTGGAAGCTTATGGGTCTGTCACACCTATGAAGACACTGCAGACTTGTCATATATTAGGAAAGAATCACATAAGCACTGAAATAAAATAGTACCCATTTCTAACCTAAGCTTCAAGGGATAGGAGAATATTAACATAGATTTCTAATGAGATACCAAAGATAAGTTATGATTCACATTGCTCTGACTCTATTTCTTGCTTGTGTATTTATTTCCTTTTTTCAGTTGCCTTGCTTTATCAGAAAAAATTATCCTAATTGTTCTACAGTAGTAATACAATGCCACTCTCCTTTACATGGGTGACCGGCAGTTCTGTAAAAGATTATAGTTGTTGTTTACTCGCTAAGTCATGTCTAACTGTTTGTGACCTCATGGACTAGCTCGCCAGACTACTCTGTCCTTGGGATTTCCCGGGCAAAAATACTGGAGTGGGTTGCCATTTCCTTCTCCAGGGGATCCTCCCGACCCAGGGATGGAACCTGTGTCTCTTGCATTGGCAGGCAGATTCTTAACCACTGAGCCACCTGGGAAGCCCCAAAAGTTGATAGTTACATGGAATCAAAGAGTAAATACCAGGGACCATCATTGCTGTATCACTGCACTACCTCAAAGTTAGTTCACTGCCCTTGCTAGCAAGCTGGCACAGAAAGAAGGTACCTAACTTTATTACTTGGAATCCCATCAGTGAGTTAATGTAACTGAAGGTATAGGGATCCTTGCAATGTCTTCCAATAGAAAGCTGACTCTAGTCAGAGCTCTCCTTGGTAAGGAAGTGGTTTATACATACTGGATGTTACAGTGGAAGATACTGAGGTGCAGCCGCTCCTTTAGTGAGCTTTAAAAATTGGGGATGGTTTCTTGGGTCCTGGTGGGAAGCAAATTGTTGGATTCATGTTACAAAGGAAGACCTTGGACCTCAGGGGGGATTGAGATGTCTTCATTGGCACTAGGGAAAGAGATTGGACTCAGAACCCTTTGACCTGTCCTTCTGCCGCCCTACCAGCAAGTAGCCACTATTGCAGTTTTTGACATTCTTGGTGTAGTTATAGAAAAGAAATCTCAGGATGCAGACACCTCTTACAGCCAGCTAGTTCAATATCCTCTTTGCTTCTCTGTCATCTATGATATTTCTTTAAAAAACTGGTAGATTTTATAGCTGTTGGCCCCTTACATGGGTCACAGAAGCTATATAATTGCTTATCCCGTTGCCGTCCATCTGTTCTCTCTAAATACTGAGGGGAATAGAATGGAGCTTTAAAAGAGTTTGATCAGCAAGCTCCCTCAAGCAAAAAATGCCATCCAAAATTAGCTTGTTGATCTCTAAATTTGGAGTCTAGACCACTTGAGGATGGACAGTTAAATTTGGAAGTCAGACTCTTCAAGGTTTGTGAGTGAGGCTTAAGGATGTAAGCCACAGCTGATAACTAGATACTCTTCCCATAACTGGTTTATTAAAACACACTGAACCAGAAATAAATCCCAGAGTGCTTATCCACTTATGCTTGCAGCTTTGCATTTCAAGGGGGAGTGTGCATGCTCCATCTTAAACACATAGCGTCGATTTTGTAGATGGCCTAACCTCCAGGAGCATGCATCATTGCTGCAATAGCAGATCACCAGATTCTTTGCACGCTGCACTAAACTAGTGTCAGCATCACTTAGGATTGCTCTGACATAATGGGATAAGAATTTAGATTAATTCTTAAAAGTCAGTGGTTTGTTTTCTCTTCTATGAAGGTTCCTCTATCCTTGGGTTTCTTATATGTTCTGTTCAATTTTAGAACATGTAAGAAGGCCAAGGAAAGAGGAGCCTGGTGGGCTACAGTCCATGGGGTCACAAAGAGTCAGACATGACTGAGCAACTGAGAACATACACATAAGAAGTAGTGTCACAATATGCTAGTTAACTTTGAAGACTCTTACCTGTCCTTGGCTTCCCTGTAATATGCACATGTGTATGTGGGGGGAGGGGTAGTCAGTTGAAATGAACGTAGACATGTCAGGGCCCCTACCTGTGGTTTAGTTCTGTGCTTCTGTTGTTCCTGTGCTGAACTGGCAACACCCTTCATCCTTGGGCAATTTGCAGACCTCCTAGGAGGAACAGGGACTTGGAGTTCTTCTGTCAAACCTGAAACTGTTGTTTGTAAGCCTGTTCAACTGTGGACTATGCCTAGGTTCATCTTATGGCCCTTGAAAGGAATTTGTGTTCCTTCCATTAAAATTGTTGTAAGCTTCACTTTGTCAGTTTGGTCATTTGCAATTATCAGGTGGTTTGGTGGGCTTCTGACTGATAGCACAGTTGGTAAAGAATCCGCCTACAATGCGGGAGACCTAGGTTTGATCCCTGGGTTGAAAAGATGCCCTGGAGAAGGGAAAGGCTACCCAGTCCAGTATTCTGGCCTGAAGAATTTCATGGACCATGTAGTCCATGGGGTCGCAAAGAGTTGGAACCAACTGAGCGACTTTCACTTTCACTTTTGGTGGCTTCCAGTAGATGAGGGCTCTAGGTCTCCTCCCCACAACCTTACTAGGTAGTATATTACACCAAAATCAGGTTTTAAGCCAGTGTCTGCATCATTCATGTACATAAACAAGCAGGCACCAGAACAGACATCCTATAATAGTTAACCTATCATGTAAGCTTGAAAAAGTCCCCACTCCATTCTTTTAGAGAACCCACCAATATTTTGTGTAAAAGGGTTATTAGAAGTGAATCCAGTAATATTAACAGCTGATTCAGTGTCAGGCAGCCTGATTCTGTTCAACTTCTAGACAGAGCAGCTTAGTAATCTAGGAATCCTAGAGCTAGTGGGCTTGCTAGCACTGCTGCCCTATTTGTGAAAGGGTGGAGTGCCCTGTAGTATTTTTGCCAGTCCACATACCTTCAACACCATTAATCTGACCACTGAAATTATCACCTATTAACAAAGTCTCTAGTGCTGAACTCTGGTGGTAGTAGCCTCTGAAGTGAGCTTTTTGAATGCTAACTAACATTATATAGCTTTGGAGGGTATATTCCCAACTAGGAAATTTCAAATGTTAACTAAACGCTTCTAGGGTGTAGGGTAAAACCATTTAACAAGTGCCAAAATAATTTAAATTACATTCAACATAACAGAATTTCTTAAGGATTCCTTGTCACCACACCTTCACACTGGGATGCACTATATTCATGGCTCTAAAGTCAACCACCTGCTGGCATTTCTCATTAGTGACAGCCTTTTCCTTCTTAGGATGGGTGTGTGTGTGTATGCATGTATGCATCAGAGAGAGAGAAAGGCAGAGGGGAAAGAAGCCAACTCAAAATTCACAGTTGAAAAAATTTTGGAGTTCACACATGCAAGAAAGCCCTCACATCTACAAACATCTATTTCAGGCCCATTTTATTATCTTGCTTTAGCATTTTTTTATACTACTTTAGCATTATTTCTGCAAAAAGTTTAGAAGTAGGCTCAGAAGCCTTTTTGCCTCAATGGCCAAAATAAATAAAGTATTAGGTTTATTTCTACTCTATTTCCATTATTAGGATAGATATTCTTTAGTCATGTTTGTGGAAATTTGGAACTGAGTAGACTAGAATAAAGAGAATGTCAGCAATTCAGATGACACTAAATATCTTTTTATCAAACATTATCAATTCTATGATGTAGAAGTTCCTTCTATATTTCAAGGAGAAGGAAAACTACCATTGACAAAGAAAAGGATTCTCCATTCCATAGATTGGAAATAAATCCCTTCCATTGGTCCATTCCCCCAAAATATTCTAGTCAGTGTTTGGGGAGTAAGGCCATGATGTGTATCAAATGACATACCTACATACCACCCTCACCAAAGTTCAGATCAGTCAATGAGTCATGTCCAACTCTGCAACCCCATGGACTGCAGCACGCCAGGCTTCCCTGTCCATCACCAACTCCCGGAGCTTATTCAGACTCATGTCCATTGAGTCAGTAATGCCATCCAACCATCTCATCCTCTGTCATCTCCTCCCACCTTCAATCTTTCCCAGCATCAGGGTCTTTTCCAGTGAGTCAGTTCTTCACATCAGGTGGCCAAAGTATTGGAGTTTCAGTTTCAGCATCAGTCCTTCCAATGAATATTCAGGACTGATTTCCTTTAGGATGGACTGGTTGGATCTCCTTTAGTCCAAGGGACTCTCAAAAGTCTTCTCCAATGCCACAGTTCAAAAGCATCAATTCTTTGGTGCTCACCTTTCTTTATATTACAACATTCATGCTTGACTACTGGAAAAACCATAGCTTTGACTAGACGGACCTTTGTTGGCAAAGTAATGTCTCTGCTTTTTAATATGCTGTCTAGGTTGGTAATAGATTTTCTTCCAAGGAGCAAGTGTCTTTTAATTTAATGGCTGCGGTCACCATCTGCAGTGATTTTGGAGCCCGAAAAAATAGTCTGTCACTGTTTCCATTGTTTCCCCATCTATTTGCCATGAAGTGATAGGACCGATGTCATGATCTTAGTTTTCTGAATGTTTAGTTTTAAGCCAGATTTTTCATTCTCCTCTTTCACTTTCATCAAGAGGCTTTCTATTCTTCTTCTCTTTCTGCTCCTCTTCTCTTTCTGCATATCTGAGTTTATTGATATTTCTCCCAGCAATCTTGATTCCAGCTTATGCTTCATCCATCCCAGCATTTTGCATGATGCACTCTGCATATAAGTTAAATAAGCAGGGTGACAACATACAGCCTTGACATAGTGCTTTCCCAATTTGGAACCAGTCTGTTGTTCCGTGTCCAGTTCTAACTGTTGCTTTCTGACTTGCATACAGATTTCTCAGGAGGCAGGTCAGGTGGTCTGGTATTCTCATCTCTTTAAGAATTTTCCACAGTTTGTTGTTGTCCAAAAAGTTCTAGTTATATACACTATCTGTCACCTCTAGCTGTGAGGTGTAGGGATAAATGCCTAAGTTTCAGATGTTGTGAGTATTTATGGAAAACAGTAGTACCTCCATGAATTATAGGTTGGCCTGGCTCTATGCTCTAAGGACTCCCATTCTAGCACTGTGTTGTTTACAGTTGCCACTTGTATATGATTTATACAGGAGGCATATCATTTATTGAGTACACACGCACACACACACACACACACATACACACACATGTGCGCGCGCGCACACACACACACACACACGTCATTTAGACCCAAGGAGATAGACTAATGGACTTGAAATTATTACTAGATTACAACTGCAATCCCAGACAATCTTCAACAAACAAAAACCAGTTTTCTGAGATGTTTCAGTGTTTTACTCCATATAGAGGTAGGAGACTTAACAGTTCCCTTCTTGAGGTTTTTTCCAGCATTACCATTTAAAGATTTTATCATCAGGTTCCCCAAGACCCAGCAGGACCCCTGATATCATGGCCTTAACCTGTTGTATTTAATATTGTGGCACAGGATTGAACTGTAAAGTTGATTGGAGGAGACTGCAGGGGAAAACCCCTTGGGAATCCAGAACATCAGATTTGCTACACTGGCTTAAAACTGTGGCCTATCCTACTATAAATATGTCTGACAGCATGAATAAATGTCTTATGTGTCTCCTCCAGAGGTTAGGAATGTATTTGAAGCATTCATAATGTCCCTTAATAACTCACAGTGGGTTTATAAAGCCCAGAGTTCCATTGATTCCCAAATGCATGGGCACCGTTTTTTAGCTTTCATTATTCTTGCCAATAATGACCAGCTTTTCATTTTTTTGTCTTCTTTAATCCACCGTAACTCATTGATCAGGCTAAATTCCTCTCAGAAATCATGTTGCTGGCTCCATGTCCATCTTAGTTTAGCTACAGGCAGCATTATTTTGTGCTAAATGCCTTAATTTGCACTTATCCACACTGTGGCTTATTAATGCCTCTGGTTTTTTCATGTGGTCTTATGAGAACTTACTGTTATATTCCCTTCAACTGAGCATTTCAATACCCGGAAGAACATTTGTCATCTTAGGTTTCACTGTGTACTTGAAATTCCAAGTTCTTTGCAGAAAAATGTTAAGTAGGTGGTGTTGTTATTGGATCCCTGGATTATTCCACTTGTCCATCCAGAAAAGTTCCTGTTTATCCTTTACCTTCTGTTTCTATTTCTAAGCCAAAGGTTTAAGACATTACATCTGCCCCAGCCTATTCATTCTCCATGTGGTCTTAGCCTCTTAACTTACTTACTTGTCACTTTCATCCCTAGTAAAAAGTTAGTACTCTCCACCTCACAGGAGTTTTATGAAGCGTGGGGAAAATAAGGTGCTTAAGGGTTGTCTTCAAGAGAGCTCCTACTTTTAAAGTGATTTTGTAAAAGCCCCTTGGCTTAGAAATGAGAAACTCTATAGCTATTATTTTTTCCTATCCTTGTTTTGCTATTTTTATGTCTGAAAAGTGATCTCTGTCTGAGTAGAGTCTGTACCCTGGTTTTAACTTTCTTCTCATTAACCCCTTTCACACTGAAATTGTCCTCTCTACCTTATCCGTGCTGTGAACTTTTAATCTACAGAGCCAAAACTAGTTCTTCCACAATAAATCCCACATCGCTTACTTCCATCGTTGAACAAATTAATGTCCTCCAGAAAGAGGATTCTGGCTGTGGACATAAGTCAGAAGGTAAATGATGTCTCACTGTGGCCCTGGTGAGATCTCACTATGGTGCCTTGGTTTTCCCTTTATAAACTGGGGTTAATTCTGCTGTTTCACAGCACCTGGGTGGTGTGAATCATGACCAAAAAGAAAACACAAAAGATGAAAAGCTTTTTTCAAATGTCTTATACTATACATATATAAATGCATTGTGAATAATCTGGAGAGTCCTCAAGTAGAAATGTGTTCTTGTGTAGCTCAATTCAGAATACTAATCCACTCATTGTTTTCAAAAGAAATGTTTTACTAACCTGTTTTTTTTTTAAGTGAAAATTAGTTTCTAATCATTTGAACTATTTTAATTTTTCAGTATGGGAAGAGATCAATAGTATACAGAAAATACCCAAATTATATTTTAACTGTTAAAACTGAAGGGGTTGCATAATGTAGTAGTGAGGTAAGGAGGAGAATTCTAGCTCAAATGTATAGAGATATAGAAATACGGAGATTAGCTTTGGTTTTGAGATTGTATTATAAATGGTAGATGTTAATGTGGTTGTTTTTAGATACTCTTTATTTTTAAGTTACCAGAAATTGTCTTTTATTTTTGCAGTTTTGAACTATGTGGTTCTTGGTATGTTTTGAATAAAGTTTTTATCAACTAAACTTTTTCATTTTCATTATTGATAAATCAAGTATCATTAAAATACATATAAAGATTAATAGCCTAATTACATGACTATAAAATTCAAGATTTAAAGAACATCTTTCATAGCAGTAGTAAATTTCTATACTGGAGTCCTTTGTTAAAAATGATTTTAACAATAGTAACAGGAGTACTTTTATACTTCAAGCAATATTGTAAATATTTTTAAAACATGTGACAAGTTACATATTATTGTAATTCCTTGTGAAAATTACTTAATACTTTTAAAATGAAACTGAATTTATTCCATTTAAAAACTGTTTTTCATTCCTGATTAGTCTTTAGGTGTTAAAATGTCCCTTCTTTTATGAAATGGTATTAATGCTAGATAATAAATTCTAATATGTTCTTTTTTTTTTAAATTGGCATTCCTGTATTTTTTTAAGGATGGATGCTTTACTGATCTGTTAAATCTCAAAATAGGAACCACTTTAAAAGAAACATTTTATTGAGATACCATAATTTTTATGCTCTTAAATTCTAAAAGTCAATGCTTTTTAGTTATTCAGAGAATTTTTTAATCATCACCAAAGTCAATTTTAGAATATTTTCATTGCCCCAGAAAGAAGCTCACTCCTATTTGCTCCTTGCCTCCATCCCCCTTCCCCTTCCCAGCCCCTGGCAACATCAGTCTACTTTCTATCTCTGTGATTTGGCCTATTGTGGACATTAAATGTAAATAGAATTATATAATATGTAGGCTTCTTTCACTTGGCATAATGTGTTCAAGGTTCAACCATGCTACAGCATTCCTTTCTTTTTATTGCTGAATAATATTCCATTGTATAGATATTCCACATTTATCCATTCCTCAGTTGAGGAACAATTGGGTTGTTCCTACTTTCTGGAAAGAATTATGCATTATTCATGTACAAGTCTTTGTGTGAACATATGTGTTTATTTTTCTTCCATATATACCCAGGAGTGGAGTTGCTAGATCATGTGGAAACCCTGACTGAACCTCTTGAGGAACTGCCAGACTGTTTGCCAAAGCTGCTGCACCATTTTACATTCCTACCAATGGTGTTTGAGGGTTTCAGTTTCTCCACATTCTTACCAATGCTTGTTGTTATGTGCTCTTTTTGATTATAGCCATCCGAGTAGATATGAAGTGCTATCTCACTGTTTTTTAATTTCCCTGACTGCTAATGATGTTTTTGTTTGTTTGTTTGTTTGTTTTCTACAATCCTTTAAAAATGTAAAGTCATTCTTAGCCCATGGGTCATATTGCAGGTTGGATTTGACCCATAGTTAGCTAACCTCTGACCTAGAGGATAAAGAAAGATCATTAAATCAGTATGTGTATTAAATCATACACTCTATTTGTTCAGCAGTGTAGAGAAAAGCATGAGCCATTGTGCCAAAGAGAATGAAATACTTAGGTATAAATTAAACAAAACCTATATAGGGTCTCAGTGATGAAAAGTATAAAATGCTGATGAAAGACATCAAAGAAAACCTAAATAAATAGAGACACTTACCATGCTCATGGATTGGAAAACTCAGTTGGGAAGAGACATACACAGTTGGCACCTGCAAGCTGGTGCCGCCTGACTAGTACATTGTTGACATAGACCATCTCTAACTGCACGTATGACATAGAGGCATCAGAAACTAGAGCTACCATCTTCCTGTCATTGGTCTTCACCTCTACTTGTCTGTCCTTCCATTATATTGTTAGACTCCCAAATAGCCTTTGGCTCTTTCTCAGGCTTCATTCTCTGAAATCATGGCCATATTGCCACAAGACAGATAAGTGCATACCTGCACACTTCCCAGAATATCAAAACAGTGTTGGAATGAAGTCAGAACATTCCAGTGTTGGAATGAAGGTGAACACATCGTATTTTAGTTAGATGTTAAATGGATAGAAAACAGCCAGTAGACAAAAGAGCAGACGTACTCTACACAAATAGTTGATTTAGAGAAGACCTCAAATTAGGAGTCAAAAAAATTGGGTATGATGATTGTTCATGTTTAGATAACAGAATCATGAACTCTTGCAATCAGGTATTTTTGCCTCTGAATTTCTTCTCCCCAGAGGTTCTGGGAAAAGCCTTGAGATTTATGCTTTCACCAAAAAGTAAAACATATGGGGGAAAAAAAAATCCCTTCTACAACCTGAAATTGCTGCAAAAAAGCTCTAGAGAAATTAGATGGAAAATCATCCAGAAAATAATTAATTCATATCTCAAACTTTAGCCCTTGAAATTCTAGTCTAATGTGTGTGTGTCTGTGTTTGTGTGTGCATGCACATGCTCAGTCGTGTTCGACTTTTTGAGGCCCTATGGACGGTAGCCGGCTAGGCTCCTCTGCCCGTGGAATTTTACAGGCAAGAATACTGGAGTGATATGCCATTTTCTCCTCCAGGGGATCTTCCCAACTCAAGGATCTACCTTGCATCTCTTGCATTTGCATTCAGATTCTTTACCACCAGTGCCACCTGGGTTTCCAAATTGGCATTAGTTCATGAATCGTGATTAAGAACATCCCAACCTTTTTGTCCACAATCTGCCTCCCTTCTTCAAACACTTCTGCTTACTGATGGATGGTAAAGCCCAGAGGTGCAGTGTGGGACTGATGCTTTTGACCTGCATTTCTCAGCTCAAAGCAAATCAAAAAGCTGCTTTGCTGGGCAGAAGAATGTTACCTTGCTCAGTGCAGCAGATGGGCAGAGTTGTTCATTGCTCAGAGCTCACAGTTGCTAATTCCCTAAAATTAGGATTTTCTAAGTAGAAATGTACAGGGCATAGGGACTAAAGCTGTGACTTCTCTATAAACTCTCCCGTTGTTTTATTGGCTAAAGAGGAAACAAAGCCTTTTCTGAAATGTAAAGGATTTTTAGCACATGCTGACTTTCTGGGTTTCCAGGCATAGTCCTGCTTTCAAAATCGGTCTTGATCTACCTGTGTTCTGTTAACTCAGAGGTTCTAAAACTTCAGCTTGCATTAGAATCACCCAAGAAACTAGTTAAAACTCAGATTCCTGGGTCCTGCCTGCAGAGTTCTGATTCAGTCGGTCGGAGAAGAGACCTGAGGAATTGCATTTCTAAGAGGTTCCCAGGACACGCTGCCGCTGGTGGTCCTGTAAGGTTACAGGGCCTCCTGTAATCTTCTCCATACCACTCTGCAAGCCCCCTTGGCTGCTCCTCTCACCTGGCTGTTCATTAGGATAACTTCATCCACCTGGCTTGCTAGGCATTTGCATACTTGGCCTTTATTCTCACATAAGGATGAGGGTGAAAGAGGAGAGTGAAAAAGGTGCTTGAAACTCAACATTCAAAAAACTGAGATCATGACATCCAGCCCCATCACTTTATGGAAAATAGAAGGAGAAAAAGTGGAAGTAGTGACAGCTTTCATTTTCTAGGGCTCCCAAATCACTGTGGATGGTGACTATAGCAAGGAAATTAAAAGATGCTTGCTCCTTGGAAAGTTATGACAAACTGAACAGCATATTAAAAAGCAGAGATATCACTTTGCCGACAATGGTCTTATAGTCAAAGCTTTGATTTTTCCAGTAGTCATATACGTGTATGAGAGTTGGACCATAAAGAAGGCCGAGAACTGATGCTTTCAAACTGTGGTGCTGGAGGAGAGTCTTGAGAGTCCCTTAGACAGCAAGAAAATCAACCCTGAATATTCATTGGAAAGACTGATGCCGAAGCTCCAATACTTTGGCCACCTGATGCAAGAAGCCAAATCATTAGAAAAGACCCTTTTGCTGGGAAAGATTGAAGAGGAGAAGGGGGCAGCAGAGGATGAGATGATTAGATATGAATTCGAGCAAAATTCGGGACACAGTGGAGGACAGAAAAGCCTGACGTGCTGCAATCCATGTGGTAACAGAGTTGGATATTATGACTTAGTGACTGAAAAACAACAGGAGAATGTGGGCTTCTATCATGGGGCGGCGGGGGGAGGGGGGTACTCTCTTACTCCATTTGTGATACTTTCATCATTGCTGAGCTCTGGTGATGCCAAAGTTCCTCGTTACCATATTCCTAGCAGATTATGAGGCCATGCCTCATTACATCACCTTGATACATGGTACTGCCTTTTTAGTTAGTTTTCAGGCCTCACATAATATAGAATTATGTCATATTTGATACGTATACATCCCTTGGCCCTTTAATTCTTTGCTCCTCTATATTCCAGGACATTCTGGCATTCCAACTTCACTTAGTAGATGGGCTATTGCTTTTTGATGCTTCAGGTACCATGCTAGACATCATCTCCTAGGGTTCTTGCCAGGTTGTAAACTCTGTATCTCTGAAGTATGTTCCCAAATCAATAAACTCTTCCTCATCTGATCTTATGTTCCAGCTCTTCTCAGTCATACAGCCTCAGAACCTAGTCCAACTGTTACTGCCTGGCATCTGCCAGTGAATATTGGCTAGGCCTTGCAGCTTCTTTGGAGTGAAGTCCCTTTATTCCTTATCAGGCCCAGCATGTCCCAGGGTGATTATGTTGTGACTTAATCCTACTTAGAGGCCTAGTAGCCAGGAAGAGAGGTGTGGGTAATCTTGAGTAGGGCATATGCTGTCCTGAAGGTGGGCAGTGGTGTCTATATTGATTCCAAGCAAGAGGGAAGTGCTAGCAGAGAATTCAGGGGATTTGCAGAGTCAGACATGACTAAGCGACTAAGCACAGCAGCAGAGGACAAAGATTAGTCCTGATTTGCCCAGGACTGTCGAACTTTTAGCACAGAAAGTCCCACCTCCCAGGAAACCACTCAGTCACTGAAAATCAGGACAGTTGGTCACCCCAGGATTCTGGAGATTCAACATTTTCAGGGGAATCTTCCCAGATATTCCCATCCCAAGTGTCAGCATCTCCTTTCCCCCAACTAGTAACAGGTCTGCTTGGTGAGGTATTTAACCGTTTCTAGAGATCAGCATTAGGTTTACTCCTGAGTTGGGCCTCAGCTGCAGGATATTTATTAATTCTCAGGGAGATCCTCTGATTTTTATATTTGACTTTTCCATGGCCTAATAATTGCCTGCAGCTTTTCATTATAATTTCTGTATCAGTGAAAGTATTAGCTGCTCAGTCATTTCCAACTCTTCTCAACCCCATGGACTGTAGCCCACCAGGTTCCTCTGTCCATGGAATTCTCCAGGCAAGAGTACTAGAGTGGGTTGCCACTCACTTTTCCAGGGAATCTTCCCAACGCAGAGGTCGAACCCAGCTCTCCTACGTTGTAGACAGATTCTTTACCGTCTGAACCACCAGGGAAGCCCTGGTGTATCAGTGGCTCTTAGCAAAATTCACACAATCCCATTGTCCTTATAATTCCTACATGTCCCTTAGGACTGTCACCTTGGGCCATAGGGTGTCCGTTTCCTTCTGTCACATAGCTGGGTTCTCATTGCCTACCAGGTGACTAGGGATTTGGCTCCCAAATCCCGTGTTATTGATGTACTCTCTAGGACCACTCCTAGATACACTGTTGTAGGTTGGCTTCTCTGGAAGCAGATGCTGAGATGAATTTGAGTGTGCAGCTTATCTTTTTTTTTTTTTTTTTTTGAGACAAACACCTGTGGAAGGTAAGGGGCTGAAGAAAAATAGGGCAGGAAGACATTAGAATTGTGAGGAAGGTCTGTGAAACATCTGTCCATCCACCGGGAGGTCTGGAGTATGCATGTCCCATGTTGAGCTGTCCACGCCCTGCCCTCCTCCATCACTGGATGCAGGCTGTCCAGAAAAGGCATGTTCTTGGGTGCAGAGGCCCTTTGCAACAGGATCAACCCGGGAGCTGAGAGCTGGGGCAAGTCTTTTTCTGAAAGGGGATGTGGGCAGTGCCTTTCCACTGACCACACCAAGAGAGAAACTGAAGTAAGCTGATTACTTTCATTAGATTGGTTGCTGTTGTTTTATTCTTGGACTAGGAGGCTTTGTAAGTGGCAAGATAATGTTAAATTGTCATACTTTCTCTCTATATTCTGCCCCTATCTCCCTCCCCTTTCAAGGGAGTACTTTCTTCATCTCGGGAGATTTTATTCTTTCCTGTGTTTTTTCCCAGAAGCCTAAACCCATTGTTGTGAGAACAGAGTTGAAGAGAAAGACAATTTCTCTCAAACTGAAAAAAGATGCTCCAGGATGGTCAGTGTAACAGGAGATACAGAGTTTCGAGTATTTCTGTGTATTTAGAAGAACCTCAGAGGGAACAATTCCCCAGTAAATATGGGTGGTGAGACAACTTCATTGTCCTAGTCTCAGCTGAGAAGGGCACTAGGGTGGTGAACCTGAAGAGACACCGCCCCTCCTCACCACTGTGTCAGACCCCAGGACTTTGAAATAATCTTGAAAGAGAAAAGGTAAGAGAAGAATGTTACAAGAATAGCTTTGAATTTCCAAACTCATCCATTGGTGTAGAAACATGGTTTTAGAAAAAGCTGACAAGAAGCAAAGAAAGAGGTGTGATATTGATTGTAGTCTTGTGTGTAAAGACTGATTCTTACCTGCTTCACTCATGTGAAAGACTATCAGTCTCTCCATTCCCCAACACTGTTAATTGCTCATGTCCTTTCAACCTCCCAGTTCCTTCTACACACACTTTCTATGTCCTTAACCATCTGGACCACATAGTAGATGGATGCAGAGAGGTTGAGCACTTATGCAAAGCCTCCCTCCAGCTCCTCTCTTGTCCATCTCTGAGAGGAGCAGGCCCATCCTTGTCCTCCACCCCAACTCCACTGGCTTGTTCATTTTTAAAAATTACTTGAGTGTAATTGGTGTACAGTGTTGTGTTTCTTCTGTACACCAGTGTGAATCAGCTATGTATATGCATATATGTCCTCCCTCTTGAGCCTCCCACTCCACCATCCCATCCCTCTGGGTCATCGCAGAGCACTGAGCTGAGCTCCCTGGGTTATACAGCAACTTCCCACTAGCTATCTGTGTCACACATTCTTCGTCTTGTTCTGCTTCTCAGTCATGTCCGACTCTGCAACTCCGTGGACTGCAGCACGCCAGGCTACCCTGTCCTTCACTGTCTCCCAGAGTTTTCTCAAACTCATGCCCATTGAATCGGTGTTGTCACCCAACCATCTCATCCTGTGTCATCCCCTTCTCTTGCCTTCAATCGTTCCCAGCATCGGGGTCTTTTCCAGTGAGTCGGCTCTTTACACATAGTAGTGTATATATGTCACTGCTGTTCTCCCAGTTCGCCCCAACCTCCTCGTCCCCTCCACCACCCTCCCACGTCTGTTCTCTATGTCTTTGTCTCTGTTCCTGCCATTGGTTTATTCTTGGGTTGATCTAAACTCAACTCTAGTCCTACCAGTATTTCTTTATAACAAGTTTTAGCAAAACCTTGACTCCACCCATTTCTTGTTTTATCCTCAATTTTTTTTCACTCTCACTTTCACGTTCCTGTCCTTTATATCACTCATCTTATATATTTTTTATTCCTTATTTTCAGTTTCCGCATATATGAGGTTCTTTGAGATTTCTAATTGTAAAACAGTGGATTATAATATTTGTCAAAAGAAACCTCAAAAGACTCTTTTTATAATAAACTTTTAAAGTGAAAAGAACATACTAATACTGATTTCTGACCAGTATTAAAATGGATTTTATTTTCAGTAATATCAAGGAGAATTAAAGATAGAAGAGGGGAAGTAGTTTGAAAACCTCATCAGGAATATCCTGGAAAGAAAAGATTGATATTTTTTTCATATAGCAGGTCACTTGTGAAGTGAAGTGTGAAAGTCGCTCAGTCGTGTCTGACTGTTTGCCACCCCATGAACTGTAGCCCCCAAGGCTCCTCTGTCCGTGGGGATTCTCCAGGCAAGGATACTGGAGTGGGCTGCCACGCCTTCCTCCAGAGGATCTTCCCAACACAGGGGTCGAACTGAAGTCTCCGCATTGCAGGTGGATACTTTACCAACTGAGTCACCAGGGAAGCCAAAGAATACTGGGGTGGGTAGCCTGTCCCTTCTCCAGGTGATCTTCCCAACCTAGGAATCAAACTGGGGTCTCTTGCATTGCAGGTGGATTTTTACCAACTGAGCTACTGGGAAGTCCTAGCAGGTCACTTAATGGGTCTCAATTAGTTGTACATCATGCTTCAGAGATGATTCCCATCTATAATGTGTACAGCCTTCTGCACATTTCATAGGGGGAACACTCCATTCCCTTCTATAAAACCCAGCCTCATGTTTTAGACAGGGCCGATAAGGAGAGTAAGAGCAGGGCTTCTGGGGAGAGGGTGTGCATTCCTTGTTTCCTCCTTGGCTCTGACACCTTTGTACAGCTCCCCATAGTTATCACCCACTTCTCCATCTTGGAGCTCTCAGCTATTTTACCCTCAACCTTCTCAGCTTTCTGTGATATTTATTTATTCACTCATCCATTCATCTGATATGTGTGATTGAGTGCCTACCAAGGTCTTCTGTAGATACTGAGATTATGGCAGGGACAAAACAAACAAAATCTCTGCCTCAAGGGTGGAGAAGGTAAGAGAGACAGGAAACAGTTTAATTTAATAAGTTGTATGTTAGAAAGTGATGCATATGAATGAAAAACAAAGTAGGGAAAGGAGTTAGAAAATGTTGGGGGCATAGCGTTTATAACTTTAGGTAGAGTGTCCAGGGAAGGCCTCGATGAGAAGGTTATATTTAGGGGAAAGTGGGAAGGGATAGGGGATATCATCTGGGGAAAGAACTATCCAGGCAGCGGGAGCAGCAGATGCAAAAGGCCCTGTGGCAGGAGTGTGGCCAGCACATTTGAGGACTAGCAGTGAGTAAGTAGAAGATGAGATCTGAGAAGGAAAGGGAGGTAGGCACTGACTGAATCAGGTAATCCTTTGTGGGGTATTATGAGGACTGTCCTTCTTGAGTGGTTTAGGAGTCATCAAAGAGTTCTCAACAGAGGAGTGATATACTTTGCTTATACATTAACAGGATCACTCTGGCTGCCATGATGGAAATGAACAAAGCAGGAGAGGACCCCTGTAGGGTGTTAATACAGAGAAGAGTTCAAGCATTTAGCTGAGAGGTGGTGGTAGTTAGATCAGGGTTTGGGCTGGAAAAGTGATGTTCATATTGTAGACATACCCGCCTAAACATCTGTCCCTTGCTCTAATCTTCCCTGTGTTCTACAAGTCTGAACCTCTTACTTCTTTTTTTAAAAAAGATACAGTTAAATTTATTATTAACATACATTTCAGTTATATCTTGATTATCTTAATTTCAAATTGGCTAAAGGGTAGTTACAGAATAATAATAACCTGAAGTGAGCTTTTATTTTCTAGTTGGATATGGTTTTCCTTCCTCCAGCCGGCTCTGCAAAATGCTACATAACTCTGGTCTTGTCACTCCTTGCTTTAGAAGTTGCTCAGTTTCTCCTTATTGCCTGGAGTAAAGTCCTCTCTCTCTGGCTAGACAGTCAGCCTTCCATAATCTGGCCCCAGGTAACCTTTCTTATCTCATCTGCCACTCCCTTTACATACTCCATTGGTACAATAGTTGTCTCTGAGTGACTTTGTGGAGCTTTACACCTACTTCCATAATACTGTGTCTGTGTATGGTCTGACCAGGACATGCTTTTCACCATTTCTCAACCTGCAAAACTCCCGTTCATCTCCAGCTTTCCTAGTTAACCCTCCTCCCTATCCAGAGTGGAATTAATTCTTTCTTGGCCCCTTTTCTGTAAGTTTACTCTTCTCACATCACTTTCTTAACTCAAGAACACCAAAATAACTCCTTGTGTTTGACCAAATCATATTCTCTGCTTTTTTTTTGAGAACTCTTACCCTTTGCAACTTGGCATTCTTCCTGTCTGCTTGAGCACCTCCCACCTCCCAGCTGAGCTCTCTGTTCTCATCAGCTTCTTTACTGTTCTTCTATCACACACGACCTGCTGTTCTAATCTCTGCAAGGGGAGCCCACACCCTCTTCTTTGCCTCGATCCATCCCTCCCCTTCTTAAAGCCCATTTCAGGTGCCATCTTCTGCATGTCTTCCCTAACACGAAGGGAAGTCATATCATGAAGGAATGTCATGTCAGGGACAGTCCACGTGAGCAGCTCTGTCCCTGGGCCTGACCATCAGAGCTTGCACCTCACATGCTGACAAGTTAGCTTACACCACTCTGCACTATTTTCCCATTTGGTTTGGGTACTTCCAGGAGTTCATAAGCTCTACAAAGGCAGGGACTTTATGTAACTTTTTTTTTTTTGCCTTCTCCACCACCTCCAACACAGATGAGGCATGTAATATGTCTTGGGCAAATATTTATTGGATTGAACAAAATAACCTACACTCTTCAAAATTAGGGTAGCTCTTTCAAAAAAGTTTTTCATAGTGATCTGGCAAACTGTCTATGTCTTTAACACATAAAGACATGTGGGAAATCATGGTGATGTTGACCACCCCACCTACATCCATTCCTTCCCTATGTCCCTAACTACTTTACCTTTTTTTTTTTTTTTTAAGTTTTCTTTACTTTATTGTGTTGGTTTTGCCATACATTGACATGCCTACTTTATCTTAAGGCATATTTCCTGGAGTGGTGGCTGGCTCGCCTGAATGTCTGCCTCCCAACACAGTACTGGGGATTTCTCACAGACCTCTTTTCTAATACCCATCTCCACCAGCCTGCTTACAGGGCACTCTCCCAACAGGCTTTTTCCCCTCCATCTTTTCTTCAGTCTCCTGACCCTTTCCCTCTCTGCCTACCCTTTCCCTCCATTGTGAGGATTATTTGCAGACATCACTTCAAGGAAGAATCTCATCAGAACCTGCTGAGCAGCATATTTATATGGTCACCAGATTTTTCTTACCAGCTGTGGACGTTTTTGCAAACTCCCTATTACCTCCTAATTGAAACGGCTGCTTGGTTCCATTTCTCTTATTAAAGACCGATTAAGAAAATCAGTTCAATACCTTAACTATTTCAAAGTCATCATTAATCTCATGCTCTTGATTTACAAGCTGGCTTTAAAAAAAATGCGTCCCTACAAATCCTTCTGCTTTTTAGCCCCCTCTCACTAATGTCACAACACATTTCATTTTGGTTGCTATTTCATTCCATTTAGCCTACTTTAACAGTTGCGGTTTTTGTTCATTTCCCACCAGGCCTCTACAAATACATTTTTCCCCCTTCATCCATAAATCTCTTGCAATTTATCATTTGAAACATCCAGTTGTTCATGAACATGCATAGTGAGAACAAAATGCATTTGGGGGTGTCCTCAAGGGCTCTCTCCTTGCTTTTTCTGATGGCATCCCTGGCTCTGTGCCATCTCAGCCTGCCAGTCTCCATAGCCGAAACCTCACAGCCCCATCCAGAGGCAAAGTCTGGCCTCAGTCCTAGACGTCACCACAAGAATGCATGGAGTCTCTTGAGGACCTCCTTGCCCAGCCCAGTCCTTACTCATGAGCTCTAGAAACCTGGCCTCTTGTCTGGATGTCTAGGCTTAATGATCTGACCTAACTTGTCCAGATCATAAGATCACCAGGGTCACCTTACCTTTGTGGGTTCTTCCCCAAACCACACTTAAGGGCTGAGGTCTGTCTTTGCATGTTGGGACACCTTTGTCTAGCCTCATGTTCGGGCTGACAATGTGTTTAGCTCTCTATGCCCCTTCAAGGTCAGGGAAGCCCAGCAGGGATCACCCAAGGAACTTCTAATGCCAAGTGCCGTCTTCTTGGACCACAGCAAGCCGTCTGCTTGTCACCTTATACTTGGGACACCATGCTCTGCCTTCCTAGCTGGATGTTTTTCTGCTGAGTACTGCCCACCAGATGGGCAGGTCTGACCTGTTCCATTTCTAGCGAGCAGCTCCATCTGACACCCATGGCTATAAGAGTGTTTAATGATTTCTGTCATTCCAGCATCCTCCCGAGGCTTTCCTCTCAGGAACATCCTCAGTAAGACAAGCTATTCACTGCTTGTCTCAATACCGTTGTATCCTAAGATTATTTTCTGTTACCCAGCACCTCCTTTCCCAGTGTCCACAGTCCTCCTGCTATAGCAGCTCTGACAGGACTACCCTTCAGGGTCAGATCCAGCCTTGAGAAGTGCCCCTTTCTCAGCTCCATCCCCTTTTCCTCCCTTTTCTGCAGCCAGTGCTCTAGTGTGTTGATTCCACAGGCACAGCCTCAGAAACTGGTGAGTTTTTCTTGAAACCCTACAGTGAGAATATCATACTTACCACCAAATAGTTGCATTTGTGAAAATTAAGGACAGTCTGTAGACATTGTGAAGAAAATGTGCTAGACACACAATGACGCTTTTTACCTAGAAAAATAAAGCCTCTTAAAAACTATGAGGCTTGAAACAGCAATGAAGTAGCTGTGCAATAAAGAACTTTTAAGTCATACTATTCTGTATTGAAAACAAGATAATAAAATAATACTCTATTACACTGCTTCTAGAAATATAAACTAATACATCTTTTTAAAAGGAAAGTCCATATACTCAGTAATTTCCCATTTAGCAATCTACTCTATGGATATAGTAAAACAATCCACCATAGATTCTTGTATCAAGATGTTTATTAAATTATTATTTGAAAGAGCAAATGTCTGGAAAAATAAAAAAAACTCATTAATAGAGAAAAGTTAATATATAATGGTACATTTATTGTATGGAACATTATGCAGCCATTGAAATGTTTTCAAGGAATATTTTACATGATGGGACAATATTAATGATATATAAATTGAAAGCAGTATAATTCAAAATACTGTATTCTGCAATCTCGATTATGTCACAAGTGGTAAGGCATGCAAATGTGCTCGTGTATGTGCATATTGAGATAAATACATTAAAACATTAACAGCACCCCTTTATGAGGTTAAAATAGATTTTTATATTTATGTTTTTGCATTTTGTCAGATATCCTACATTTCAGTAAATACGTATTCGTTTTATAATCACAAAACAATATTGAAAACACATAGGTAGTTCGACTTGAGTTCAAGTGAAACATTTCTATCAACCTGAGCTGCTGCCTGGATCATCTTGCTTGTCGAGAGGAGGGACATTAAAGCTACAGTGATGTGCGTGTCATTGAGTTTGCCTGTCACACTGCTTGAGAAATTACATCCTTTCAGCTTCTGAGCTGATGTCTGCAACTCATACTTTCTCATGTTCAAGAGGAATAATTAAGGGGTGGAGCTCAACACTCACAATGGTATAAATCTGTGTTCGTTGAGACGAACTCCGCTCGGCACAAACACTGGAACTCAAGCTGAGCTGTGAACTGACCGCTGTGTCCTGGGGCTCTGTCAGAGCCGTAGAGAGGGGTGTGTGCAGGTTAGCTTAGTGCGGGGCCCCTCCCCGATCAAAACGTCAGCACCAGCTCTGGGGAGTTCACTGAAAGGAAGAGCTAATACACTCAGAACATACATAGGAAGACTGAAAGTAATTTTGAATTCCTAGAACAATGGATGTCTTCTATTTAAAATAAAAAATTTCCCCCTGAAACAGACTTTGAGTAACTTTCTAGAGAAACTTCCCGCAAGTCCTATGTGTGGGGAGGGAGAGGCTGGGATCCGGTGGAGAAGTCAGGCAGTAAGGACAGAGCAAACTTCAACCGCCTTCTTCCGCCAGCCCGCCAGTGGCTGTGGTTTTGTAAAACGCCCACCTTCCTGGCGCTGCTGCAGACCTGCCCCAGTCGGGGCGGATTTTGTGCGCTCCTAGCCTTTCCCTCCCAGCATCTAGTGGGCGGGGTGGGGCTCTGCCCCAGCCTCCTGCTCGGACTAGGCTTGAGCTCAGCCAGGCTCCTATTCTCATAACAGCAAGTCACCCAGCTCTGACTTGTGCGTTCCTTATGATAAAGTCTGTATTTGTCTAACCTCAAACAAGAACATGTGGGATAATGGACACATTACTCCAAGTTGTCTTGGAAAAGTCTTTCCAATGTAAGCATTAGATCATCTCTAGTTATATTTAGCAAAATGCTTTTGAAGAAAAAAAAATGCATGAAACTGAGCTATCCCAGCACATTTTGGTTTTTTATGTTCACTGTACTTCTGGCTTAAGGTATTTTGAGGGCGCTCTGGAGTGGGTTGCTATACCTCCTCCTCAAGAGGATCTCCTACCCCACCCAGGGGTCGAATCCAAGTCTCTAATGTCTCCTCCATTGGCAGGCGGGTTCTTTACTACCTGCACCACCTGGGGAGCCCCACATAGCTTGGAGTGTGTGTGTGTGTGTTTAGTTGCTCAGTCGAGTTCAACTCTTTAGCCGCCCGGCTCCTCTGCCCTTGGGTATTCTCCAGGCAAGAATACTATGCTTTCAACAGTCTAGATATCTGATCAGTTCAGTTCAGTTCAGTCACTCAGTCGTGTCCGACTCTTTGCAACCCCGTGAATCACAGTACATCAAGCCTCCTGTCCATCACCAACTCCCGGAGTCTACCCAAACCCATGTCCATCAAGTCAGTGATGCCATCCAACCATCTCATCTTCTGTCGTTCCCTTCTCTGCCAGCCCCCAGTCCTTCCCAGCATCAGGGTCTTTTCCAATGAGTCAACTCATCCCAAGAGGTGGCCAAAGTGTTGGAGTTTCAGCTTCAACATCAGTCCTTCCAGTGAACACCCAGGACTGATCTCTTTTAGGATGGACTGGTTAGACCTTCTTGCAGTCCAAGGGACTCTCAAGAGTCTTCTCCAACACCAAAGTTCAAAAGCATCAATTCTGGGGGTTCTGGACTGGGCTATGGAACAGGTAAATGAGCTCAAAGAGAAGGGCAACAAGGCCCTGAGTGCTGGCAGCATTGATGATGTGTTACAGTGCTACTCTGAAGCCATTAAGTTAGACCCCCAGAACCATGTGCTCTACAGCAATCGCTCAGCGGCCTATACCAAGAAAGGAGACTACCAGAAGGCTTGTGAGGACGGCTGCAAAACTGTTGACCTAAAGCCTGACTGGGGCAAGGGCTATTCACAAAAAGCAGCGGCTCTTGAATTCTTAAACCAATTTGAAGAAGCCAAGAAAACCAATGAGGAGGGTTTAAAATATGAGGCAAACAATCCTCAGCTCAAAGAAGGTTTACAGAATATGGAGGCCTGGTTGGCAGAGAGGAAATTCGTGAACCCTTTCAACATGTGTAATCTGTACCAGAAGTTGGAGAGTGATCCCAGGACAAAGACTCTGCTCGCAGATTCTACCTACCGGGAACTGACTGAACAGCTGTGGAACAAGCCATCAGACCTGGGCACAAAACTGCAAGATCCCCGTATCATGACTACTGTTAGTGTCCTGCTCGGAGTTGATCTGGGCAGTATGGATGAAGAGGAGGAAGTTGCAACACCCCCGCCACCACCACCTTCCGAAAAGGAGACAAAACCAGAGCCAGTGGAAGAAGATCTTCCAGAGAAAAAGAAGCAGGCACTGAAAGAAAAGGATCTGGGGAATGAAGCCTACAAGAAGAAGGACTTTGACACAGCCTTGAAGCACTACGACAGAGCCAAGGACCTTGGCTTGTGTTGACCAACATGACCTGCATAACCAACCAAGCAGCCGTGTACTTTGAAAAGGGAGACTATGGTCAATGCCGGGAGCCTTGTGAGGCCACTGAAGTGGGGTGAGGAAACTGAGAAGACTACAGACAGATTTCCAAAGCTTGTACATGAATTGGCAACTCTTATTTCAAAGAAGAAAAGTACAAGGATGCCATCCATTTCTACAAGTCTCTGGCAGAGCACCGAACCCCAGATGTGCTCAAGAAATGCCAACAGGCAGAGACAATCCTGAAGGAGCAAGAGGGGCTGGCCTACATGAACCCTGACCTGGCCTTGGAGGAGAAGAACAAAAGCAATTAATGTTTTCAGAAAGGGGACTATCCCCAGGCCATGAAGCGCTACACGGAACCCCAAAGATGCCAAACTATACAGCAACCAAGCTGCCTGCTACACTAAGCTCCTGGAGTTCCAGCTGGCACTCAAGGACTGTGAGGAATGCATCCAGCTGGAGCCAACCTTCATCAAGGGTTATACCCGGAAAGCAGCTGCCCTGGAGGCAATGAAGGACTACACGAAAGCCATGGATGTCTACCAGAAAGCACTTGACCTGGACTCCAACTATAAGGAGGCCGCGGTTGGTTACCAGCGCTGCGTGATGGCCCAATACAACCGACACGACAGCCCCAAAGATGCGAAGCCGCAGGCCATGGCCTACCTGGAGGTGCAGCAGATAATGACTGACCTGGCCACATGGCTCATCCTGGAACAGATGCAGAAGGACCCTCAGGCGCTCAGCGAACACTTAAACAATCCTGTGATAGCACAGAAGATCCAGAAGCTGATGGATGTGGGTCTGATAGCCATCCGGTGATGACTTGCTCATCATCCCCTTCCCTTCGTCCTCACATGGAAAGAGGAGCTGGGACCGCGGCCCACAGCACGGAGCAGAAGGAAGAGAAGGGGAGACAAGTGAACAGCGTATCTATATATTTATACAGACCTACATGGAAGATTCAGAGACTTATCCTCACGCATTCATGCAGCTGCTGCCTCTGGGCCCTCCCAGCACACGCATGGTCCTCCAGTCGCTGTCTCAGCTGCTCTCCCATAGTCGGTTATTTTTTATTTGGGGAAGTGGGCTTGTATGGGGAGGGGACGGTGTTCTTCCCAGCCTCAGGTCCCAACTGTCTTCATTCACGTTGTTAACTCCACGTCCTCTTCTCCAATAAAACAAGCCAGTCAGGTGTGGTTATACATTGAAAAAAAAATGCATCAATTCTTCCATGCTAAGCTTTCTTCACCATCCAACTCTCACATCCATACATGGCTACTGGAAAAACCATAGCCTCGACTAGACGGACCTTTGTTGGCAAAGTAATGTCTCTGCTTTTCAATATGCTATCTAGGTTGGTCGTAACTTTCCTTCCAAGGAGTAAGTGTCTTTTAATTTCATGGCTGCAATCAGCATCTTCAGTGATTTTGGAGCCCCCCAAAATAGTCTGTCACTGTTTCCATTGTTTCCCCATCTATTTGCCATGAAGTGATGGGACCAGATGCCATGATCTTAGTTTTCTGAATGTTGAGCTTTAAGCCAACTTTTTCATTCTCCTCTTTCACTTTCATCAAGAAGCTTTTTAGTTCTTTTTCACTTTCTGCCACAAGGGTGGTGTCGTCTGCATATCTGAGGTTATTGATATTTCTCCCTGCAATCTTGATTCCAGCTTGTGCTTCTTCCAGCCCAGCATTTCTCATGATGTACTCTGCATATAAGTTAAATAAGCAGGATGACATTATACAGCCTTGATGTACTCCTTTTCTTATTTGGAACCAGTCTGTTGTTCCATGTCCAGTTCTAACCTTGGCTTCCTGACCTGCATACAGGTTTCTCAAGAGGCAGGTGAGATGGTCTGGTATTCCCATCTCTTTCAGAATTTTCCACAGTTTATTTTGATCTACACAGTCAAAGGCTTTGGCATAGTCAATAAAGTAGAAGTAGATGTTTTTCTGGAACTCTCTTGCTTTTTCAATGATCCAGCAGATGTTGGCAATTTGATCTCTGGTTCCTCTGCCTTTTCTGAAACCAGCTTGAACATATGGAAGTTCATGGTTCACGTATTGCTGAAGCCTGGCTTGGAGAATATTGAGCATTACTTTACTACCATGAGAGATGAATGCAATTTTGTGGTAGTTCGAGCATTCTTTGGCATTGCCTTTCTTTGGGATTGGAATGAAAACTGACATTTTCCAGTCCTGTGGCCGCTGCTGAGTTTTCCAAATTTGCTGGCATATTGAGTGCAGCATTTTCACAGCATCATCTTTCAGGATTTGAAATAGCTCAAGTGGAATTCCATCATCTCCACTAGCTTTGTTCATAATGATGATTTCTAAGGCCCACTTGACTTCACATTCCAGGATGTCTGGCTCTAGGTGAGTGGTCACATCATCGTGATTATCTGAGTTGTGAAGATCTTTTTTGTACAGTTCTTCTGTGTATTCTTCCCTCTTCTTCTTAATACCTTCTGCTTCTGTTAGATCCATACCATTTCTATCCTTTATCGAGCCCATCTTTGCATTAAATATTCCTTTGATATCTCTAATTTTCTTGAGGAGATCTCTAGTCTTTCCTATTCTGTTGTTTTCCTCTATTTCTTTGCATTGATCGCTGAGGATGGCTTTCTTATCTCTCCTTGCTATTCTTTGGAACTCTGCATTCAAATGGGAATATCTTTCCTTTTCTCCTTTTCTTTTTGCTTCTCTTCTTTTCACAGCTATTTGTAAGGCCTTCTCAGACAGCCATTTTGCTTTTTTGCCTTTCTTTTCCTGATAAGCAGTATAAAAATCAGATCCGTCCTTTTCTATTTTGCTGTGATAGTTTCATTTTTTCAAAGGTCAATGAAAGAAACAGTTTGCCTCAGATTACAAATTATTTGCCCCAAATAATTATCTGAATAATCACTTCTGATGGGGGTTTAAGCAGGCAGGGAGGGAGGAACTTCACGGGGCTTCTCATCACCCCTAGAGCCACACTGGGTGGGTGAGCACTCCTTCTGTATAAAGTCAGATATACTGCCAAGAAAGATCTCTTTTATTGAAGTGGGGATGGTCTCTCATGAGCCCTGGGAGGCTTCTAATGCCTCATGGGTGTTGGGATGTGATCCAGGATCTGAAATAGGATGAGAGCACAGGATTTTTTTCTGAGGGAAGAAAAAGAAAAGACTCAGGATGTTCTTTTAAGGACCCTTTATTTTAGGAGAGCCAAACTAAACGAGATGAACTACCACTTCTGCCATCTTTGGCTAATGCTGACTTTAAATCTTCAGCTGGTCCACAGAGCACAGAACTGTCATACCAGTTTAGGCTTCAGAGTGTAGCCTGGCAGCTGCACTTTGTGCTGTGGCTGTGGGAAAAGCCCATGTTCCCAACCTGAGGCACCATCTTATCCTGGTCAAAGAGAAGCAGAGCATAAGAGTATTCAAGAAGAGTAACATCATTCCAATGTAACTGACATCACTCCAATGTGAATTCACCCAAAAGACTTGTCCTGTCCTTTGGAGAACAGCAGTGATGCCTTTCTCTTTGCAAAAGAGACCGTTGCTATTATTCAGGGTTGTAGAAAATTTTATTTAATACAATTAAATATGGTGTTTTATAAAGATGAAAAGCAAAAAGTAAGTTTTCGTAGAGCTATTGTGATAGAATGGCCTTGAAATGTATTAATGGACTCATCATTGAAGAAGAGGAGAGAGTAAGGATGTCTTAGTTCCATTTTTATTATTCAGTTCTTTCCCACTGATATTTAGATAAACTTGTTTCTTTCTCCCTAATCATCTCCAGGAGTGGAAAAGGATTTCTTCACAGAATTTTAATGCAGGAAGAAACCCTAGAGAATGGCAAGCCTGAGGGCAGATTTACCAGAAGAAAAAAACAAAAAACTTTTTTTCAGATGTTCAAAAGAAACTTAGAGCTGGCTTCGCCTCCTGGGAGAGACTTATAAAGGTCATTGATCCCTCATTTGAAGTATAATGTCATATGGGAAGACTTGATGAGGCAGGAAGGAAGAGAACCAGATTTACCTATTTTTAGTATAAAACAATGGAAAAGAAATTGTTTTACTAAGTGATCAAGAGAAAAAAGATCTTTGAATGTAATAGATGCAAGCCATGAAATATAAGTTTTTAAACAACACTTGGTAGTAATAATAATACTGATAGTTAACCCTTGTCCAGCACTTGCCAGGTCCCAGGTCTTGCTCAGAGTGCTTTATGTTAACTCATTTAGTCCTTATGAGGATCCTGTCAGTATCCACACTCTACAGATAAAGACACTGGGGAACAGAGATGAAATAACTTGTCCAAGTATTTCCAAGTAGAAAATGCTACAGTTGGTCTTCATAGCTTGGCAGTCTGGCTTCAGGATCTGCATTCTTCACCACTTACACACACTGCTTGAACTGATGGTAACTCTGTTATGGAAAAATCTCAGTAAAGGACTAGAAGACGCATTTAGTGAGCCTGTACTTAATTATTTGGTAGGTTCTCATAACACTGCAAAGAAATGTGTTACTTAAGAAAATCTCAATAAAAGACTTGAGAGAATTTATTTGGCACCTATTGTGTGCCAGTTATTGAGTCAATTCTCATGAAACGTGAGGGGTAGTTTTTCTTATCCCTGTTTTACAAATTAGGAAACAGATTCAGAGAGTTGAAGTAACTTGCCCAAGTTACAGCTGATCAAGAAAAAGAGCAGACATTCAAAAGGTGTCTGTTCGTTTCAAATTTGTATTCCTTCCACTAAGAAGTATGGACAAACTAATATTTGAAGTTGTTTTCCTCACAGATTTTTGGTTTTAAAAATACATAATTATATACGAAACAGAAATAGGCCCACAGACATAGAAGACAAACTTATGGTTACCAAAGGGGAAAAGGAAGTGAATGGATAAATCAGGAATTTGGGATTAACACATACACACTTTTATATTCGTGCATGCGTGCTCAGTCACTCATCGTGTCTGACTCTTTGCGACCCCATGGACTGTAGCCCGCCAGGCTCCTCTGTCCGTGAGATTTTCCAGGCACGAACACTAGAATGGGTAGCCATACCCTTCTCCAGGGGATCTTCCCGACCCAGAGATCGAACCCACCTCTCCTGCATCGGCAAGCAGATTCTTTAATACTGAGTCACCTGGGAAGCCCACACACTACGATATATAAAACAGATACCCAGCAAGGATGTGCTATACAGCACATAGAACTTTATTTCAATACCTTGTAATAAGCTATGATAGAAAAGAATCTGAAAAAGAACTTTGCTGTATACCTGAAAATAATACAATGTTGTGAATTAACTATAATAAAAAAGACATACTTTACAAAGCAAAACAAAAAATACATAATTATTAAATTTACCAAATGAGATTTTTATGGAGCAATATAACAATGGCCAGTTAGCAGTAATTACTGTTTTGACCTAGGATCTTAAGCACCTTCTAGAACAGAGCTCAGAGGCTGCCATTTCAAATCAGCCCTTTTCCACTAGACTCCAAGCTTGATCATGGATGAGCAGAAACTGAGTTACAGACTTTGGCCTTCTCTGCAGACCCCTTTATGCCAAAAAGCAGCTGATTTATCCTTCAGATCTGTGTACTAAATGAATTCGCCCAGATAAACAGATGGTCTGACCAGAGTGGCATTTCACAGCAACATGTGTTTGTTTGAATAACATGGTCATAAACCTTTCACTCTGGGTCTAAAATTAAATTGTGGCTTTTGGATGTTACCTGGGGCTACTCAGAAGACAGCATTCAAATGTCAAATTTATGGCTTAGTTTCGTCAGTTAGTTCTACATAATTTTCTATAGTCATTTATGAGATGAACTTAAAACATGTATACATTTTGAGTATATGTGTGGTGGTGCTGGGGGCTTCCCTGGTGGCTCAGTAGCAAAGAATCTGCCTCCAGTGCAGGAGCTGCAGGAGACATGTGTTCAGTCCCTGGGTTGGGAAGATCCCCTGGAGGAGGGCATTGCAACCCACTCCAGTATTCTTGCTTGGAGATTCCCATGGACAGAGGGGCTTGGTGGGCTGCGGTCCAAGGGGTCACAAAGAGTCAGACACAACTGAAAGGACTTAGCGCACACACATGTAGTGGTGCTGGGGGTACTTGGTGTTGAGATTCAAAATCTATGATTCTGATTGCAACTAAATAGATAGGTTTACCCATGGGTTTGTGCTTTATCAGGTGAAAATTACACCTCACTGCCATTCTAAGCCTAAAGTTTTACCTTTCAACACAACAGCAGGCCAAGACTCTGATATCTACTCTACTATTAAGTTACTGTCACTGTATCTTGAAAAATTAAGAGAAAGGTACAGAAAGAAGTACTCAGTTTTTATAGCAATGTTTTATAGCAATGTTTCCCCAAATTGTAATCTGATGTTGCAGCTGTGACTTTGTACATTAGTCCTCTCAGGAGGGCCAAGGATGATGTAGGCATCTTTGGATGACGTCCTTACCAAAGGTGGAACAGGATGAATAAGAAAGGAGACTGAGTCTCTGTAATGCTGTTCTGTATGTTTTCTTCTAATATTTAATATTGACATAGAATAAGTAAGACTCATTTTTGTCTTATCAGAGTCATAGATTATTATTTGAGGTATTCTAATAAATACCCTCCTGTGTGTTTATACAACTACTACCCACAGGAATAAAAGATATTAGAAAGGTATGATGGCATTATGGAGATTATTTTCTCATTCCTGTTCACTACTGTGTTATAATTTTAAAGTAAACATTTAATTTTGAGATAATTATAGATTCACATATAGTTGGAAGAAATAACACTGTATATATATATATTTTTTACCTAGTTTCCCCTAGTGATAAAATCTTGGGAAAAAAACCTATCATAAAATGTCACAAATAAGAAATTGACTTTGGTACAATTAATGGGCATTATTCATATTTCACTAGTTTTACATGCATTCATTATGGTGCCTGCGGGCCTGTGTGTGTGTGCATTTAGTTCTACACAATTTTACCATGTGTATAGATTTGTATGACCACCACTATAGTTAAGATACAAAACAATTCCACATAAGGATCCCTCTAATGTCCTCTTACAGCCATAGCCGACTCCCTCCCTCTTTCTCCTCCCTAAACCTTCATAAGCACTAACCTGTTCTCCATCTCTATACTTTTGTCATTTCAAGAGTGCTATATAAATGGAATTGTATCATATAGCATGTAACCTTTTGAGATTGGCTTTTAAGCTCAGCATAATTCCATTGATATTTCTCCAAGTTGTATTTCATGGTGTAGATGTACTACACTTTTGGGGTCATTCATTTCATTGAAGGATAAATGGTTAGATAAACTGATTTTTCTTTTCCAGTTTGGGGTTATTATGAATAAAGCTGCTATGAACATATGTATAAGGTTTTTTGGGTGAACACAAATTTTCATTTTTCTGAGGTAAATGCTCAAGAGTACAATGGCTAGGTTTTATGGTAAGTACCTACTTAGTTTTCTAAGAAACGTCCATAGTCTTTTTCAGGCTGACTAGACTATTTTACATTCCATGTCTTATACACCTTTGATAGCCCAGCTCAATTCAAATTCTCAATGATGTCTTCCCTCCCTCATTATTTTTACCTATGTATATCTGTCTTCATCTTACTGGTTATTAACATTTGTAGCCTTCAAATTCTTTAATATTTCTCCTCATTTCTTCTACACTGAAAGCTTTCTGAGTCCTAGGATTGTTATTTTCCTTTGGCATTTCCCCTGCTGAGCTTGGCACAATTAGTAATCAGAAAATAGGCTTTTAAATGTTTAAAGTTGAATAAACAGTAATAAGGATCAATGAAATGTGTTGCAGTTTTCAGAAAATTACCAACATTTTTTAGACGTGATGTTATCACACCTAGGTAAATTCTTGAACCATTGTAATTAAGCAACTTACTACAGATACAGCAAATATATGATTATTCCATTTTGTTCCCAAAATAAACTTGATACTTTCTCTATGAAGACATTAAACCATTAGAGAAATACTAAAATATTGTATCAGATTTTATTAGAATGACTTAAATTACTGGTTTTTATTGCCTTTCTTTGGGTGTTTCTTGCTTAGCCATCCTGTCATTAGTTGACGTAAGGACAGTGATGTATTGGTAAAGGTTTAACAACAAGTTTTCTGGAAGGAAAAAAAAAAAGCTCTGCTGTGTCACCTTTGCTAGTTTCCATGATTAAAGACTCGGGCCACTGCCAGAGTGATGCCATTTTGAGATCACCAAATGCAGACTCAGGAAGAGATACTTAGAATAGGCTCTAGTGAGCCAGTACAAGATAGTTCCAGCAAACCAGTGTTAGGGATATACTCAATTTTATTAATGGAAAATGTTTTACTATATATCTGAATTCAAATGAGTCATCTGCATGCACATGGACACTGGGAGTTTTTGAGTGATTTTTAATCTCCAAAATCTATTTTTCTCACCAGTAACCTCTAATGTTTAATGCTTTCCTGGGATGTAGCTCGCACTTCCCGCAGCTGACCTCTATTCATCTGTTTTATCCTGCTCAGATGTCTCTTTCTTAGTTTCCACTGACTAGTATCCCCCCACCCTCACCCCCCAGCAATTTATCACAGGACCACATGTGGTAATTTTTCACCACAGTCCTTACTTCAGAGTACTATGGATGACATAGGAATATGCATTTCTTTTTGTTGCTATTTACTGTCTGTCCTAAACTGGACACCACTTGAGGGCAGGGACTGGGTGTATTTTGCCTTGCCTAGTCCCAGCAGCGCAAGGAATGAATGGAGAAATTCACCTTTTGCACTGAGGTGGCCCTTCCTCTGCTTTGGGCCACAAGCTTTTCAGGCTATTAAGATACCCCAGGGCAAAAGACGCCATTGCCTTTCCAACCATCCTCAAGTGCTGGATGATATCACAGGGGCGGACGTGATTGCTGGCTGACCCACAGACTGGATCAGGCGGTCGGAGACTCTTAACCCCTGCTCCTCTAGTTCCTTGCAGTGTGCGTTCTGCCCACCTTTACCACAGCTGGAGCCGTTTTCAAGGATGCAGCCTTGAGAAATCAAGGCGGTACAGAGAGCATCTGGGTGGTAGATGTAACTGAACCCAGATAAGGCCTTTGTGTAAATGTTTAAGAGGCTGGCCAGCGGTGCAGAGATCTCCTCTATAAGGGGGTCAATTTCAGATCTTACCCAGGAGACTCGAGAGGTTTCGAACCAACACCTTCCCAAGTTGTACTCACATCACATCAGCAGAGCACTCTGCACTGCCACCAATGGTAAGCGGGGGGCTGTTGATGGAGCAAAGTGCTCCTTGCCGGATGCACATGGAAGCCAAACACCATGCTGCTGGCTTCTGAGAAACGAAAAAGCTTTATTGCCGCTTGATCAGGCAAGCCGGCAGAAGGTGAGGGTCAACTCTTTCTCCCCATGGCAAGGTGAGATGGGTGTTTGTTTAACGGTTAGGGTTCTCCAGGTGAGAAAGAAAAACGGAGTGAGAGGTTGGTTACAAAGTTTACGGACTTGCTAAATTGTTATGTGCAGGTGCAAGCAGGCCTGCTGAATCTTTGTGGGTCCCCTGGGCAAGTTCTAGGTGGGCTGGCATGAAACAGGTGGGGGAATTTTGGGCTGTGATGTTAAAAGCTTACCCGTTGGACAAGCGAGTTTTTTCTGCACAGACTCTGATCGGCCATCATCAGTTCCATCCAGTTTCAGACAGTTTTGTTGCATTATTAGCTGAGAGGTCTTTAATGAGTTTATCTGCTGTTGTGTAAAAGGAGCTCAAGAAATTCTGTTAGTCACCAGTTTCTGTTAGCTCTGTGGGGCACGTTTCAAGGTAGGGGGAGTTTCTTCCTTTCATTAACAATTACCAACTTCTTTCTTTCCCGCTGTTCTTCCTGTGTGTGTGTGTGTGTGTGCACGCGCACCCACGCATGCACTCAGTCGTGTCTGACTCTGCGACTCCATGGGCTGTAGCCCGCCAGGATCCCATGGAATATTCCAAGAAAGAGAACTGGAGTGGGTTGCTATTCCCTACTCCGGGGCATATTCCAGACCCACAGATTGAATCCACATCTCCTACATTGGTAGAAGGATTCTTTACCACCAAGCCATGCTTACTAGAAAATCACTTTCAGCTTCAATTGGTTCATTCAGCCCTGCAGAGGAATGAACCTCTCAACCTCTCTCCCTGTCACTCTGCTTCCCTCCACACCCTCCCCCCATCTTTATTTTACAGCCAGGTTATGTTTGTTTAAGGGCTTCCCAGGTGGCGCCAGTAGCAAGGAATCCTCCTGCCAATGCAGGAGACACAAGAGACTGGGGTTCAATCCTTGGATGGGGAAGATCCCCTAGAGGAGGAAATGGCAACCCACTCTAGGAATCTTGCTTGGAGAATCCCAAGCTTGGAGGACACTGGCAGGGTCACGAAGAGTCTGATCCAACTGAAGCAACTCAGTACACAGCACATGCTTGTTTTATCATTATAAGGGTAAAGGGGCATTAAATGCCATTGTTTCTTTGATTTTGTATCACTCACAGAAATTGCAAAGCTAAACAGAGATTTTCTTGGTTTTTTCCTCTTTTCTTCTGCTAGAATATAAGCTCTCTGAAAGCATGCTTTTTTAAAAAAGGTGTATGTTCTATCATCTGGAACCTAGAACAGTGCCTGCTACGCAGTAGGCATTTAATAGACATACGTTAATGAGTGAATTTATTTCTGAATCACTTCAATAAATTAGGAACATGCAGTGCATTCTGGAAAAAAGCTGAGAACAGATGTTTTATACGAGAATGATATTTAAATATTTTGAAAACAAAAACAATGTATGAATAGAAATAACTATAAAAATTAGCAACTAAATATATGAAATGAAATAACTCAATTTAATGGAAAAGAATTCAATATTTTATGGGATTGATTTTTGTCTTGTCCTGTAACACCTCTCAGGCTCTGGGTTTTGAAAGTACCAATTTCCTGAATTAACAGCTAGTTGATTTTTATCTTCAGTGATGGTATTTTACATGTATGTGGCCCTCTAGAGATTACAAAGAGCTGTTTCTTGTATTGTCAGATTTGATTATTATTCAAATTAAATGAAGAATTTCCTAGGCTTTAAGTCAGACTACATGTTGTTGAATATAAAAGAAATAGATACTGTGCCAGAATAGGCTAGTTAACTTTGAAGATCTGTTTCTCTTTCCTTAGAAATAAGAACACTAATTTTAAGCTGGGCACAGATCAGACACCTAAGAATCTGTTTTCCTGAGCTCCTTTACGCTTCCTGTGAACATGAGGCTAAGTCTTTGTTAATGAGATTTAAGTGACAGTGTGAAAAATTCCTCCCTTAAATGGAAAAGGCATTATCTTCTTTATCCCTTTCTATATCCAAATACCGGAAATACATTTGTGATAGCTGGAGCTTTAGCAGTCATCCTAGACCCTGAGGGAAAAGACCACAACCATGTCCATCTTATCTCCCATTGTATTTTCAACACTTAGCACAAGACATACTGTATAGTAGATAGAAAATTTAATATTTATTAAATAAATGACTAAGCATAATTTCCTTGATTATATTCTTTCCCACATTTTCTTTCTTCTTAGAGAAGCTTTGGCTAGGTTTATACTAAAGAAGTAGTTACAATAATAAAAGTATCAAAGGTCCACATTTGTACAGTCCTGTGCTATACCATAAATCATCCTCAGCCATTTACACCATTAACTAGTGTTTTAAAAGCTGTAGAATTATTTTGAAATCCTCATTGTAGTTCTTGGAAGAGTAATTGCATGTAATGCTTCTCCATGAAATAAGAAGCTTGTGTTAAGAGAATCTGTACTGGATAAGAGATCTATTAAATTAGGACTAGATTCTCACAAATCTCCAACGATTTAATAAGCTAAGTAGAGGAAAGAAAGCAGGTACCCTAAGGAGACATTAAGTACAACTGGAACCCAAGAGAACTGAGGTCTGCACTGGGGTGTGGTTCAGGGTGAGCTCTGTGTCCAGGACTGTTGCATATGAAGTACATTTTATCCTTTGTGTTCTTATAGGTATCATTCTATCACTGGTAATTCCTGCAATTTTATGACTAACTTCATTTTGGTAATAGGTGTTGCTGGTTGTCATTACATTATTGCTTTAAGTTATAAACTATATTAGAATTTTTGAGAGCAGATATCAATATATTATATGGTTATTATATTTCCAAATGATCATTTAGAATATCCTAAATTCACACACACTTCAAAAATTCCTTAATAGATTGCTCAGTTAGTGTCAAAAAATTGCAGGGCAACATTTACACAAAATAACATGATATTGTTCCTACTTTTCTGGTTTGAAAGATGGAATTCAGTAGTGTTCAATAAAATATCTTAAACCATTGTGCATACCAAGTCTTACTGTATCCCAGGTAGATTCACTGCCTAAACTTTATAAAGGATGGATTTTTTTTGGGGGGGGCGGTATGTGTTTAATGGTGGTCTTTTTTGCAGTAGCTAACACTTGAGATTTCAGGAGAGAAATTTGGTGCTGGAAATATTTACTATAGTACTGGCACATAAACCAAAAGCTATTAGACTTTAATGCGTTTTCTCCCTAAACTTTTATAGCCTTTCATTTTTAATCGCTGCCAATCTGCTGATTTTATTTTAAGTAGATACTTCAAGACTGTGCTTTGTCAAAACAGTCAGATGTATCATTGATTAGTTCTATTAATTTTCTGATGGAGTCTTTAGGGTTTTCTATGCAGAGGATCATGTTGTCTGCAAACGTTGAGAGTTTTACTTCTTTTCCAGTCTGGATTCCTTTTATTTCTTTTTCTACTCTGATTGCTGTGGCCAAGACTTCCAAAACTATGTTGAATAGCAGTGGTGAGAGTGGGCACCCTTGTCTTGTTCCTGATTTCAGGGGGAATGCTTCCAGCTTTTCACCATTGAGGATAATGTTTGCTGTGGGTTTGTCATATATAGCTTTTATTATGTTGAGGTATGTTCCTTCTATTCCTGCTTTTTGGAGGGTTTTTATCATAAATGGATGCTGAATTTTGTCAAAGGCTTTCTCTGCATCTATTGAGATAATCTTGTGGTTTTTATTTTTCAGTTTGTTAATGTGGTGTATTACATTGATTGATTTGCAGATATTGAAGAATCCTTGCATCCCTGGGATAAAGCCTACTTGGTCATGATGAATGATCTTTTTAATGTGTTGTTGGATTCTGTTTGCTAGAATTTTGTTAAGGATTTTGGCATCTATGTTCATCAGTAATATTGGCCTGTAGTTTTATAGATTCAATGCAGTTCCTATCAAGCTACCAACTGTATTTTTCAGAGAAATAGAACAAATAATTTCACAATTTGTGAAATACAAAAAACCTCAAATAGCCAAAACAATCTTGAGAATGGAGAATGGAACTGGAGGAATCAACCTGCCTGACTTTAGGCTATACTACAAAGCCACAGTCATCAAGACAGTATGGTACTGGCACAAAGACAGAAATATAGATCAATGGAACAAAATAGAAAGCCCAAAGATAAATCCACACATCTGTGAACACCTTATATTTGACAAAGGAGGCAAGAATATACGATGGAGAAAAGACAATCTCTTTAACAAGTGATGCTGGGAAAACTGGTCAACGACTGCTAAAAGAATGAAACTAGAACACTTTCTAACTCCATACACAAAAGTAAACTCAAAATGGATTAAAGATCTAAATGTAAGACCAGAAACTATAAAACTCCTAGAGGAAAACATAGGCAAAACACTCTCTGACATAAACCAAAGCAGGATCCTCTATGACCCACCTCCCAGAATATTGAAAATAAAAGCAAAAATAAACAAATGGGACCTAATTAAAAGCTTCTGCACAACAAAGGAAACGGAAAGCAAGGTGAAAAGACAGCCTTCAGAATGGGAGAAAATAATAGCAAACGAAGCAACAGACAAACAATTAATCTCAAAAATATACAAGCAACTCCCGCAGATCAATTCCAGGAAAATAAACACCCCAATCAAAAAGTGGGCCAAAGAACTAAACAGACATTTCTCCAAAGAAGATATACAAATGGCTAACAAACACATGAAAAGATGTTCAATCTCACTCATTATCAGGGAAATGCAAATCAAAACCACAATGAGGTAGCATTTCACACCAATCAGAATGGCTGCCATCCAAAAGTTTACAAGCACTAAATGCTAAAGAGGATGTGGAGAAAAGGGAACCCTCTTACACTGTTGGTGGGAATGCAAACTAGTACAGCCACTATGGAGAACAGTGTGGAGATCCCTTAAAAAACTGGAAATAGAACTGCCATATGACCCAGCAATCCCACTGCTGGGCATACACCCTGAGGAAACCAGAACTGAAAGAGACACGTGTACCCCAGTGTTCATTGCCTCATTGTTTACAATAGCCAGGACATCGAAGCAACCTAGATGTCCATCAGCAGACAATGGATAAGGAAGCTGTGGTACATATACACAATAGAATATTACTCAGCCATTAAAAAGAATACATTTGAATCAGTTCTACTGAGGTGGACAAAACTGGAGCCTATTATACAGAGTGAAGTAAGCCAGAAGGAAAAAACAACAATACAGTATACTAACGTATTTATATGGAATTTAGAAAGTGGTAACGATAACCCTGCATGTGAGACAGCAAAAGAGATGCAGATGTATAGAACAGTCTTTTGGACTCTATGGGAGAGGGCGAGGATGGGATGATATGGGAGAACGATACTGAAACGTGTAAATTATCATATGTGAAATCAATTGCCAGCCCAGGTTTGATGCATGATACAGGGCGCTCAGGGCTGGTGCACCAGGATGACCCAGAAGGGATGGAATCGGGAGGGAGGTGGGAGGGGGGTTCTGGAAGGGGAACACATGTATACCCATGGCAGATTCATGTCAATGTATGGCAAAACCAACACAATATTGTAAAGAAAAAAAGTCTTTCTTGAATTTGTTACAATAAAAAAAATAAGAAATAAAAATAAATAAATAAGATTTAAAAAATAGATACAAAAAAATAGAAAGGGGTGAGGGATAATTTGGGTAATTCTCAAATGTACCTTTTCACTTGGGTTATGTAGTAGCTTCCTATTAGTGCTATAACATATTATCACAAACCGAGTGGCTGAAAATAACATAGAATTTAGTATTTTATAATTCTGGAGGTCAGAGTGTGAACTGGGTCTTACTGGGCTAAAATTAAGGTGTCAACAGAGCTGTATGCCCTCTGAGGGCTTTCAGGAAGCATTCATTTCCTTGCCTTCTCTGGTTTCGAAGGGCTCTCTGCCTTCTTTGGCTTGAGGCCCTTCCTCCTCTTCAAAGCAGTAGAGAGTCTTCCAGCTTCCTTCTACTTTGACCTTTCTGCCTTGTGATCACATTGTACCTATAAGAAAACAGAATAATTTCCCCATCACAGGATCCTTAACTTAATCACACCTGCAAAGTCCTTTTTGCTATGTAAGGTGACATTTTTACAAGCCCCAGGGATTAGAACATAGGCATCTTTAAGAAGGTCATTATTCTGCCTTCCATGGATTATTTATTAATAAATAAATGAATGCATATTAAGGAACTTCTGTATGGAAGGCTCTTTTCTAAAGCTGAGAGCCTGTGATAAATTTCCTTTCAGGCTGGACAACTCCTTCTGGAAAGCCATGTTTTTACCAAGTGACTCCAGTTGATAGTTAATGGTTTTAGTAAATGAAAAGAAGTGGAGATTATCTTCGAATAAGGGGAACATCTGAGTAAGGTGAAGCTCCCTGAGAGCTGCATGCGTATCTTTGCCCATTGCCCCCACCTCATGATACGCAGGATAGCAATGCCACATTCTTGTCTTCTTGGACCTGTTGTTTTCTCATCCCATCAAGACAGTTTGAATCCCTAATCTCAGAAATGGGTGAGAAAACATTCTAAGAAGGGATGCCTGGCATACCATGGTTATCGTGTTTGCATTACGGTTCACGTGAGCCAAAAATTGAGGTTGAAGAGACAATCTGGAGGACTTCTCTGGTGGCTCAATGGTAAATAATCTGCCTGCCAAAGCAGGAGACACGGGTTCAGTTCCTGGACTGGAAGGAACCCGTATACTGTGGAGCAGCTAAGCGCATGTGCCACAGCTGTTGAGGCCTGGCACCCTAGAGCCCATGCTCCATGAGAGAAGCCACTGCAATGAGAAGCCCAGGCACTGCAGCTAGAGAGTAGCCCTTGCTCACTGCAACTAGAGAAAGCCTGCACAGCAACAAAGACCCCGCACAGCCAAAAATGAATAAATAAATAAATTATGTTTAAAGAGACAACTTGGAATCTTCACAGAAAGCATCTCTAGATGGGAAAATATGAAAATTAGCATTAGAAACTCTCAAAATGGAGACGAGAGAGAAATATCCATCAACTCTGGCAGCTGCTGTTCTGAGAGTGGTGTGGTTTACTGAGTTGTATGAAATGACTGTGCCTCTTAGAGTAAGCCAAGCAACTGAGGAGGATCTAGCTGGTTCAAATGACAGGAGAATGACAGAAGAAAAGCAAGCCTTGCATTTTATGTGCAGCCTGTCATTGGAGAAGCCTGTGCATCATTATTGGTAAGCTGTACTAAATCCTGAAAATGTTCTCTTCGCTTCTAAAACTGTCCCTACTCTGGGGACTAAGTGTTCTCTTTGTTCCTTTTGCTGCCTCTAGGGTGCATTTAAACCTCCCTTTAATACCTGAAGTTTGTCATGTGTGGGCCATATTGGTTTTGCTGAGCTGAGTGATATCCTGTTGGGTTTTGGAGGCTCCTCGATCAATCACTTACCAGAACTCCCTTGTGGCCTCTGGGTGAGGCTTTCTCTTTCCCAATCAGGAAGAGGTAGACATTTTTACATTTTCTCCTGAGGTCTTGGGACCTCTTAAACCCAAAGACAGACGTGTGCAGGCCTCCCTGTGTGTTTCCATCTCCAGAGTCATCTTAACTTTCTCTCTAGGGACAGATCGAGACACCTGCTGCCACCATGGGTGGCCCACAGGGTGGGTTTTCTACTTTTAAGGCAGTTTTGTCTTTTCTTTTTCTTTTCTTCTATCAAGTTAAGAAAAGGAACTGATGTTTGTTTTCAGAACCACTTTTTTTTTTTTTGCTCAAGGTTAAGTATTGATCGTTAATGTTCCAGACTTTTAAAATTAATTTTTCTATTCTTCCAGCCTTCATTTTTTGGGGTCTATGCCTATGCATGGCGCCGGGCTGAGAATTCACAAGTATCCTATATCTGAATCCAGGGAATAAGCAGAGAGCAGAGAGAACACAGGTTCTCACTGAGTTCCAGACCTGGGCTTATTAAGATGTCGTCAACGTGTTGTGATCTTGAGTAAACCCTCTCCTCTTTCAGGAACTCTTGTTTCCTCCTCTGTGAAAGAGGGTGGTGGTGGTGACCTCCAAGGCCACTCGGCTCTGCATTCAAATGAATGTAAGGCCAGGAGTGCAGCTCATCTTGGTTCCCCTGCTTCCACTAGCAAAGGGGAAATCTTAGGGAAAGGCAGGATGCCAACATGCCTTCTAAGAGGTGACACCTTACAGAAAACACTCTCTTTACCTCTCCAAGACAAAACCTTTCTGCTTCTTAGTATGTATAATGCCAGGAATCTGAGGTGGAATCTGTTTAAGATGAACCCAAGGCAAACAAGGCTTCCCTAGTAGCTCAGTTGGTAAAGAATCTGCCTGCAATGCAGGAGACCTGGGTTCGATCCCTGGGTTGGGAAGATCCCCTGGAGAAGGAAATGGCAACCCACTCCAGTAGTCTTGCCTGGAGCATTCCATGGACAGAGCCTGGTGGGCTACAGTTCATGGGATCACAAAGAGTCAGACACAACTGTGTGGCTAACTTTCACTTTTCAAGGCAAACAAAGAAATGCTTAGTTATTACAAAAATAGGATGGTAGTAATTTTAAGAAAATTAACCCACTTGCTTTTAAATTAGAAAGGTAGCTGATGCTCACTGTCAAAAATTAAGAAAATAATAAAAAGGAGAGGAGGCAGGAATAAGATTTAACACTAATCTCACTGTTTAGAGGTATCTACTGTTAACATTTCAGTATGCATCCTTGGAGGGACTTCCCAGGTGGCTGGTGGTAAAGAACCTGCCTGCTGATGCCAGACACCTTCGAACCAGGAAGATCCACTAGAGAAGGGCATGGCAACCCACTTCAGTATTCTTGCCTGGGGAATCCTTTAGACAGAGAATCCAGGAGGGCTGCAGTCCATAGGGTTACAGAGAGTTGGACAAGACTGAGCATAGTACGTGCATCATTGGAACTTCCAGTTCTCTGTAGTCCTGCCGCAGACTGGATGTCTGTGTCCCTACATTTATATGTTGAAGTCTACCCCCAGTGTGATGATTTAGGATGTAAGACCTTTGGGGGTGATTGGGTCAAGAGGGCAGAGTCCTCATGAATGGGGTTAGTGTCCTTATAAAGAAAACCCACAGTACTCCCCCGTCCAATTGTGGGAGGACCCAGTGAGAGCACAGCCAGTTTTGAACTGGGAAAATGATCCTCACGAAGTCCGATTCTGCTAGTGCCTTCATCTTGAACTTCTTAGCCTTCAGAATTGTGAGAAACAAATTCCTATTGCTTTTAAGCTGCCCTGCCTATGGTTATCTGTTATAGTGGTCCAAATAGACTAAGACAAGTCCCGATTAAAAATTGGGAGTACTTTCCATATAATGCATTTTTTACGTAACACTATATTGCCAGTAGTTATAAAATAATATACATCATTCTATTTTCAGAAGTTAATGATATAAGGAAGGAAAAAATAAACACTTTAATATTTATCTTAATTCTTAGACAGTGGTGAGTTTTATCTCTTTCCCACTTTGTGCTTCATGCTCTCTTTTTCTCTAAGGTCTCATTTGAGACTTAGTACTGTTTTCAGACAGCATTGTTTCTTCAGAGAGGTGTGACATTTTTTAAGCACAGGTTGAACAGCATGTGGTTCCTGCCCTGTGGACACTTCCCTTGGCTGGCACAGTGATTAACCTGGCATCGGTTACGCTAAGTGCAGTTTAAGGAGTGAGAATGTGCAACCTGGAAATTAAGCCATTAGCACTAAATTAAGGCCATTGTGAAACAGTCAAGACACATTTTAGGCACAATATGCTTTCTCTGTCGTTCTGCTTAGCGACAGAGATTTGGTCAGTTCATCGTTACGCTGAGTTGGTCAGGTGGATATTTGGAGAAACATGGTTACTAGGCCCACTGTCTTTGCAGGAGAAGAGCCTTGTACTTTGTGCTCAAGCAGTGATGCCATGCTATTCAGGGTTCACAGGGAATTAATTCTTCCCCCAAAACACATTTATGGTGCACACTATTTGTACCCCTTTTAAGCTTTGCGTGTGTGCATATTTGTGTGTCTGTGTATGAGTGTGTGCCCACAAGCACATGTGACAGTTCATAGACACCTACACATTTTTAGGTACAGAAACTCAGAGTTATAAATATCATAGAAGGCATTTATAAAGGGGTTTGAAGTCAGAATGCTTTATGCTTTGTAGTCTCTTTGTGCATTTATCTGGCGAATTGTGGTTATTTTCTTATATAGAAGGTTTTGTTATTTCACAACTTATAATAGCCACTTATTTATTAGTATTTCTTGATGCCTACTACATGTCACCTATCTGCTTGGCACTGGAACTGTAGGAATGAACAAATAGGCAAATTCTCTGCTTTCCCAGAATTTATGGTCTAGTGAAGGGATGCAAGATATAAAGAAATAAATTAAGTAGATGTTAGTAGCTGCTTGGAAGAGACAAAAAAGCAGGGAGAAACTATAAAACAGGGTGTAGGGATAGGAGTGTGTGTGAATGTTGGTGGGTATTGATGAGGAAAGGCGGTGGTCATTGTTATCTAGTTGCTAAATCGTGTCCCACTCTTTTGCGACCCCAGGGGATCGTCCCAGCCCAGGAATTGAACCTGCATCTCCTCTCTCTCCTGCATTGGCAGCAAGTTCTTTACCACTGAGCCACAGGAGAAGCCCCGTGGCTGTTTTAAATAGTACTGGGGACGAATCATGCACATGATAAACGTGAGTGATAAGGAGGCAAGTAAGTGGAGACCTGCAGCATGTGAGGGAAGGAGTCACGGAGCCACCTGGAGGAGAGTGATGTGGGCAGAGGGGTCTGCATGTGCAAAGGTCCTGAGGCAGATACACGCTTGACATATTTGAGGAAAAGCAAAGAGGCCAGCATGGCTAGAATAGGGGAAATGAGGAAAATAATGCTGAGGGGTGAAATCAGAGAGAACTCATGGTTCTCACCCTCAGTAAGCATTTCATTTAGATACTGTGTGCATATCTCTTCACTTGTACTTTGACCCCATGTGCTCTGATTCCTGGGGGAAATCATACAAGAGAAAGTTCTGCCAAATGGACTGGGGGTCATTTGTTCTTCTGCTTTGGTAATGTAAGAGGACATATTAGGGTATTCATTTTCTATTGTTAATGAAACAAATTGCCACAATTTGATGTCTTAAAACAATGCTATTTATCATCTGTAATTTCTGTGAGTCACAAGTCCAGGCATAGATGAACTGGCTCCTCTGCTCAGTGGTTTCACAAGCTAAATCAAGGAGTTGACTGGTCTAGATTCTTACTTGGAGGCTTTGGAAGTAGAATCTGATGATAAGTGCATTCAGGTGGTTGGCCAAATTTTATTCCTTGCCATTGAAGGACTGAGATCTTTATTCCCTTTCTGACTGTCACTCACTCTCAGCTTCTAGAGTCCCCTGTAGTCAGTCCTCTGTCATATGGCACCTCTATCCAACAATGGAGAATCTTTCCCCATATCGGATCACTCTCACAGTTCTAATCTCTCACACCAAGGAGGGGCCAGTCTTTGAAGAGTTCATCTAATTAGGTCTGGCTTGCCAAGAATCATCTTCCTATCTTTAAAGTCATTAGGTTAGGGAAACTAATTTGTTGTTTGTTGCTCAGTCATTCAGTCATGTCTGACTCTTTGTGACCCCATGGACTGCCAGCATGCCAGGCTTCCCTGTCCTTCACCATCTCCCAGAGTTTGCTCAAACGCATCTCCATTGAGTCATACATCTACAAAATCCATTCATAGCAGCACCAAGATTAGCATTTGTTTGAATTACTGGGAGATGGTATACTGCTATACATACACCAGGGAGAAGGCAATGGCACCCCACTCCAGTACTCTTGCCTGGAAAATCCCATGGATGGAGGAGCCTGGTAGGCTGCAGTCATGGGGTCACTAGGAGTCAGACACAACTGAGCAACTTCACTTTCACTTTTAACTTTCATGCATTGGAGAAGGAAATAGCAACCCACTCCAGTATTCTTGCCCGGAGAATCCCAGGGATAGGGGAGCCTGGTGGGCTGCTGTCTATGGGGTCCCACAGAGTCGGACACGACTGAAGCGACTTAGCAGCAGCAGCAGCATACATACACCAAGGGACAGGAATCCTTTCTACCATCTTAGACTTCTGCCTACCATAGTTGGGAAGCCTGCAACTAGAAGGGGAATTTTTGTGACTAAATGTCCTTAGGCACACCCAGGCTCAAATCATCCACATTTACATTGGAATGGGTGAAATGAGTGAAATGGATAAGGTTGAGGAGGAAAGGGGTTTTAATGATGCTGACTTAGAATCAGCACTGATGAAGGTATGAGGAGTGGGGAGAAGAAACTGGCATCTCCAGCCCCCTGCTGGAGGCTGTGAGCACTGGCATAAATAGGGAAAGATGAGTTGGTAAGCAGGAGGGGCTGCATAGGGAGATTGAAGATTAGGGATTAGGAACACAGAATTATGAATAACCTGGCAGTGAGTCTTATCTTCAGGGGGTTAGGGTTCAAGTATACAAGGAAAGTGAAGTTCAAAAAATAATGTCTGAGAAGAGATGTGTCCAGGTGGCCAAGCGAAGCCTTTCCTAAGCCTCCTATATGTCCACTAAGGAGTGGTCCAAGAATTGACAGCATCACCATCACCCAGGAGCTTCTTAGACATGAAAACTGTTAGGTCCCATCTCAGACCTGCTGAGTCAGAATCTGCATTTTATCAAGATCCCCAGGTGACTTCATGTGTATTAAATTTTGAGAAGCATTTCTCTACCTTTTGGTCCAAGAATGAGATCTATTGTCTAGACTTCTCAATAATCTAATAGGTATCCTGGTGTTTCAGGTTTTCCTGAAACCCATTTTCAGGAGAACTTCAGGTTTTCCTAAAAATGGATTTACCTGATGGCTCAGATAGTAAAGAATCTGCCTGCAATGCAGGAGACCCAGGTTCGATCCCTGGGTTGGAAAGATCCCCTGGAGAGGAAATGGCAACCCACTCCAGTATTCTTGCCTGGAGAATCCCATGGACAGAGGGTTGCAAAGAGTAGGACACAACTAACTGACTGATACTTTCCCTTTCTCAATAATCTGGCTAAAGTTTTGCATCCAAGACTACCCCCATAGTCTCCAATAGACCCAGACAGTTAGTCCTCTGGCCTCTGCCATCCAAGGCACAGTAAGTTACAACTATAAACACCTGCTCACTGTCACTGCTCTGGCTCTGTGCCATCCCCTCTGGTGTTTCCACTGTCACCCAGGGATTACATCATTCCAAGAAAAGGCTTCTCAGAAGAGGAGAAGCTATAGAAAGTAATATGAGGTCTGCTGGGCTGATAGGGTTTCTTATGAATACCCAGCCGGAATAATGACACTGGCTATCATAAACTCATAGAGTGCCCGTCAGGGATGGGAACTCATGAGGCAGGACTCCATCTGCCCAAGTCGATGAAGCAGAAATGTTCTCCCTGGGAGGCCAGACACTGAGAGGGGGGCCCCACGGGAGCTGCCTGTACTGGAAAGAGCCATCAATCTTGTGAGCTGCTTCTCTTGCTCTTCAGCAGTAATGAGTCTGTCCAGCAGAATGTGACTAACTGGCTTGAAGTTATCAAACGGAGTGCCAACCGAGGGCCTGTCCTGCTAAACGAACCTGCCAACAACCTCCACACAGACCCCCCCAAACAAGATGAATGGCTAGGTCGCTTTGAAACTTCACTAAAGCTCCTCCCTCTCCCAGGATGATGAGGCAAGCTTCTGCTGAGCTGAGATAATGATGGAAACGGTTACGGATTCATGAGGGTAGACTGTGGGTCAACTATAGTGCTAACTGTGTGATTGCATCTTCTCTTGGAAGCCTCACAACAGTTCTAGGCAGTAGTTTATTTCACAGATGGGGAAACTGGGGTTTAAGAAGGAAAATAGAGTGAGTAGCAGACCAAATAATCTCAGGTGGACTTCTGTCCCCAAAGTCATGTTTTTAACTTTGCTCTAATCTAAATTTGCCTTCACCAGCTTTTTCCCACTGCATAAACAGTCCACATAGGTGCACGTTCTCCAGCAGAGGGCCATTTATATACATTACACTTGATACCTGAAAGTACAGCCCCACTCACCAAACCTTAAAAATTGTTCTGCCTTAGAGGAAGCAATGAATAGGGAATTTATTTCAAAATTGAAAGCTCTATAATTAACTATGTTCCTAGTACCCAGTCAACAACTATGTGAGGGAATACTACGTTTAATATATACAAGAATGACAACATTCAGCATTTATAATATGTAATAGTTTACACCTACACCGTATATTCATTTATCCTCATACATATATATCCTATGTATATGTAGTATACATAGAAGAGCTACTATTTTTATAGTAAAGGAAACTGAGGCTGAGAAGTGAAACTGGACTTAGTCATACAGCTAAGAAATGGGATAAAATCTCAGCCTATGCATCCTAACTCCACACTCTGTGCTTGTGCCATGCGACTTCAACTGTGGCAGTAAGTACAACTGCAGGTGGCAGGGTGTCCTGTCCATACTCACTGTCATAGAGGGGGGTACTACAGAGAAATGGAACCCATGATTGTTGACATAGTACATGACAGACTCAGGTGATTTTCAAACTTACGGGTTCTATCTGAACGTGAAATGAAAGTGAAAGTCACTCAGTTATCTCCGACTCTTTGCAACCCCATAGACTATACAGTCCATGGAATTCTCCAGGCCAGTGTACTGGAGTGGGTAGCCATACCCTTCTCCAGGGGATCTTCCCAACCCAGGTCTCGCATTGCAGGCAGATTCTTTACCAGCTTGAGCCACAAGGGAAGCCTAAGAATACTGGATAGGGTAGCCTATCTCTTCTCCAGAGGATCTTCCCAACCCAGGGATCGAACCGGGATCTCCTGCATTGCAGGTGGATTCCTGTTCCATCTAGATGACTGCATTTAGAGTGTATAAGGTGTGTTCACAGGGGCTTCCCTGCTGGCTCAGATGGTAAAGAATCTACCTGCAATGCAGGAGACCCAGGTTCGATCCCTGGGTTGGAAAGAACCCCAGGAAAAGGGAATGATAACCCACTCCAGTATTCTTGCCTGGGAAATCCCACGGACAGACAAGCCTGGTGCACTACAGTCCATGGGGTTACAAAAGAGTTCGATGCTAGTTAGTGACTAGACAACCATAGGTGATGCTGGGGCTGCGATCCATGCTCCTACCTGAAAAGCAAGAATCTTAGAAGATGAGCAGACCACATTTCTTCACAGGGGGCTTTCAGTGCTTCTCAAATCAGGCCATGAACACAGTAGCTGAGGCCAAGATTGCCTCCATACTGAACAACCCATTCGATGTGTGTCAACCATTGACGTAGCTGAGGATAAGAAGCTTGTGTGTGGGTGTTTAAATATGTGATGCCCAGAGCCATGGGTGGAGTGAAAGCGATGTGGTGTGCCGTGTGTGTACATTGTGTGTATATAGCAGGGGGGTGGCTTGGGAGTGGAGAGGAGGGGCTTGACAAAGTGAGCTATTAGAGCCAGGAGTGTCTTTTCAAAATTTAGGGTGTTTGTGTGTTAACAGCCCTGTGAATTCCGCTGTACATTTATCATATCTACATAGAGCTAGAAGATTCTTTTTAATGACAATGTGACAGTTTGTTAAATGAGGCTTTAGATGAGAAGCTTATCAAGGAAAAGCTTTTGTGGAACCAAACAGCAAATAAAATCTGTAATAACCACTCTCATCCTTTCAGTTAAAAGTGTTTCTGAAGTCAGGTTGGAATTCCTCTTTGTGTTAGACCTGGCTAAGTTCAGTTAATGAAATTCAGATATTTTCCTCTATTTTGCTTCCCCGTGTTTTGTTGGGATTTTCCTTCCTCACAACCCCTGAGTATTACTTGAGATAGCTAGCCGACTTCTCCTTTCCCTTTCCTTCCCCCCACCCCTTCCCTCTCCCCTCCTCTCTATCCCCTTCTCATCTTTTCCTTGACATCTCCTTTGGCTTTCAGTGGTTTGCTTTGTGCTGGCAGCCAGCTTGGACGAAGCTGTCTCAGCGCAGTGTTTGCGTGCAGCCCTGCAGGCCTCTGGGAAGAGAGTGCCTCTGGGAACAGAGAGCCTCTGTCTTGACATCTTCTTCAGCTCGATGGATTTGGAGCACAGCCCCGGGAACTCTCATGGTCTCCTTGTGCTGGAGCCCCCTGCATGAGACATCCTCTAGTATCTCATGGCTGTCCTTCCTAGGGAAACCATCTCAGCCAAATTATGTGCATTTTCTCTCTTAACATTCAGTTATTATAATTTTTTAGCCTCTTCCCCCTCGTTCAATCCAACATCATCTTGTCGTCATCTGGAGAACTGAGCCCTTATTTTGCAGTTTGCAGAAAATTCTGATAAGAGCTTGGTGTAGAACTCATAATCACTTTATAAGCCAGGTTGCAAATGATATTTACAAACCAAAGGCAAGAAGTCAATAGTTTATATTGGAGGAGTAGTTGGCCAGTGGGAAACAGTGCACTGTGGCTTTCAAGGAGAGAATGCTGTGTCTGTGTTTTCTCATGCTCTATATTTTAGTATTCTTCATTTTTAAGAGTAGTTCTAGGTTCACAGCAGTATTGAATAAAAGTTTCTGAAGTTTCCATTTATACCTTGACCCCACCCATACATAGCTCCCCCCTCCATCATCAGCATGCCCCACTAGAGTGGTATATTTTTACAACTGATGAACCTATATTGATGCATCATTATTATCCAAAGTCTATAGTTTATATTAAGTTTCACGCTTGGTCCTGTACATTCTATGGGTTTCAAAAAATTGTATACAAAGACATATGTCCACCATTATAGTATCATACAGAGTGTTTTCACTGCCCTAAAAGTCTTTTCTGCTTTTCTCAGTCATTCCTCCCTCCCCACAACCTCTGGCAACCCATTGATCTTTTTACTGGCTCGATAGTTTTGCTTTTCCCAGAGTGTCATATAGTTGGAATCATACAGACTATTATTTTCGGACTAGCTTCTTTCACTTAGTTATATGCCTTTAAGGCCCCTCCATGACTTTCTATGCCTTTGTAGCTCATTTCTTTTTAATAGCAAATAATATTTTATTGTCTGGATGTCTCATAGCTTATCATTTCACCTACTGTACAACATCTTGGTTACTTCCAAGTTTCGGTAATTTTGAATAAAGCTGCTCTAAACATCTGTATGCATACTTTAACGTGGATATGAATTTTCAACTCCTAGTAAATACTAAAGAATATGAATGCTGGAGCATACATTTGGTTTTGTAAGAAATGACCACTGTCTTGTGAAGTGGCTGTATCATTTTTTTTGCATTTCTGTCTGCAGTGAATGAGAGTTCCTGTTGCTTTGCATCCTTGCCAGCATTTGGTGCTGTCATGATTCTGAATTTTGTCCATTCTAATACATGGGATGGTATCTTGTTTTAATTTGGGTTTCCCTGATGGCATATGAGGTGGGGCATCTTTTCATAGGCTTATCTGCCATCTATATATCTTCTTTGTTGGAGTACCTATTAAAGTTCTATTGTTTTAAAAACAAGTTTTCTTTTCTCCTCAGCAAAAAAGCCACACATGCTCAAAACTAGCAAGCAGTTTCCCATCTCATTCTGTGTTTTCAACTCAGATGAGGATGTAGCTTGCTGGGGCTTAGTTTGGGTCCAAAAAAGCCAGATGTGTCAAAATGTGTAGGCCTTCTTTAATCAGAAGCATGCAGATTGTGTATGAGTCAGGGTTTGTTGGTAAAACAGAAGACACTCCAGGTATCTGAAGTAAGAAGAGGTTGAATAAGAATTGGCATAACTGGAGCCTTCAGTTGGGAGGATGGGGGGAGCAAAGACAAGCAGAATTTCAACACAGGAACCAGGAAAAACAGGCTCACAAGAAGCCATCACATGGCCTCACATGGAGAAATGGAGGCTCCCAGGAGGAGGCGTGGAAGCCTAGGGTAAAATCCTTGCCGTGTCTGTCATCTGCTGATACCCACATCCTGGTCTGCAGCTGCCACTTGGGGAATAACTGGCTCTTCTCCTCTGTCCTCAAAATCTCAAAATGCTGGCCAAACCTAACTGGGTCTTCTGGCCAGGGAGCTTGGGTGCTGTGGGATTTGAGTGTCTCATCCCTGCAGTACAAAGGAGAGCTTAGATAGGAAGGAAGGGTCTGATTTTCAGACAACAATATCAAGCATAGTTTGTTCGTTCACTGACTGGGGAGTTTATGGTGGGTAGAGTCTATCACACTGATCATAAGTCTCCTGACATACTGTAACAGCCAACTTTAAAATCTGAATCTAGGGGAGCAGGGAGTGTCCTGGCTAATGTCCCTAGATCCATGCTGCCTGCTTCTTCCCTGCTTCAGGTAGCATTTCCAGATATGCCTCCAGAATGCATGTCTGGGAGCAGGCCAGATGCTGGGTTCCCTTGTCCTCAGAGTGCAGTGTCTCTTGTTTGTCCTTCACTGGAAGACCCAGAAGATGCTTCCTCCCACCCTCTTGTCCTAATCCTTTCCCTCAGGTGCTCCTCCCCACTGACAGGTGCCCTGGAATAACCTTGGCTTTGGTTGCTTTCTGGTGCACCTGCAGCCAGTGGGCCAGTGGCTCCAAGCATGCAGCAGGCCTCAGAGTTTCCCTGACCGTCCAGACGTAGCCTGAGATCGAGGGCAGCCTTGATGATACTCCACTGGGGTCAGGGCAGGCAGAGTAAATATCATCCTGACTCACCATTAGAGCAGCAATGAGGCAGGAGAGCATGTGGCGATGGCACAGTCGCTGGGATGCTTGCTACCTCTCCTGGCGAGTCAGCAGCCACCCAGCCAGGAATGGATCTTTGGGTGATGGCTCCCATTCCATTTTGCTCAAGTGGCTCTGACACATCCGTCTCAGCTAGTTTGGTGCACATTGCTGCAAACCAGTGTTCAAAAATAGAGCCAGCCTCATCCATGAATTGCTCTCAAGCCTTTTTTGTGGCCCTATTATGTCAGTTTGAAAGGCCTTCAGACAGATACATTCATTAACTTAGCTGGAGATTGGGAAGTCAGGCCAGTGAAAGGAAATCTCATGACCTCCTGAGTCATAGGAACATGAAGGTAGCAGCACTCTCGTTAGTCTAGAATGGTCCAGTGACATCTTGGAGCATCAGCGCATCATACTTCTCTCCAAGACAACATGCTTCCCTCCTCACATAGTGATCCCATGAACTTCCACTTCCCCATTTGACATCATGATTGGTCACTTAGAAGTACCTAAAGACACTCAAAGCCATGGACTTGAATTTTATGTAGTGTCAATTCTTTCTCTTCAGAAACTGAAGAGCTCTTTGGATATATCTCTTGGTTAGATATTTGACTCCACAGAATCCTATTCAATGTAAAGAAAACAAATTTCACAAACAAGTGTGCAATACTTTTTCACACCCTCATCATTGCTATCAAGTTACAGTCTAAGAGTTTCACTGAAAAAATACTCCTCCCATCTGTGGTCTATTGATTCAAGGTTCCTGCATCATGTCACCTCGGAGATTGCAGAATCATTTTATACTCTGTGCTGTACACCATTCCTTCTGATTTCTGGGGACCCTTCCTTCCACAGTGAGGCTCTTATCTTCCACAATCATCAGCCTCCTTAACCCTCCAGCTCCCACCTCCACAAATTCCTTCCCTGTGCTTCCAGATATGCACCAGTCACTTTGGGATATGATATTTGAGTATCTTGCTAATAGTTATCCTTTTTACGTTAACCTTAAAGCTTCTCAGCTTAGTGATCTCTACTTATGAATCCTTTTCCTGATCCTTCACACTGTTACTTATTCCTTGAAATCTAGTTTTGGCACTTGCAGATTTCCTGAAACATCATTTTTTTTTTTTGAGAGTCACACATGTTTTCATTGCCCATCACAGGATATTCCTTTAGAGTCATTTCAGACCATATGCTCTTAAATGATAACATTTCTGCATGTCTAAAGAATTCTGTACCTACAGCACTGATTCAGGAGAACATATACTTTTTATTCAAGAGAGCTAATTAAGAAAGCCCTGTCATCAGGTAATCCAGCCTGTAACAACAATTTGTATTCAGCCAGCAATATGTTCAGAATCTGACAGTATGTTCAGATTCAGCTCCCTGCCCCTCTCAAAAGCTAGTCTTCATACACTGCCAGCCTACTGCAATTATGTTTCGCATTCAAAGAAATACTACAAACTACATCATCATTTATTCTTAAAATTCTCTATGAGCTGCCCTGTTTCCAAGCTCAGTAGTCCTTTTCTCTTTATCATCTCTGACATATTTGCTCAGGTCAGCAATCCTGATGTTTAGCCATAACTGCATAACAAACCAACCCCAAACCCATTGATCTAAAACAACCATCAGATGTTATTGCTCATACAGGTTTGCAGGTTGTTAGGCGTTTGGCTGAGGATGGATGGCTTTGGCTAGCGTCTCTTGCTTTGGGCTGTGGCTGCCTGCGTAGCCCTGCTGTACACTTAGGTTCAGCCAGGGAGGCTCTTCCCCACATTTCTCCCATCCTCTTCCCATGATCAATGAGCAAGCTGGGGCCTGTTCTTCTCATGGTAATGGTAGAAACACAAGAAGCTAAGTGGAAACATGGAAAGCTTTTTAGAGTCTTGGAGCTGGAATCGTGTCACTTTTTTCCCACTGTTGCTCAGAACAAGTCATTTGGGTAAGCCCAAAGTCATGGGCAGGAATGGTACATTTGCTTCTAATGAGGCCATGGCAGAGGCTGCATGCAGGGAACTGAAGCCAGTCCTTCAGGATACCATACCCGAGACTCTCCTCCACTCTGGCTTTTGTGACTCTACACTGTTCTGAACTCCAGCGACCTTTCACTGGATCCTCTATGTGTAACTATGGATTTTCAGCAATAACCTTGTTGCTTGTACTATGGTCTGGTGTTCATTAATAATATTTTTAAATGCAATTATCACTTCAATGGTAAAGTACCCCTCAGATATGTATTTCAAGCCCAATTTTCTCACTAGTTTTAGTCTGTTTCCTCTACTCAGATTTTAGTTTGTGTGCTTCACTGTCATCTTAGATTCAGCAATTCTGAAAACAATTTATCATCTTTCATCTTTACTTTCTTTTGACCCTTGTCAGTGGGACCCCCATTATACTTTGCAGTTGTCATTTTTTCATCTCTATCCTTCACATTCCATATCATGTACCACACTAGGTCCTAACCCATTTTCTTAAGAAATGGCTCTCCTTAACTTCCTGCAATGTCTTCTGTTGTCCTTACCCTCTCCCCACAACCACTCAAGTTCTATACTCACCCTTTAAGTGTCAACCTTTCTGTGAAGCCACCTTCTCTGGCATCTCTAGATTTCTTAGGTTTTCTTTGCTTTTGAACTTCAAAACAAGTTCTAATATGTGCTACAAAAGTTATCAGTACTGTCAATGATCAATTCAGTGATCACTGGCATAATTTGTGTATGTCTACTTTTCCCAAATAGACTGAAACCCAAGGAGGCAATGTGTTGCACTGAGGGAGTGTAGTTTAGAGTCTAGCAAATCTGATTTGAGTCACATTTGGCTTCTTATTACCTGTAAGTCTTGAGAAACTTACTTCTCTCATCTATAAAAAAGATGGATTATTTACACTAAAGAGTCTTGGGACGGAATGAAAGAGATCATGTGTGGAAAGCACTTAGCATACAGTAGGCTCAATAATATTTTGGTTTACTTCCCATTTTCCTTTTATTTTTTCCCATAGCTTCTGGTTGCTGTTTAATATTGCTATGTTCTCCTTACAGGTTTTCATTCACTCTCCTAATCCTAAAGCAAATTCCTCAGGTTAAGGAGTCTGTGTCCTTTGTATCTCTTAGTTATTTGTCATTTGCATTTGTGAAAGGTGTAAATCATGTGATCTGAAAGTCTTTATTGAGATAAGAAAGCCTTTTGCCTCAAAGTTTCTAGGAAAGAGAGTCTGCTTGTATTCTGAACTAACTGAAGTTTCTGTTGAATATTTCCTCTCTTTAAGTATTTATTTATTTGGCTGTGTGGATCTTACTTGCAGCATGGGGATCTTCAATCTTCGTTGCAGCATTCAAGATCTTTTTTAATTGCAGCATGTAAACTCTCTGTTGTGGGAGGTGGAATCTAGTTCCTGACCAGGGATGGAACCAGGGCCTCCTCCATTGGGAGGACAGAATCTTAGCCACTGGACCACCAGAGAAGTCTCTGAATATTTCCTCTTTTGAATAACTTATTTTCCTACCCTGTTTAGGAATAGTTACCTTTCTCGAATTTTTTGTTTGTTTGTTTTCTCCAGAGTATCCAATATTGGTCATTTCTTGCTCAATGTGAATTGTAGTCTGGATTTTTCTTCTTCCGGGCCTCTCCTTAGTAATCTATTAATTGATTGATTTTGCTGTGCTCAGTAGCTTTTGTCTCCTTGCAAAGCTTGCATCCCTCGAGGCCCCACCATCCATGGTCATGTTGGATCCAAAAGATGCCCATCACCTTACCCTGTTCCACGCACTGAGACAGGGGAGTGCTCCTTGCTTACCAGCAGCTGCATAAGAAAAATATAAGCAAGGTGAAAAGACAGCCTTCAGAATGGGAGAAAATAATAGCCAATGAAGCAACAGACAAACAATTAATCTCAAAAATTTACAAACAACTCCTGCAGCTCCATTCTAGAAAAATAAACAACCCAATTAAAAAGTGGGCCAAAGAACTTAACAGACATTTCTCCAAGGAAGATATAAAAATGGCTAACAAACACATGAAAAGATGCTCAACATCACTCATTATCAGAGAAATGCAAATCAAAACCACAATGAGGTACCACTTTACACCAGTCAGAATGGCTGCCATCCAAAAGTCTACAAGCAATAAATGCTGGAGAGGATGTGGAGAAAAGGGAACCCTCTTACACTGTTGGTGGGAATGCAAACTAGTACAGCCACTATGGAAAACAGTGTGGAGGTTCCTTAAAAAGCTGCAAATAGACCTGCCATATGACCCGGCAATCCCACTGCTGGGCATATACACCGAGGAAACCAGAATTGAAAGAGCCACGTGCACCCCAATGTTCATCGCTGCATTGTTTACAATAGCCAGGACATGGAAGCAACCTAGATGCCCATCAACTGACGAATGGATAAGAAAGCTGTGGTATATATACACAATGGAATATTACTCAGCATTAAAAAAAAATTCATTTGAAGCAATTCTACTCAGATGGACGAAACTGGAGCCCATTATCCAGAGTGAAGTAAGCCAGAAGCAAAAACAACAATACAGTATATTAACACATATATATGGAATTTAGAAAGACAGTAATGAGAACCCAACATGGGAGACAACAAAAGGAACGCAGATGTATAGAATAGACTTGTGGACTTTGTGGATGAGGGTAAGGGTGGGATGAGATGGGAGAAGGGCATTGAAGCATGTTAATTGTCATGTGTCTAATCAATCGCCAGCCCAGGATTGATGCTCGGGACTGGTGCAGCGAGATTTCCCGGGGGGGAGGGAGGAGGGAGGGGGGACCCGGAGGGGAAGCATATGTAAACCCATGGTGATATCATAACAATGTATGGCTAAAACAATAATTAAAAAAAAATAAA
>ML664161.1:45910950-46148896 GCA_007570785.1 Antilocapra americana | reverse complement strand
GAAAAGAAAAATACCCTTTTCCACATGACTTGGATGAAGGCTTCTTATTGGTTTGTAGCTGACACAAAAGTGGGAAAAACAGAAAGAATTCAAAGTGCTAGTACTAGAATAGAATAGCTGGACTACCGGGATCACACTAATAAGGTAAAATCCAGGAGATAAAGACCTATATTCAGTACTAAACAAGCTTGATTTTGGGCTTCCCAGGTGGGGCTAGTGGTAAAGAATCCGCTTGCCAATGTAGGAGAGGCAAGAGAGGTGGGTTCAATCCCTGGGTAGGGAAGATCCCCTGGAGAAGGAAATGACAACCCATTCCAGTATTCTTGCCTGAAAAACTCCATGGAGAGAGGACCCTGGTGAGCTACAGTCCATGGGCCACAAAGAGTCGGACATGACTGAAGCAACTGAGCATGGAGCACAAGCTTTATCTTATAATACTAAAACAAAAATAAACAGACAAAACTCCCTAGCATAATGTGATTCTGTCTTAGTAAAGGTACAGAGTTGGTCTTTGTTCATGGAAATTTTAGTCCCATTTTATTGATGCTAATCTTATCTGTAGTACTGAGTTAATTCTACCTGACACGCTCCGGAAAGATCACTGACAAACTGGGGACAGTTAGAGGAGGTCACCCAGGGACTGGACAGTCTGGAAACCCTTCATGACAGGAGACCCAGTGCAGATCATGGCTCTAGCTGCCCCTGAGTATCAGGAAGGTGGTCTGTCTGGGTAGAGTAGCCTTGCTGTATTCTGTCCCAGAACATGGAACCAATGCTATCAAACAGTGGAAGGTCTACCTCATCAGGGGCTAAGTTTCCTGAGTTTTCCTGAAGTTCAAGCTAGAGCTCAATAGCTACTTGAAAATGGCAGTGACCACTAATATTTAGTCATTACCAGGCATTAGTATAAATAGGCTCTGTTGGTTTGAAAGTGTTAGTCACTTACTTGTGTCCAACTGTTTGCCACCCCATGGGACTACAACCCACCAGGCTCCTCTGTCCGTGAAATTCTTTAGGCAAGAATACTGGATTGGGTAGCCATTCCCTTTTCCAGGGAATCTTCCCAACTCAGGGATCAAACTCGAGTCTCCTGTATCACAGGAAGACTCTTTACTGTGTGAGTCACCACGGCAGCCCATTGTTGACACATGTATATATAATAGATGCAATTAATTCTCACAATAACCCTCAAAGTCAAGTGTTACAGTTATTCCCATTTTAGAGATTAGGAGACTGAGGCTCAGAGAATTTGTTTCCAATGGTCACACAGCTAATGAGCGGCAGAGCTGGGATTTGAATCCAGGTGTTCCAGTACTGTTCTGTCTCTAACATCTAACAGATGTTCTAGGTGAGGCTTCCATGTGAAGTGTACACTTAGCCTGCTCTAAGGCCCCTTTCATCTATGAAAAAGACTTCAAGGTCATTTTCTCAAGATAATTTGATTAGTGAAATCAAGATTGATTTCAAGATAAAACCTTGGTCTATCAATAACAGTTAAATTTTCATATATGCTTCATCTGTGGTTTGAATAATCTTGTAAATTTATTTGAATCATGTGCATTTTAAGTATTATATGGAGGTAGGCCAAAAATAACACAAAAATTAGGGCATACAAATGATTTCCTCTGTCTTGAAAAGTGATTGCACATTCATAAGAGTTATAATACACCTCTCATTTTTCTTGACTCATGCAATAGACTCTGGAACTCTTTTTAAATCCCTGGGAGTTATTAGAGTTGCTCTGAATGATTCAGATGAGAGACTGGAAAGAAGGGACATTAGTATTTGGTGAACATTCTCCAGATTCCTGGAACTGTTTGGAGATCTATGTATATTCTCTCATTTTAATAAGCTAATGAGCTAGACATCATCCCCATTCTATAAATGAGTAATCCAGGGTTCAGAGGAATTACCCACCTGACACCACTGGTAAGCTGCAGAAAATACATTAGAACCCAGAGGCATCTGGTGGCAAAACATGCTTTTTCAACTCTACCATATTGCTTCTCAGTCACAAACCATGGAAGCTCCCATGGCTTTGGCCAAGTTCAAGAGCACCATGGGGAGCAGATGTATTTGTTACCTGTGTTCCCCTTTCTACACTGACATACTCACACCCTCTCTTCTGTTTAGAGCTTCTGAGAAATTTGAGGAAGGAATAGTGTCTCGAAAGTCTGGGCATTAAGAGGGAAGAATTCTTCCATAAGGTTTGAGTGCTTGATAAATACTTTTGATTTTACTGTTACTACTTATTCTCTTATTGCTACCATTCACAGCAAAATTTAATGGAACTCAACTAAATTTTAAGCATTCTATATTCATACACACCATATCATATCTCATTTTGACAAGTCTGTGAGTAAATATTAATAGTCTCATTTTACAGATGAGAAGCAAAGGAGGCAAAATAGCTTTCTCACAGTCAGAAACTATGGAGTACCGGGAAGAAAACTTAAACTTAACTTAGGTCTGCCTGACTCTAAAGTCCATGTTCTTTCTATCACACAATGCTTTATTTAAAACACCTGCACCTCTCCCCCTAAAATAAGACCTGCACCCAATACCAGTTATAAAATACCATAGGTGGGAGGCAGCATTTCTTTATCTGAGGTTCAGTCCAGTGACATCTTCTACTAATCAATCATGCCACTCATCTATCATACTTGAAAGTCATAGAAATGCAGCTGTTATGTTAATTTTGTATGTATGTTAATTTTGTGTCTTAAAATTCTACTGAATTCATTTATTAGTTCTAATACACTTGAGTGTGTGTGTGTGTGTGTGTGTAGTCTAAAGTTATCTATGTACAGGATCATGTCATCTGTAAACAGAGATAACTTTACTTTTTCTTTTCCAATTTGAACCCCTTTTATTTCTTTTTCTTGACTGATTGCTGTGGCTAGGACTTCCTGTACTATGTTGAGTAGAAGCAGTGACAGTACACATCCTTAGCTTGCTGCCGAACTTAGTGGAAAAGCTTTTGGTTTTTACCATGATGTTAACTGTGGCCTTTATTGTTTTGAGATAAGTTCCTTCTGGGGCTTCCCAGATGACGCTAGTGGTAAAGAACCCGTCTGCCAAAGCAGGAGACAAAAGAGATGCAGGTTTGATCCCTGGGTCAGGAAGATCCCCTGGAGTAGGAAATGCACCCCACTATAGAGTTCTTGCCTGGAAAATTCCATGGAAAGAGGAGTCTGACGGGCTAGAGTCCATGGGGGTTAGGAAACTGGGAGCAACTTAGCTGGGTGGCTCTAAGAGACCAGTATCTCTCATGAAGTCACAGCCAAACGGTACATCAAGTCTGCAGTCTCTGAGGCTTCCCTAGAGCTGAAGGAACCACTCCCAACTTCACTCATGTGACTCTTCATTTCCTTGCTATGAAGGTCTCTCCAAAGGGCTCCTACTCTGTGGTTTCCCCCCAAAAGAATGAATAAAAGAGAGAGAAAACCTAAGATGGAAGTTTTCCCTTTTTTTATAACCTACTTTTGGAAATGACATAGTATTACCATGGTTATATGTTATTGGTCACCCAGACCAACCCTGGTAAAATGTGGGAGGGGGTTACACATGGGTGTGCATACCAAGAGGCAGAGGTCTTTGGGGGCATCTCTGAGGCTGGCCACCCCTTTCCAGTGATAGTCTTTCAAGCCCTATGGGTCCTTCATTTAAGATGCATGTGTTTCCAGAGCGGATTAACATATTAACAGGCCATTAGTTAATTAACCAAGCAGCTGCCACTTCTGAAGAGCAGAAAATTGATGGGAAACTTGTGTGTAGAGGAAGGAACAGAAGAGAAAAATTTCTCTGTGGGGCTTTAGAGGAGGGTCAAGGGAAAAGATTTGTGGGATGGAGTCTTAGCACAGTTTTGATAATAAAGACAATAAAAAGCAGGATCCCCGTCTATAAGAGGAGGGGACAGAGCGGGAGTGGGGAACGGAGAGACGTCCTGTCTGCTCTCTTTGCAAACATCACCTACTGAGACCTTGGCCCCCACAGCCACGGTGTGGGTGCCTCGCCTCACTGCTAGTTAATTAAATGTTGCTTCCAAAGCAGCTGGTAGAGTGTGTGCCTTTACAGCATCCTCAGTTTGGTTTTTCTCTTTTCCCCTCAATCACACATTTTAATTAACCTTCAAGCCCTTGCTGGAGCTTTGAAAGAACTTAATTGGCCAGCAGGGATTGGAACACACAACAGCCAAAAAAAGGCTACATTCTCAGTTGTTTTCACTCTGAGGACTTATGAAATTGAAATTATTGTTTGGTTTCATTCTTTGAAGCCCAGAGCTACATGTGGATTCCTATTTGGAACTGTCAGAAGCATCTTTGAATGCCTAAGTGAGAATTGAAGAAAAGTATTTAAGCCGCAGTGACATGTGGGTATTTAATACTTGAATCTTTCATTCATCTTGTGTCTTTGGGTTTACAATAAGAGTTGAACTCCTATTGTCTTTTTTTTTTTTGTCATCCTTATTTAGGATGGGAAATATTTTGACCACAATCTAATACAGCAGACTTTCACAGTCAGGTGGGAAATTGTCTTTTGAAATCAGAACCCTTTAAAAGTCGCAAAGGGTCAGATCCAACTTAGTGACTGAAAACAACAAATAGATTTTCAGATGTTTTTGGTTTTGTCAAACGTAAGTCTGAGATTCACAGTCAGTGTGTGTATTTTTCTCCATATGAAAACCATATTACAGGTACTTACTGAAAACCAATGGTATATAGAGATCAAGGCAACAATTAAACACTTGCCTGTCATCAGAATAGAGGAGATAATTCTCAAGAGAAAGCTACATGAATGATTGGGAGAGAAGAGCGGAGAGTCAGAACTGGGATGCTGAGAGTCTAGAGGAAAAGAAGCTGGAAAAGGTGATGGAGAGGTAGGAGATTGTGTAGCACCCAGGAAAGCTCTAAAGGAAATTATGGAGACATCTCCAAAAAGGGTGATTAGACATCTTAAAAGTTGCAGAAGTACCAAGGAAAAAGAAAAGAATGAAAAGAAGGCAACTGGATGTAACAAAAATGGTAGGTGGGTGACTAGTTTTCTGAGCTTCATTTTTATTTTGTGTCAGGAGTTTGCCTCATCAGGTCCTTTTACCCTGTGTTTTGGTTATCTGTTCCTGGATAAGAATCCAAGCCAGAAATCAATAGCTTAAAACAAAGCTGTATATTTGGTCACGATTCCATGCATGGGCAGTCTGGTCTTACGATTCTATGCCCATTTACAATGTGTGGGGTTTTTTTCCCCACACTACGAAGCAGTCCTCTGACATCAGCTGAGTGTTCTACAGTCTGACTCAATTCCAACACTGTGTACCTGGAGATGGCGTCATGTTCTCAGCCCACCCTTGAGATGCCAGTCACGTGTCCAGTTTATCACCTGTGCACTTGATGGGACACTTATCGATTGAAGGTTCCAACAGCCTCCTCCTTGGATATGATCAATTTGTTGGAGTTTATTATAAAAGATTGTAGCTCAGCAACGCTGTAAGAGATGCTTAGGGTGAGGTGTGAGGGAGAGGTATGGAGCGTCTATGCCATTGCCAGCAGACCATTCTCCTCACACCTTCAGGTGTCCATGGCCTGTAAGCTCTTTAAACTCCATCCTTTTAAATCTTTATGGAGGCTTCATTACATAAGCAAAATTGACTAAATCACTGGCCATTGGCAATAGGCAACTGACTCAACCTCCAGCCCTTCTTCACTTCTGGGAAGCCAGGAGAGTGGAATTGAAAGGGTTCAATCCTGTAACCAACGTGTTTGGTTTTCCTGACAACCAGTCTCCACCTTTAGATGCAGTTCCAGTGTGGCCTCATTAACATAACAAAAGACACCTTTATTACTCATCACTTATGAAATTCCAAGGCCTTTAGGAGTTCTGGACCAGAAACATGATGACTCAGCAGACTAAACAACAACCAGAAACATGAGGCAAAGCCAGTTTCTTATTATGAATCATAGTGTCATAGGACTAGACTCAGCTGGGAAACCCTCTTGCTCCTCTAGGGTTGGCTGGACTCATTCATATGTTCTCGGAGTGTTGGTTGGTGAACTCGGGGCTGGGGCATTCATGGATGACCTCATTCACTTAACTGATGGTTGGTTTTGGCTCTTGATGGGGCCTCTCCACAAGCTGCAGGGCATTTTCAGGCTTAGCCTTGGAAGTCACACACTATCACCTTACCACATTCTCTTGGTCCAAGAAAGTCACAAGCCCAGCTTACATTCACATGATGGGGAAATAGATTCTACTTGGTAGGAGGAGTCGCAGGTCACACTGCAAAGGGAAGTTGATACAGGAGAGCGTCGTCATTCATTGGAGCCATTATTGTAGCAATCTATCATAAGCAACCAGAAATATACAAAAGGATCAGAGTTGTCTAACCCTGTACTATTTCATGCACACTGTTAACATTTTTTTCATGTCAGAATACATCCTACAATGGTACATTGCTTCTATTCAATTAGGAAAAAATTAAGGCATAAGTGAAGTGAAGGCATAATGGATAAGTAATCAAAGGAGACTTCAACCTTCCTTTACACCCAGATTCCTGCTTCTTGGACCATGAGAGACCCACCTAACTTCTCTCTTTCAAGAGACAGCCACTTTGTCAGTTTTCTGATTCTTTGGTGATTGAAACTGGGTTAGAGACAGACCTTCAAGCTTCTCTGCATGAGTCAGGGGCCTTCACTTAAGGCGATGCTTGAGACCATTCTGCAAGATTATGAGAATGATCCCATGGATCTATTTAGTGCCCCCTGTCAGTGGAATTCAGCTCTTCTCCAACCCCCATTCCATTTACCTATTTCTCTTTCCTTTTTAATATTCGAAGAATAACTATTGTGTGAGCTTTTTTTAGTATGTGTGTATTGCAATTGATTCAGAAGGATTTACCTGTCAGTAAACAACCTGGAATGGATATCTTGACAGTCAAGATATCAATCTTTGGTGTTGCCTTCTGGAGTCTGGGTTTGTCCTTAAGCAAGAATTTCATAATCAGTAGTGGGGAGTAACTTGAACCCAACAATAAGCCGCAATAGCAACAGCAACAGAAGATACAAGAGCAAAGAGGGAAGGGCTCTAACACTACCTTCAGCTCCTGTTGTGAGCCAGGCACTGAGGTGTTCATGTCACGAAAGTGTTCTCATCTGGGTCCAGAGCCACCAGCAGGACAGCTACTGTAACTCCAGTTTTACAAATGAAAATGTTGCAGCTGGAAGACATTAGTAACTTGTCTAAAGTCCCACAGCTAGTAATCACTGGACTTTGGATTTTGACTGAAGTTAGCTGATTTAAGTGTGTGTGTTCTGTCCATTTCACCAGGGTGATAGAGTCATCATTTCATAGTGAAACCTTGTTAGGAAAATCATATTATCCATGTGTTGCTGAATTCTTTTGTTCTCTATTTCATAGTTCAGTTTTTGTCTTCTGTGAAATCTTGAATCCATGATGATTTAAAGTGCCAGGTTGTGTGGTATCCTTGGCTGTTGCTGTTGTTTAGTTGCTAGATCATGTCTAACTTTTTTGATCCCATAGACTGTGGTCTGCCATGCTTCTCTGTCCATGGGATTTCCCAGGCAGGAATATGATGTGGGTTGCCACTTCCTCCTCCAGGGAATCTTCTCAACCCAGAGATTGAACCCATGTCTCCAGCATTACAGGTGAATTCTTTACCACTGAGCCACCAGGGAAGCCCATATCCTCAACTCTATAGACTGCTTATACTTTATTCTGACCTCAAGTGTTTCTTTTCCTCCCTTTTTTAGTAATTGGTGATTAGGTCAACCAAAAATGCTAGTTAGTCCATATGGTTGATGGTTAGCTACTTGTTAGAGAAGATCAAAATAGTTGATAAGACAAATTTACATTTTTTTCCAAGGGACTTCAATTGCCTGTATTATCCCCATCCACAACTATTCTAGAAGAGAGAGGGTCCACGTGCCCTTACAACCTCTCCTGATTTTGAAAAGAATACTCCTTAAAGGAAAAGCCACAAAAACTTGGGTAATTCAATTCATATAAGCGTGAACATCTCAGAAAATTTTTTCTAAGGAAAAGATCTTAGGGAAACTTTAATTGATTTTAGTTATTATTGCTGGCAATTTGGGAAACTAGCAAGGAATTATCTTTATCACTTTTGTGCCTCTGTTTAATGCTAATTCAAAAATTCCACCCAGGCTGTTTAATTGGTTCTCTGTTTCATAAAAATAGAAAAAGGAGGTGCATAAACCTGGGCAGTGAATTTGTTTCTAGTTCATAAAAATTGCTTAGTTTAATTATAACTGCATTTTGTGTCTCATTATAATTTATACATTTGAGATATTCACACTAAGTCTTTACCCAGCTTCAGTGTAATAAAAACCAAGTCTTCCTATTTTTGTATCTTATTATTTCTCCTGTGTTTCTAAAATGATATGGATTGTATCGAGAGAGAGGAAACATGAAGTAATAATTAGAAATGGCATCTACTGAGTACTTACCATGTGCCTGGCTCTGGGATAAGACTTTATATATCTTAACTCATTGAATTCTTGCATATCCCTCTGGGATAGCTGCTAATATTAATAATAAGCCCATTCCAAGGACAAGAGTTTTCTGGTTCAGTGAGGTTAGGACATTGGCCACCACCAAACAACTACTAAGTATGGACTTGGGACTGAAAACTTGTTCTGACAGCAAACTCTGTATTCTATGCTTGATTCTCAACTCAACTGATTTATTTGCAACTCTTGAAGTTTTCTTAAGTTACACTTTTAATTTTGAGTACAGGTAGATTCATGTGCAGTAGTTAAGAAATAATACAGAGAAGATTCCTATATACCACTTACCCAGTTTTCCCAATGATATCTTGCAAAGTATGGTACAATATAATGACCAGGGTATCAATATTGATACAGTCAAGATACAAAGCAGTTCTGTTGTGAGGATCCCTCCAGCTACCCCTCTTATAGATTACGTTGACTTCCTCCTCACCCCAATCCCTAACTCCTGACAACTCCTTTCTTCTGACAGCAGCATTTAAAATCATTTACCCATTTCTCTTTATTTGATTCAAATCACATTGTCCTAAGTTTCCCTGACTGTCAGCTTCACTGTCTCCCATTATCTCTCCAGTGACTTTCTTGCAGTGCTCCAAACCAGGCTCATAGACACACCCCTGTGACTGGGAAAACTTAAGTCGTTTTAACAGTGACTTGCTAGAAATTACATATCCACCATCAGCATCTTCCTCAGGGTATCTCTGCAGTGGGAGCCTAGTTACATGATGGGCCTGCCACACCTCCTCTCAGCGGAGTCTTTCCTTTCCTCCAGTGTGAGGACAAACCTCACCTTTGTCTTTATGAATTGGGTGCAGTTCTGTTTGAAGATAGAAGCTAGGTTAAAGAAATTCTTAGCATCTATTCTAGGTCTATAAATCCATGATATTTTTACTTATCAAATAGACCTACTATGGGTAGAAAGATGTTTTTCTACAATGAAATTTAGTATGTCTTAGCAGTTTAGCAGTTTGAATAATTACCAGTGGCGATCAGTAACTTCGTCCTTCACAAAGAGAGGTAATACAACTGACATATTTGCTTTAAGAAGTAATGTGGATGCCATCCTTCCCTCTCTATTTTTCCTTCTTTCCTCTTTTTCTGCCTTCAGCTAACATTGAATAAACAGTACATACTGAAGTGACTGGGAGGTAGGCTTGGGCAATAAAATGATGTTAATACTTATTTGTGTCTTTAAAGATTCACATTATTTGACAAGTTCTCAAAATAAGAGGACATAAAGCAAAACAAGAAGCTGAAGTAATATTATCATAATCACAGACTAATAACTGGAAGAACTGGGGTTTGGAACTAAATATGTCTGATTCCAAAGTCTGTCATTTCCACTACGTGGTGCCATCTTGATACTGAGTTGAGAGAAGGGAGAAATTACTCATTTGTTGGAACGATGATGGAAGTGTTCACAGAAGGGCACCGTCTAATCTAGACCTTGAAGGATGGCCAGGATTCTCAGTAGATGGAAGGATCTGGGCAGAGAGAGTGGAGACCATAAGAGTGTATTTCAACACTAAAAAGGACAGACTCGGGGGCTGGTGCATTGAGATTTCCCGGGGGGGGAGGGAGGAGGGAGGGAGGAGGGAGGGGTTTCTGGAGGGGGAGCATATGTAAACCCATGGTGATATCATGGCATTGTATGACATAAACAATAAAAGGGAGGGAAAAAAAAAAAAGGACAGACTCTGGGTGTGGCATTTGTCTTTATGTTGAAACCTGTGGTTGTTTTTGCTACTATAACACTTCTGTGAAACAAGAAAAGGTGATCTGGGCTAAGAATATGTAGAAATGCCAGGCTAAGTACTTTGTACTTTATCCTATGCTCAACTGAAAATAGAATTTTCAATGTATTTTTGCATTAACAGCCCTATGAATAGTGACTTCTAGAATTTCAGGATTTGATGTGATTTTTTTCCCACATTGGTTCTGGGTTTGGCTGTGTGATTTGCCATGCGATTTTGGCCAGTGGAACATTAGTAAAAATGATGCAGACAGAGGTTTAGTATGTACTTGAGTATTTAGATTGTTGTTGTGGAAGGCTGTTTCCTTTGTGGTAGAAACACGGAAAGGTCATGTCAAAGAGAACTGAGGAACCACAGATCCAGTTAAATAAAGCCATTTTAGATCATCCACCACTCAGAAAGATGGGCAAAAGAACTGCCCAGCTGAGTTGCGCTGAAACTGTAGAATCATAAGTCAGTAAATTAAGTCCTTCAGTTTTGGAATAGATTGTTAAATAGCAAGAAATAACTTATTCACAGATATGTAAACTCATTGAAGGTAGGGCTTATACCCTGATGCCTGGATAAGTAATTTCATGGCCGACCTAGTCACTCTGCAGCAACAAGGGCAGTGATACAATTATCCAGGAAAGGTAAGAATAGTAATTGTCTATGAGAGAAGGATATAGGGAAGTCTCCTAACAAGCCCTTGAATTATAATGATGGGTGGGTCACTTAGACGGAAACTCTCTTTGCCCCGAATAGTAGATGTTGGTTAATTCAAAATCCCTCTCAGTGATTCTTTGATCATTCAGATGTTGAGATTTCATCTTGTATATCGTATCTTAATTTGAAAATACATTTTCATTGAGAGATTGTAGCATTAAAACGAGGAGCTTTATGACCCATTTCACTTTGCTCCTTGCAGTCGGTACCAATCCATTATAATAAGCAAGTGTCTGTGGAACTACTGTCCGCTTATGTAAGTGAGAAGGTGCACTTACCTTTATTCCTCACTGTGATTACCTTCTATTTATTTTTGAAAGCTTCCTGGATTTCAGCTCATTGTTCAATTGGGAATCATATCTGTTTTATTCAGAGCAATAGTTTAATTTTCAGATTCTGAGCAGACATTTCTGTGATTCATTTCACTGCCTTTTTGCTTTGGTTTTGTTGAATGTAATTTCTGCCATTTTTTTTTTTTTTTATATCCTGTGCCAGTTAGAAATCACTTTAACTATGAATTCTTTGTCTTTTTCTCTCCTGCTTCTTACTTCCCACTGTAATTCCCAAAAAACCTCCCTTGGGCATAAAGAAAATGGGAATTTTGTGAGGCGAATTTTTGCTTTCAAATGTTTTTATTTTCATGCATGATTACCTTGGGGCTTCACAGAGTGATTTATTTTATGAACCAAAAAAAGAAATATTACAAACCAAATGAAATAACCAATAGCTCCTAGGGATGAAGTAATGAGAAAGCATTTTATTCCACACTGTTTTTCAAAATAACTGGTGTCCGAAACAATACAACGTGTGTCAGGAATGACTCATTGAAAGCCTGTAATAGAATGGAGAAGGAAGGGAAGATTAATATTGCATGATGTAAAATTGTGCACTATGTGGTATGAACTCCCTTTTGCAAAATACTATGAATCATGTTCCAAACCAGTGGTTCTCCAATGTCATCTACAGCTCCCCTCCCAGTAGTCAAAGCTGGTTCTGTCCCTCATTTGCCCCACTGTCCCTCAGTCAGACACCGTCTATCCTAGAATTCCAGCACATCCATGAGGAGAGGTGTGTGAGGAGGATTTCCCGAGTATGTTTCCATATGCTCTGTGATCTGCTCTGTTCATGTGAAGTGGGGCTACCTAACATCAGTCTGAACTGCTGCTCATCCTGAGTATGAAACAGGGACAAGCTGCATGTTGAACCATCATCTTACTGTAAAATAGACCAAGTTCCTGGGGATGATCTGTGGTGCAAAGTGCACTAAATTCTTTATATGCAGATACTTGCTCTCTGAACCACACAGGCTGAATAGAGTCATAGTTCATCTCTTTTAATCTGGTCTCTTCCTTTTTTATGCATAAAAGTATACAACAATCTCTGTCACTGAAATTAGCTCATACAAAGTGGAAGTAAAATGGAGGAGAAGGGGACGACAGAGGACTAGATAGTTGGATGGCATCACCGACAAAATGGACACAAGTTTGAGCAAGCTCCGGGAGATGGTGAAGGACAGGGAAGTCTAGCCTGCTGCAGTCCTTGGGGCTGCAAAGAGTCAGACATGACTGAATAACAACAAAAATGGAGCTTAGAAGGATTTCAGTTGCCAGTGTTGCATATAGCACTCTGTGTTCTTTTTTTTTAAATTAATTTATTTATTATTATTATTTTTAATTTTATTTACATTATTGTGTTGGTTTTGCCATACATTGACATGAATCTGCCATGGGTATACATATGTTCCCCTTCCAGAACCCCCCTCCCTCCTCCCTCCTGATTCCTTCTAGCTCTCTGTGTTCTTAATTCAAGTCCCATTCTGTAACTTGGATTCTCCATCTGTATACTTAGGATGTTTGCATTTTATTCCTCTTTAGTCAGGGCTGTCTCATTTTCAAGGCACAAAGACCCAGTCAGATCAGATCAAGTAAAGGTGGGAGGGCATTATTAGGATACTGAGCTCACATAGGGACCTGAGGATGGGAACCACTGTAACCAGGCCTTGTGGAAACGGAAAGGCAGCAAGTATAAAAACTGCTTTCTCTATTGCTTGGGCTCAGATAAACTACCAGCAAGTCCTCTTCTGCACACTCTATTCTCTAGCCTTCAAATGCTTATTATATCTTTATTAGTCACCTTTTCAATGGCAGCTTAAATTGTAAGATCCTCCAATCTTCATGATCTTCCTACTCTAACATTCACTATTGACTAATAACATATTTTTTATTTCAGAGAAAATCTTAAAAAATTAATTAACGTTTTCCAGTTATATCAAGAACTAATTGACATACGTAACTGAAACTTTAAGGCATACAGCATATATTACCAAAGCAGATTCAGTTAACATCCGTCTTCAGAAAGAGAGAGACTCTTATGGGACCATTTCCTTTGAGTAATACAAATCACTCTGGTCATGAATTGGTAGCCTTTGGTTGGGATATTTATCCATATTCCAACCAGTCATGATCTAGGATGGGGTAGAAGCACAAACTGAATATCACAGACCTTTTAGGAAGGACAGACCCACAAATCATTTGGATTAAGTTCTAACAGAGGAAAGAAAAGATGTATTAAGTCAATAGAGAAAAATCACATATGCTATTAACATCACAAAAAATAATCATGCCATGAGCATTCTGTGTTGAAATAACATAGGTACACTACACATCATGTGGGCAAAGATGAGGTTTTAACCCACGACATAATTAAAATGCCTGTACAGCAGTGATTTGAAATGGATATTTTCTATTTATCATGCATATCCTGCATGCATCAGAGGGCAGCAGAAAAGCCTATAAATGGAAGTTAGAAGTAAATTTTATAAAAGAACATTATATAAAAATATATTCTCACATTTAGAGTGCTTTAGAAGCTAGACAATCTGTCTCATTTAGCAGTAAGTTGCCTGTCACTGGATGTGTTCACATCCCAATGATGAGGGAGTATCTTACAATTTTAAGATTCTGATTCTCTCACTGTAACTTTGAGCTAATTGGTCTTTCAAAAAACAAATGAATTATTGACAAAGACTTGATGTATTAAACTAAAATTGTAAATTTTTTATTATTGGTGGTGTTTGGTGGTGTTCAGCAGTGAGCTAAATCACTCTCTTGAACAGGGATAGCTCATTCTGGTTGTGGTTCCAGAGGAACAAGGGATGTCAACGTTAGTGTCTTGTCATAAATATGAGGTACCCTCACCTATATTTTACTCAGCAAAAATCCATCTCATGATCACAGAACTGTTACCAGTCAACAGCACACACGCACACACACTCACACACACAGAATCAGCAGTCTAGACATCTTTAAAAGATCTGAGTCTTGAAGTGGCTCCTATAAAGCATCCACTGATAGTATAACTGATAAATTGTGGTTAAAGGAGACAGGCTAAGAGGTACCTTATCTAGGTTCTTCAAACCTGATCCTTGTAAAAAATGAGATCATCAGGGTATTATATACCAGGACTGATATCTTAACTTCCCACAAAGATATATTTATGTCAAACTTTTCTCTGTGTTGTTGGGTTTTTTACTGAATTTTTGTATAGAGATCTATTTGAAGAATATTTCATGATCACCTCTAAAATTATTATTTTTCATTGTGCTTATTCTATTGCTTACTGCTTCATATATGATGTAGAGTTGAAAACCATTGTCCAGGAATTTAGTGCTATGAAAATGTCTCCCCAGGTAAAACTGTATGCTTTTAAAATATGTATATATATATAACTATATAATATGACATTTAATGTTATCCTTAACTACTAAGAAGCTGGAAGATAAAATAAGTGCTTAATTACAGTAATGATCTCATTCTCAGGAGGGGTAAAATTATTCTTTCTCCCCTAAATTGTTTCTTTAACCTTCATTTTAAGTATATGTATTTAAATCATACAATGTTCTTTTTAGAAGCAGATAAAATTTAAATGAGTAAAAGTGGGAGAATAAAGGAGACACAGCTATGGAACCACATAGGTTATTGAGTCAGGTAATATAAGATTCCAGAGACTCGTTGATGTTTGAAATATTAGCGTTTTGTGAGTCTGACCTACATTATCTTCTCTTGCTCTGCTAAATGTGCTGCAATAAATTACCATCAATAAACGTCAAAGGCACTGTGACTTGGAAGAAAATAGTTCTAGTAATCCATAGGGTTATTACTGATAACAGAACAATGTATTTATTTACCATTCAGAAAAAAAAATCTCCTGTTAACAGAATGAAAACTTTGAAGTGCAATCTGTGATGAATTGGTAGGAAGGCTGAAGCTTCCAAGATAAAAATACTTTATTGCAGTCTGAGATTTTATTCCTCATCATCTATCTTCTTAATGTACTTATAATTAGGGTTCCTATTATGTTTAATCTTGTCATATTTGGCACTTTGCAATATAAGCATTGACTCCTGGGGGGTAAAAAGTAGGAAAGTGTTTATGGTGGCACGTTGGACAAAGTCACCATTTTGTTGTTCAGTCACTAAGTCATGTCCCACTCTTTGTGACCCCATGGACAGCAGCGCACCAGGCCTCTCTGTCCCTCACCATCTTCCAGAGTTCATCCAAGTTCATGTCCATGGAATCGGTGATGCCTTCTGATCCTCTGCCACCCTGTTCTCCTCTGCCTTCAATCTTTCCCAGCATCAGGGTCTTTTCCAATGAGTCAGTTCTTTGTGTCAGGTGGCTAAAGTATTGGAGCTTCAGCATCAGTCCTTGCAATGAGTATTCAGGGTTGATTTCCTTTAGGATTGACTGGTTTGATTTCCTTTCAGTCCAAGGGACTCTCAAGAGTCTTCTCCATCACCACAGCTCAAAAGCATAAATTCTTCAGTGTTCAGTCTTCTTTATGGTTCAACTCTCACATCCGTACATGACTACTGGAAAAACCATAGCTCTGACTATTTGGTCATTTGTTGGCACAGTGATGTCTTTGCTTTTTAATACATTGCCTAGGCTTGTTATAGCCTTCCTTCCAATACATAAACATCTAATTTCATGGCTGCCATCACCAGCCACAGGGATTTTGGAGCCCAAGAAGAGAAAATCTCTTACTGCTTCCACTTTTCCCCCTTCTATTTGCCATGAAGTGATTGGACTGAATGCCATGATCTTAGCTTTGGGGAATGTTGAGTCTCAAACCAGCTTTTTTGTCTCCTCCTTCCCTCTAATCAAGATGCTGATTAGTTCCTCTTTGCTTTCTGCCATTAGAGTGGTATCATCTGCATATCTGAGGTTGCTAATATTTCTCTCAACAATCTTGATTTCAGCTTGTAACTCCTCCATCCTGACATTTCACAAGATGTACTCTGCATATAAGTTAAATAAACAGGGTGAAAATATACAGCCTTGTCATACTCTTTTCCCTATTTTGAATCAGTCTGTTTTTCCATATATGGTTCTAACTGTTGCTTCTTGACCTGCATATAGGTTTCTCAGGAGACAGGTAAGATGGTCTGTATTCCCATCTGTTTAAGAATTTTCCACAGTTGTGATCCACACAGTCAAAGGCTTTAGTGTGGTCAATGAAACAGAACTAGATGTTTTTCTGGAACTCACTTTGTTTCTCTATGATTCAAAGAATATTGGCAATTTGATCTCTGGTTCCTCTGACTTTTCTAAGCTTATCTTGTAAATCTGTAAGTTCTTGATTCAAGTATGACTTGATTGAAGTATAGCTTGCAGGATTTTGAGCATAAACCTACTAGCATGGAAATTGAGTGTAATTGTCTGGTAGTTTGAACATTCTATAGCACTGCCCTTTTCTCTGGAATTAGGATGAAAACTGACCTTTTCCAGTCCTGTGGACACTGCTGGATTTTCCATATCCACTTTTTTACTGAACTTAAAGCATAGACATTTGCAGATGGATTTTTTAAAACCTGGGGTGGGGAGAGGGGAAAGAGATCATGATGGTGGAGGAGGAAGACCACAAACTCACTTCCTTTCAAGGACACACCAAGATCACACTACTTACACAACAGCTATTTATAAGAACTATTTGAAGACTAGAAAAAATGATTGTCCTCAATTCAGTTCAGTTGCTAAGTTGTGTCCAACTCTTTGTGACCCCATGGACTGCAGCATGCCAGGCCTCCCTGTTCATCACCAACTCCCAGAGTTTACTCAAATTTATGTCCATTGAGTTGGTGATGCCATCCAACAATCTCATCCTCTGTCATTTCCTTCTCCTCCTGCCTTCAATCTTTCCCAGCATCAGGCTCTTTTCCAATGAGTCATTTCTTTGCATCAGATGGCCAAAGTGTTGGAGTTTCAGGTTCAGCATCAGTCCTTCCAATGAATATTCAGGACTGATTTCCTTTAGGATGGACTGGTTGGATATCCTTGCAGGCCAAGGGACTCTCAAGAGTCCTCTTCAATACCAGAGTAAGCATCAATTCTTCAGCACTCAGCTTTCTTTATAGTCCATCTCTCATATCCATACATGACTACTGGGAAAACCATTGATTTGACTAGGTGGACCTTTGTTGGCAAAGTAATGTCTCTACTTTTTAATATGCTATCTAAGTTGGTCATATCTTTTCTTCCAAGGAGCAAGTGTCTTTTAATTTCATGGCTGCAGTCACCATCTGCAGTGATTTTGAAGCCCCCCAAAATAAAGTCTGTCACTGTTTCCATTGTTTCCCCATCTGTTTGCCATGAACTGATGGGACCAGTTGCCATGATCTTAGTTTTCTGAATGTTGAGCTTTAAGCCAACTTTTTCACTCTCCTCTTTCGCTTTCATCAAGAGGCTCTTTAGTTCTTATTATCTTTCTGCCATAATGGTGGTGTCATCTGCATATCTGATTTTCCTCAACTAAAGATATGAAAAGAAGCCACATGTGACAAGTGGTGGGGTGGGGGCCTAGACACAATTCCTAGGTCAGCGACCAACAAGTGGGAGTGATATCACAACTGCAGAAATACTTTCCAATGTGGATCCTCCCCAGCTCTACATCTGGCTTCCCAACCTGGGATCCTGCACTAGGAAGATAAGCCAGCAGAAAGTTGGGCTTTGAAACAAGTGGGATTTATGTTCTGGCAAATTATAGGAAGTATACATTCACTCTTAAAGAGCACACTCAGAATGTCAGTGCTCTGAGTCCCTGCACAAAGACAGTAGTTTGAAAGATATTGGGGTCAGACCTGCTTGCTGATCTTGAAGAGCCTGTCAGAGGGACAGGAGGCAGCTGAACTTCCCCTGAGTATGGAGACACTGGCATCAGTCATCTTTGTGATCTTACTCTACCACACGGACACCTGCACTGTGAAGTGCCACTTTGGATTACTTCCCCTAGCCTATTAACACCAGGGACCTATCCTAGCCAATGAGCCAACAGCAGCTGAGCTCCACCAGGCTACACAGCCAGCTGCCTGAGGAGCCATTTTAACTTGCTAGAAGAGCTGTAATAGCCACATGAGGCAGAATCTCACAGCCATCCAGGCCAAGGGTCAGCCCCACCTATAAGTTGGCCCACAATTATCAGCAGCACTAAAAAATCATGTGGCCCATGTACAGAATAATCCTGGAACATCTAGTACTGGTGACCAGAAAGGAGTGTGCTGCTGGTCACCACAGGTCTCCTACATATGGCCACTTCTTTAAATTTAGGACATGTAACTAACCTACCTTATATATAGAAATAAACACAGAGAATTAGGCAAAATGAGGAGAAGAGGAATATGTTCCAAATAAAGGAATGAAACAAAATCTCAGAGAAAGAACTAAACAAGGTGAAGATAAATTATCCATAAAAAGTTCAAGATAATGATCATAAAGATGCTCACTGATCTCAGGAGAGTAATAGATGAACACAATGAGAACTTCAGCAAAAATTAAAAAATATAAAAATAAACAATCATAGCTGAAGAATACAATACCTGGAGTGAAAAATACATTAGAAGGAATCCATAGTAGATTAGCTGATATGGAAATACAGATCAGCAATCTGAAAGACAGAGTAGTAGAAATCACCCAAGCTGAATAGAAGAGAAAAAAATGTTTTTTTAAAAATGAATATTGCTTAAGGGATTTCTGGGACAACATTAAGCATGCTAACATTTGTATTATAAAGTCCAAAAAAAGAGAAAAGAGAGAAAGGGGCAGACAAGTATGTGAAGAAATAATAGCTGAAAACTTTTTCTACCATAAGAAAGGAAACCAGTATCCAAATCCAGGAAGCACTGTTCAGTAATACACATTATAATTAAAATGGCAAAAATTAATGAGAAAATCTTAAAAGCAGCAAGAGAAAAGCAACTAGTTATAGACAAGTATCCCAAAGAAAAGCAAGGCCAGAGAATGCTCAAACTACCACACAATTGCACTCATCTCACACGCTAGTAAAGTAATGCTCAAAATTCTCCAAGCCAGGCTTCAGCAATTCATGAACCATGAACTTCCATATGTTCAAGCTGGTTTTAGAAAAGGCAGAGGAACCAGAGATCAAATTGCCAACATCTGCTGGATTATCAAAAAAGCAAGAGAGTTCCAGAAAAACATCTATTTCTGCTTTATTGACTATGCCAAAGCCTTTGACTGTGTGGGCCACAGTAAACTGTGGAAAATTCTGAAAGAGATGGGAATACCAGACCACTTGACCTGTCTCTGGAGAAACCTGTATGCAGGTCAGGAAGCCACAGTTAGAACTGGACATGGAATGATAGGCTGGTTCCAAATAGGAAAAGGAGTACGTTGAGGCTGTATATTGTCACCCTGCTTATTTAACTTCTATGCAGAGTACATCATGAGAAACGCTGGGCTGGCAAAGCACAAACTGGAATCAAGATTGCTGGGAGAAATAGCAATAACCTCGGATATGTAGGTGACACCACCCTTATGGCAGAAAGTGAAGAGGAACTAAAAAAGCCTCTTGATTAAAGTGAAAGAGGATAGTAAAAAAGTTGGCTTAAAGCTCAACATTCAGAAAACTAAGATTATGGCATCCAGTCCCATCACTTCATGGTAAATAAATGGGGAAACAATGAAAACAGTGTCAGATTTTATTTTAGGGGGCTCCAAAATCACTGCAGATGGTGACTGCAGCCATGAAATTAAAAGACACTTACTCCTTGGTAGGAAAGTTACGACCAACCTAGACAGCATATTAAAAAGCAGAGACATTACTTTGCCAGCAAAGGCCCGTCTAATCAAGGCTATGGCTTTTCTAGTGGTCATGTATGGATGTGAGAGTTGGACTGTGAAGAAAGCTGAGCGCCAAAGAATTGATGCTTTTGAACTGTGGTGTTGGAGAAGACTCTTGAGAGTCCCTTGGACTGCAAGGAGATCCAACCAGTCCATCCTAATGGAGATCAGTCCTGAGTGTTCATTGGAAGGACTGATGTTGAAGCTGAAACTCCAGTCCTTTGCCACCTGATGTGAAGAATTGACTCATTGGAAAAGACCCTGATGCTGGGAAGGATTGGGGACAAGCGGAGAAGGGGACGACAGAGGATGAGATGGCTGGATGGCATCACTGACTCGTTTGACATGAGTTTGGGTAGACTCTGGGGGTTGGTGATGGACAGGGAGGCCTGATGTGCTGCGAATCATGGGGTCACAAAGTGGTGGACATGACTGAGTGACTGAACTCAACTGAATATATGGCAAGTGAGTCAAGAATATACATACAATGGGGAAAAAAACCAGCCTCTTCAGAAAATGATGTTGGGAGAACTAGACAGTTACATGCAAATGAATCCAAATGAACTACTTTCTCATACGATATACAAAAATAAACTCAAAATGTATTGAAGTCCTAAATGTAATACCTGAAACTGTAGAAATCCTAGAAGAAAATATATGCATTCTGCTCTTTGTTTTTTGGTATATGTACTAAAACAAGGGAAAGAAAAGCAAATAAACAGATGAGACTACATCAAACTAAAAAGCTTTGCACAGCAAAGGAAACTGTCAACAAAATAAAAAGGCTGTCTACTGAATAAGATATTTGAAAATTATATACTCCAGAAGGATTTAATATAAAAAATATACAAAGTACTCATACAACTCAACTTTTAAAAAGCATATTGTTGTTGTTCAGTCACTAAGTCATGTCCAACTCTTTGCAAGACTGCAGCATGCCAGGCTTCTCGGTTATCCACTGTTTTCCTGAGTTTGCTCAGTTCCATGTCCACTGAGTTGGTGATACTATCTAACTGTCTCATTCTCTGCCACCCCCTCCTTCTTCTGCCTTCAATCGTTCTCAGCATCAGGGTCTTTTCCAATGAGTCTTCTCTTTGCAACAGGTGTCTAAAGTATTGGAGTTTCAGCTTCAGCATCAGTCCGTTCAATGAATATTCTGGGTTGATTTCCTTTAAGATTGATTGGTTAGATCTCCTTGCAATCCAAAGGACTCTCAAGAGTCTTCTCCAGCACCACAATCTGAAAGTATCATTTCTTTGCCATTCAGCTTTCTTTATAGTCCAACTTTCACATCCATAAATGACTATTGGAAAAACCAGACAACCCAGTTAAAAATGAGCAAAGGACCTGAATAGACATTTTCCAAGGAAGACATGCTGATAGCCAACAGACATATGGAAAGATTCTCAACATTGCTACTTATCAGATAAATGCAAATTAAAACCACAATGAGATACCATCTCATACTTGTCAAAATGGTTGTTTTCAAAAATACAACAAATAATTAATGTTGATGAGGATGTGGAGAAATGAGAACATTGGTGTACCGGTGGGAGTGTAAATTGGTGCAGCTACTGTGGAAAACAGTATGGAGTTTCTTCAAAAAACTAAAAATTGAGCTGTTACATGACTCAGCAATTTCCCTTCTGAATATTTACATGAAGAAAATAGAAACAGGGAATGGGCAGGGTGAAATTCTGTGGAGTGGTGGATGTGTTCTAAGACTGGATTGTATGGTGATTACCCAGTTGTATAAATTTACTAAACTTGTTGAACTATACACCATTTTAAAATAGGTAAATTTTATGGTATGTAACTTATACCTCAATAAAGCTGTTGAAAAAATAAAAAAGAAACAATATTTTGAAAGGATATAGGCACACCATTGTTCATTGTAGCATTATTTACAATAGTCAATGTATAGAAGTCACATAAATGCCCTTTGACAGATGAATGGATAAAGATGATGTGGTATATTTAGACAATGGAATATTGCTCAGACAAAGAAAAATAAACCTTGCCATTTTTGACAACATGGATGGATCCAGAGGGTATCCTGCTAAATGAAATGTCAAACAGATATTGTATACTCTTACTTATATGTGGAATCTAAAAGACAAAATTAAACAAAATTAAAAAAACAAAGCAAAATTAAAATAGGTTCCTAGATAAAAAAACAAAGTGTGATTTTAGAGGGAAGTGAAAGAAGGGGTGAAGTAGGTAAAGTAGATTAAAAGGGTTAAACTTCTAACATAAATAAACCACAGCTGTATAATATACAGCATATTAGTCAATAATATTGTAATAATTTTGTATGGAGACAGATGGTTATTAGAGTTATTGTGGCCATCATTTCATAATGTGTGCAAATATCAAGTCACTATGTGGTATACCTGAAATGAACAATATTATACATCGGCTCTACTTCAATAAGAAATAAAATAGTTAGATTTAAGCCATCCATTTTGCTATTTAGAAAATAGATATTTTTTTCCATAATCATAGTGGGAATGATTACTTTTGATGCCTTAATCACTATTATGCCCTTGGTACCTAACATGGTATATTTTCAATAAATATTGTAGTAGGTGTGCTGACTGAACTACTGATGAAAAGGCATATTTCAGTTTGCAGTAGCAGAAGCAGAATAATATGAATCTGCTTTCAGATAGATGGGAAGAAAGTTAGGCACTGGTGAGGAGCTTTGCTTAGATGAGTAGAAAGAAGTGGCAAATTGGGGTAGGCTGCTTCTTGCAGAGAGCTATTAATTATCTAATTTTCATAGGTCATAGTAATGGGGACATAAAAAGCTGTAATTGCTTTCTTCCCCATTTATCAAGCATAACCACACAATCATCTTTAATTATGATAAGCATAACTTAGAAAACACTAATATATTGTCCATAGCCTTAAGGTCATTTCAGTCAATAAAATATGCCCTGATTCACTTCATTTGTGAGACTAGAAGATCTGTCATAACTCCTTCTTTAATCCCTTCCATCAATTTAAAAACAACGATGCCTATATATATATATATATATATTATATATATTTTTGTTTTTTGCTTAAGTAGAGATTATGCTGCTAATATTTCCCAACCCCCAATTCTTATTTTGTCTTATTACCTAGGTTCAAGAGATTTATCTTCAGCCACATTTCCTACTTATCTTTTGTAAGTTAAAACATTTATTTATTCATTTATTTATTTACTTAGACCCACTGGCCAGCCTAAACTGATGTTTACAGAGCAGTTAGGTAGATCTAGTTCTTCTATAATGTGAGAAACCTGAATTCTTGGTCCAGAATCCCTTCTTACTAGTCATGGAGTCTTGAATAAACCACTTCTCTCTGAGGCTTTCTTCACCTAGAGAAAGCAGAATGATATACTTTGAGAACCAAAAGGAGCTATTACAGAGAAAATTGTAGCTATTGAGAGGTACAGGACTTGACTGGGTTACCTTGGAGATTCTACCGAGAATATGGAAGGGAGAGTTTGTCCATCCAAGGATTTATGAAGATATATAGTTGCTTTCCCCTTGAGGAAACAGGCAATATGTAATGGGATCTGGTGCACCATTCATTGAGGGGCTCACATGCCAGTGAGAAGGGCAGTTGCATTACTGTTTCTTCCCCAGTCCTGTGAATGTGAAAACATTCCCTATTACTAGGGACTAACCAGTATTGATCACCTGATTATTCCTGCCATTCATTGTGGGCCAACTAACAGCTTGAGAGGAAAAGAAATTAAGGGGAAGATGGATCAGTTTTTCTCAAAGGAAAAGGATGGCAGCAGCCTATGAGGAGATTTGAGTTTCTAGGAGTGATGGGCCATTGTTTTCTATTAGAGACTTTTATGGTTTATAAATAGTTCTCAGAAGAAATGAGTTACCCAGAATGACTCAGTAGACTTGTGATCACATCCCACCACGTTATTCTTTCACGTCCTCTGCCTCCACCAAATGGAAATTGTACCTTCCCACACTGCCGTGTTTTCTGTGCACTTACTTTTTAACAAATAATGAATGATGCATGACTGAAGAGGACAATCACTCTTTGAGTGCAAATCTTAAGACTAAAGGTGGTAATTATCCAGAAGAATAGGCATAGCAGAGCATACCAAGAGAGCAATATCCTTTTATGCCATTTCCCTCTTGGTTAGAAGGGAAGCTGCTATCCTTCCTCACACTGCTTTTCCACAAACAGACAAATACAGATACGCTGTTTCTAAAACATTTCACTCCTCACATGCCATCTTCTGACCCAACCTCCTCTCCCAGTGTTCATTCTCTTTCTTTCCCTATACTTTTCTCTTCCTTCCTTTCCCTCCTCACCTCTCTTCCTTTCTCTCTCTCCTTCTTACTGCCTGACCCCTCTCTCCCCACTTTAGACAAGATAATATATTTCCTTTCATCAATATGGAGTATCCTGAAAACTAAGGTGAAACCAAAAATCTGGCTTGGAGCCCAGACATCATTTTGTGAAGTGACAGGCTCTGGTAATAGGGGAGGGTTTGTAATTATACAGATCACTGCTTCGACCTGGTGCAAAGTCAACCAGCCACAATGCAAGAACAAAAAGGCTTAATTTCTGCAGTTTCCAGACGGGCTGTGAGCAGTGCCTCCAAGTTCACTGACCTGCCTGCTGTGCTGGGTAACTGCCTGTGCTCTTCTTCCATTGCAGCCCTTTGATAAACAGCTCAGCTCATTTGCTGCTCCCCTTGTGAGCGTCTGTCTTATAAACTAAAAATTAATGTCCTTATTACATATGTTCTCTTCCCTCACCATCTACTCGAAAATGATGTGCATAAATGAAATATATACCCTCTTAATGATGCAAGGCTCTATATTCTAAATATCTGGTTAACTGTACCTTTCACATCTTAGCGTCAGCTTTGATAGCATTCAAAAAGGCACTTTCTAATCTTGCTTTGAAATGAAATTTCTTCTTGCAGGCTAGCTTAGCATATGGTCCGTGAAAAATACACAGGCGGGAGAGATACTTTCCTTCAAAATATATTAAGACCTCCTGATCACTTTCAAAGCAAAATGAGGGCAGGAACTCAAATGACATGAGTGTGTTTGTCACCCAGATAAGGGAAGTGCATGGTCTGTAATTGAACCCCTTATTACTATTCACTTTGACTTTCTGAGTTCAGCTTGTCTTGAGGCATCCTTTTTTTTTTTTTATGCTTTGGGGAATTAGAAATTTAAATGAGATGTGAGAGAAGGGGAGTTCTCCCATGAGGATGCAACACATTTTTGGACTCAGCAGTCAAGGGGGCAGGGAGAGAGCTGTATTAGAGTCAGGAGGAAGGAATGAAAGCATCTCTCAAGTCAAGAAGGAGCAGACAACCTTTGACAGCTGGCAGAGTCTTCAGAAGTCTAAACATGAGCAGTTGAATCATTTGCAGTTTTACGATTTACTTACAGATTATTCATGCCCCCATTAAATTTCTTATTTCTTATTTTTTCAGCTTCTAATACCAAATAATAATAATAATAATAATAATTTAAACACTTGAATTGGTTAAGCTTCATCATTCTACATACTCTACCTTTTCTTTGCTCCATATCTTGAGAACACTGGTAATTATACTTCAGCCTGGCGGTTATGCCATGCTGGGTGTCTGTTCTCAGGAAGTCACATCTACAGGGGATGCAGCACAACGTGTTTTCCTGTCCTCCCTGCCCACCTCCTGGAGCCTGCATTAGAGCACATCTGTATCTCCCACACTGGGACTTCTGCTCCTCAGCTTCAACCGCGCTGTTTACCCAATGACAACAAGCAGCAATTCGGAGGTGACGTGGGTGAACAAAAGCTTTTAATGGTGAGCTTGTCCCCCAGAGTCTCTGTTCTTTAATTTCATGTCTTGTAGCTGTGCTCACGGAGTCATGCGTTGCTGGGGAGCAGGTCAGGGGTAGGGAGCAGAGAGAAGCCTTTTACCTGTGGTGACTGAGGTTTGATTTGGGAAAGGAAGAGACAGAACAAGGCAGTTGTATTTATTTCCTAGAGCTCTTATAGTAAATTACTGCAAATTTGGTGGCTTTAAACAACACAAATTTATTCTCAGAGAGTTCTGGAGGCAAGAAGTCTGAAACCAAGGTGTCAGCGGGGCCTTGCCTCTCGAAAGCTCTGAGATGCCTGCCTTACCTCTTTCAGTCTCGGGTGACCCAGGGATTTTTTGGTTTGTGGGAGCCTAACTCTAACCTCTGCCTCTATCTTCACATGGCCTTCTTCTCTGTGACCTTCTGTGTCCTTTTTTCTTATGAGGACAGATGTCACTGAATTTAGGGCCTATCCTACATCTAGGATATTTTAATCTTGAGATTATTAACTAACTACACCTACAAAGACATTATTGCCCAGAAGGTCACGTTCTGAGGTTCCAGGGGGATATGAATTTTCAGATAATGCTATTCAACCCATTACAATAGTAGAAGCATATAGTGTAGAAGCTGGAAGGGAGAAAACTAGTCATCAAGTCCAACTCCAGGAAGAAGTAACAAAAGGTGAGTTGCTCAGGCTTTATGCAGATGAATGAACAAAAGATGCATTACCCAAACCTAAAGAGGTTGTAACAAAAGTTTTTATTAGCCTTAGTGGCAGATGTACTAGGCTATGTTAATAGAGGAGTAAATTTAAGAGGAAGGGAGAGAGTAGGATTTTTAAAAATTGGCTGCAAATGTTTTGACACTCCTTCCATTAAGAGCTGAGGTCTGTCTCCTCTCCTGTGTGTGGAGAGCCTGCTTTGACTATTGAGTGTGGTGGTGATGATGCTGTGTGACTACCAGGCCAGGCTCATAAAAAGTGCGGCAGCCCTGCCTTTTCACTATAAGGCTCTACTTTGGAACCCTGGACCATCAAGTCTGACCATCCTGAGGCCATTGTACTCTGAGGAAGTCAAGTCACGTGAACTAACCACGTCAGTGCAGATCATGTGAGTGAAAGAGCCTCCAAGTGATCTCTCCAGTTCCAGCCATCAAGTTATCCCTGGTTTGGAATCTTCTCAGGTAAAGTACCATATTTCATGGAGCAGAGACAAACCATCCCTTCTGTGCTGGCTGCTACTGTGCTTATTAATCTATACCTTTTGGGATAGATAGTTACACAGTAGTTGTGACTGGAACAAGTCATCTGTATGGTAACTATATAATAAATACATATGCAGCAGACCGGTTTAATTCCAACAAGGATAGAATCTCCAGGGGTGCAGTCTGATGAATGCTGACCCCATTGAGAAAAGGAGCCCGGCATACCAACCATGGGAGAGGCAAGGTGCTTTGTTCATGGTCATTTGTAAATGTCGCTTTGGAGTAGGGGAAGGGGTTCATGGTCTTGAGAATGGCCACCCAATTGTTGATGCTGTGATCACTCGACTGGAGAGAGTGCAGACTGAAACAACAGAGTTCACAATTCAAGAGCAATTGAACCTGAAAACTTATAAATTCTTCTCTCCAGGCTCTCAGTGCTGAAAATAAATGAAATCTGGAGTCTGGTGTGGCATGACCATCCTGAATTCTTAGGCAGAGATGAACATAAACCAGAGGTCACTGGCTTTTACAGAGAGACCCCAAAAATGTATAGCTTCTAAGGTGTCTCAGGCAAAGGCTGGACCACCTGTCTGCATTCATCTTTTCAGGCAAGATACCATTAACTAGCTAAACATGAAGAATATTCCTGTACCAGGTACTCTTCGAGGTCCTAAGGATACAAGTACCCTGCATACAAGAATAATGTGGATGTGTGACAAAACAGCATTCATGTTTAATGTAATGTACATTCTAGAAAGGAAAGATAGACAGTGACTATCTGAGTAAATCATATTTGGGTAATGTGAAGAATGCTCAAACTACTGCACAATTGCATTCATCTCACATGCTAATAAAGTAATGCTCAAAATTCTCCAAGCCAGACTTTAGCAATATGTGAACTGTGAACTTCCAGATGTTCAAGCTGGTTTTAGAAAAGGCAGAGGAACCAGAGGTTAAATTGCCAACATTCACTGGATCATTGAAAAAGCGAGAGTTCCAGAAAAACATCTATTTCTGCTTTATTGACTATGCCAAAGCCTTTGACTGTGTGGATCACAATAAACTGTGGAAAATTCTGAAAGAGATGGGAATACCAGACCAACTGACCTGCCTTGTGAGAAATCTGTATGCAGGTCAGGAAGCAACAGCTAAAACTAGACATGGAATGATAGGCTGGTTCCAAATAGGAAAAGGAGTACGTCAAGGGTGTATATTGTCACCCTGCTTATTTAACTTCTATGCAGAGTACATCATGAGAAATGCTGGGCTGGACAAAGCACAAGCTGGAATCAAGATTGCCAGGAGAAATATTAATAACCTCAGATATGCAGATGACACCACCTTTAGGGCAGAAAGTGAAGAAGAACTAAAGAGCCTCTTGATGAAAGTGAAAGAGGATAGTGAAATAGTTGACTTAAAGCTCAACATTCAGAAAACTAAGATCATGGCATCCGGTCCCATCACTTCGTGGCAGATAGATGGGGAAACAGTGTCAGACTTTATTTTGGGGACTCCAAAATCACCACAGATGGTGATTGCAGCCATGAAATTAAAAGACACTTACTCCTTGGAAGGAAAGTTATGACAAACCTAGATAGCGTATTTAAAAGCAGAGACATTACTTTGTCAACAAAGGTCTGTCTAGTCAAGGCTATGGTTTTTTCAGTAGTCATGTATGGATGTGACAGTTGGACTATAAAGAAAGCTGAGTGCCAAAGAATTGATGCTTTTAAACTGTGATGTTGGAGAAGACTCTTGAGAGTCCCTTGGACTGCAAGGAGATCCAACCAGTCCACTCTAAAGGAAATCAGTCCTGGGTGTTCATTGGAAGGACTGATGTTGAAGCTGAAGCCCCAATATTTTGGCCACCTGATGCGAAGAGCTGACTCATTTGATAAGACTCTGATGTTGGGAAGGATTTAAGCAAGAGAAGAAGGGGATGAAGGAGGATGAGATGGTTGGATGGCATCACCGAGTCAATGGACATGAGTTTGGGTTAACTCTGGGAGTTGATGATAGACAGGGAGGCCTGGCATGCTGTGGTTCATGGGGTCACAAAGAGTCAGACATGACAGAGTGACTGAACTGAATTGAATTTGAAGAGCTTTGAAGGAAATTAAATAGGAAAATGTGGAAAACAATTTGTGTTTGTGTGTGTGTGTGTATTGGTGTTGTTAAAAGGAGTGTTCAGGAAGGCCTCTCTTATAAGGTGAGTTGAATGAGTCCTCAATGAGCTTGACAAAGATCATGACCCACCACATCAGCAAGCATGGCTCAGTGACTGGAGGTGGCTGATACATTTGAAGGTCAAGTTGATAGAAGATTCCCTAATTCAGTGATTACCTGTTGAGCACAAATTGTGAACTTTTCCTGGTTAGGAATCACTGCTGATCCTAGTACTTTTTAGTGGTAAGTAATACAACAGACTTAGAATTCCTTGGTTCTGTTAAGGACAGTTGAATTCTGAATAGATGAAGTGCCTAGGTGTTAAAGTGATCCCAGGATCTATTATAAACAAAATTTAAAATGAAGCCCTAAATATCATGCTCTATAAGAGATGGCATTTATAATACATCTAGGGAAAAAACTACCACCAATCAATTTCTGTAAAGAAAGAAGACAGAAAGCAAAAAGTAGATGAGTGAGAAAACAAATACATACAGAAATATGACTGCATAGAGGCTCCCAGATGGACTTAGGCAAATGTGATAACAATATATTTTAAATTCTGTGTCTGATAATTTGGGTCTATAGTCTTTGTAGCTTGGATTCTCTAATTAGTTATTTCTGTCACACATCCTATCTTATTCCTTGAATGTTAGGACTGCCTTTTAAAAAAAAATTGTGAACTTTTATTCCTTAGTATGTTATCTGTAGAACTCTTTGAGGTTTGTATTTAATGAGATCACTGAAATCACTTTAAACCACGGGTCAGCAAACTTTTGCTGTAAAAGGCCAGAGAGTAAATATTTCAGGCTTTGTGGCTATACAGCCTTTGTCACAACAACTCAGTTCTGCCATTGTAAAGTGAAAGGACCTATAGACAGCATATAAACAAGTGAGCATGACTGCTCTGGTGAAATGTTCAATTGGAGACTGAAATTGATTTCACATAATATTCCTGTGTTGTGATATATTTTCTTATTTTGATTTTCTTTCAGTCTTATAAACCTGCAAGAACTATTTTAGCTCATGGACTGTACAAAAGCAGATGGTAGGTTGGTTTTGGCTATCGACCATACCAATGCCTGTTTTAAAGTAAATTTTTAGCATGTTTATTCATGTTTTCATGAATCTTACAATCAGTGTGAAGTTTAGCCCTAAATTTGTGTGAGGGAAGAGTTGTGGTTCAGATTTCTGAGGAATCATTTTCTTTTTTCCCTTTTTCCCATGACCAAGGCCAAAACAGATAAACATCCCATCATCTCTTTGTGTGAAGCTGTTTTTTTCTTAGTTGACCCATGGAAACTTCCAGGGACCTCATTTGATACAGACACCCCTGATCTGCATTTCCATGATGCCTATACCTCAGGTGGTCTCCTTGTGGTCTACCAAAGCTGAGTTATAGTCCATCAGGATTGGAAGAGGTCACATGCCGGTGTTTCATTTCTGTATGACAAATTCTGGATGACAGATTTCAAATCCATTTCTGGATTTGAAATTTCATTTTTATTCTGATCTCTAAGGGCATCTCTTACTTTCCAACCATTGTAGCCATGTGTTTTTATAAAGGCTTTTTACATATTGCCCAGAATTTTTAGGTGTTCCATGTACCCAACAATACTGGTAAAAAACAGAAGTGTCTTTGGGATCTCTCTCTTGTGCTTCTTCCAGAATTATACTCTGCTTTATGGTTCATGCTACTCCAGAAGGTTGGTTGTGGTTTAGACACAAAGTTGTGGGAGAAAGGAATCTTTTGGAGAATCTGTGCCTGCTGGAGAGGAAGCAGGGATAGAGCTACCAAGAAAGACATGGAGTGGTAAAGAAGGGAAAAATTGGGACTTCTCATGATTTAGTGGTTAAGAATCCACTTTGCAATCCTGGGTATGTGGGTTCTATCCCTGGTCAGGGAACAAGATCCTACATAACTTGGGGAAACTAAGCCTGCATGCCACAACCAGAGTCTGTGCACCAAAACAAAAAATCCCACATGACAACAATGAAGATCCACCACATCCAAATAAATATTTTTAAGTGAAAAAGTTTTAGAGAAGAAAAAATTCCTGAGAAGTAGCTGAAATGAAAGATGAAGTTCTGAATGTTGAAGTGGCTGGAGTTGCTTTCCCATTGAAGGATCCTTCAGAAGTAAAGTTATGCAGAAAGAAGAAAGGTAATCTTGCATCAGAAAACAGAGCAACAAATAGCCCAAGGGTAAGAGGGCTGGAGGCAAATTCAATATTGGTGAAATGAATGTGTAGTGGAAGTGGAGCTGTGTGTATTCAAGGACAGATGGATATGAATGCATGCAGAGAATAAGAATCATTGTGTGTATGCAAACAGGCAATATGTGATGAAGACTAAGAGATTAATCCTCGAGCACAACTCAAGCTGGTTTGAGTCATAAAGAAACTGGTTGAAAGAAGGCAGACAAAGAGACTGTTGAAATACTTGAGATGTGAATGTTGAAGACTTTTGCCTGTGAAGGAAGTGAAGGGAACAGGAAGGTCTGAGAAACCTAGAAGAGGAAAGGCTGCTGAATGCAATGACCATCTAGAAAAGGGAGCAGCTGTGAGAGAGAGCTAAGGCAGGAGAGGGCACATGGATTCTAATGTGGCTTCTAAACTTTCTTGGATTGTGAACCAGCCTCCAGAAGTACAATACTCAAGCTCATTACTGGGGAACCAGTTAGATTCCAGGATACCAGGGTCTTACCAGTTCAGTTTGAGTTTCATGTTATTTTTTTTTCTTCTACATTGACAAAGTTGGGAGTACGGTTCTCTCAGATCACTTTTATTTTTATATCTGAGCGTTGACAACAGTGGTATGAGCCGGTGCCTTCGATGTTTTCCATAGAAGAGAACCTCTGAGCTTCCCTGAAAGCCTTTGTGGCAGCTGAGCCAACTGCTGGCCAGTGCACTACCTTCCCCCAGCACCCTGATGGGTGAGTCAGAGGTGGCAGTTACTCACAGTGACGCAGATCAGTAGAGGAAAACTCATTTTGTACGAACCAGGGTTGAAAATTGAAAATGTTCCACCTTAACTGCTTTTCATGCTTGACACACTTCAGAAGCTATTCCTTCTGACAACGTAATCAAGGTTAGTGGTGGGCCTAGTGTTTTGTTTTGCCTTCTTTATTATGAAGATGTTGGTGCAGTTTCTAAATGAATGATCCCAAGAATAACCCTTGGAATGGCAGTGTCATTTTTCAGGAGACAGAATGGCCTTTCCACTTCATGTTAGAGCAGCTTTCTGCGCCCTAGGTGTCTGTTGCCTTTTCAGAGAGCATAATTAATTTATGAAATAGATACTCTTGGAGACAGAGGCACAAACTCTGCCAAACGGTGTAGATGGGGAGAAAATAAACAAGACGTTAGAGGGGAAAGTAATACCAACATGGCATTACTGCAGTGCATTTACAAATAACACAAGTGGTTTAATCTCCTCCAAAGAAAGGACCCCACACTTCATTTTGCTTCTGCTGAGACATTTTAGAAGAGCCATTTTGAAGGAATTTCTTAACTCAATACTTCATAGGAGTGAAAGAAACATCAGTAGAATACAAAAGAAAGGAAATAAACTTTTTTTCTAGAGCAAGAAGGCCTAGAAGTTTGATGGTAGAACTCTAATAACTGAAAAAGTTGTCCAATGTGATAAAAAGTAATGAACCTTGGAATGGAAGTCAGGATCTTTGATTCTAGTCTGGATTCTGTCAATAATTATGAGCCACCATTTATCAAGTGCACACTGTGAGCAAACTCCAGAAAATAGTGGAGGACAGAGGAACCTCCCCTGGTGGCTCAGATGGTAAAGAGTCCTCCTGTGATGCAGAAGACCCAGGTTCAATCCCTGGGTCAGGAAGATCCCCTGGAGAAAGAAATGGCAATCTATTCTAGTATTCCTGCTTGGAGAATTCCATGGAAGAAGAATCCTGGCAGGCTACAGTCCATGGGCTCACAAAGAGTCAGACATGATTGGGTGACTTTCATTTCAGAGGAACCTGGTATGCTACAGTTCATGAGGTTGCAAAGAGACAGAAACGACTTGGTGATTGAATATCAGCAACAACCACACTGTACCAGATATTGGGCTAAGAGCTTTTCATGATTACTTCACTTGATCCTTTTCACATTTCCAAGAGGAGAGTACTGTTCTTATTTCTGTTTCAGATGTGAAAGTCAAGACTCGGGAAAGTTAACTAACTTGTTCAAGGTCCCACAACTAACAGATATCGGTGCTAGAATCTAAACCAATGTGTATTACTCTAGAGCTGGAATCCTCAATCACTGTTTCCCCAAAGAGTGTCGGGCCTTGAAAGATTCAACTAACCCTTTGAGCATTGATGGTATTATAAAATAAGGAAATTGGTGATGCATGAGGTAGCTTCCAGTTTCAAGATCCTGTCCAACTCTGTCTTCTGATGGATGAAGTAATAAAGAGGTAGCATGACATGGAGGTTTAAAAATATAAAGTCTCTGGCATTGAGAAAAGGCAGCTAGAGGCCAGGAAAATTCCTTTGGGGAAATAAAAAGCCACCACAACCACCTCAAACTGAGTAGTGAAGTCCTAGAAGAATCCTGGAAAGATTTCTAAAATATTGAATGATGCTATGTCTTGGAATCTGAAGGATGACTCCTAATTTTGGAGAAATGACTCATGAGGGATTGAAACACATTATGTGGTTTCTTCACACCTCCCCCCTTAATAATGGGATACTCAGAAGACAGGTCCTGAAGCTGTGCAAATCCAAGAGATTCCATTTTGAGGAATCCCCAGATAATCTGCCTTTGTTCTGGGATCTTCTGCTTTCTGAAATCTATTTTTCTCATTTAGAGATGGATTATTAAACATTCCCTTCTCCATACTGAACCTGAGTTGAAAACTAACCAAAAACCTGATAAGGCCTGTAGGCAAGAAAACTCAGAATGAAAATCCAGCCGCACCTCCCTAAACATGGGTAGAGTTCTCAACATGTGCTCACTCACTTAATCTGCATGGTATTGAAAGTCATTTTAGGCCTGATGAAGTGCTGTGGACAGGTATGCCGTTTAATTTTCCTTTTTCCTCCCTTCCCTAACCTCCTCTACATTTCTTTTGATTAGAAGCGAGGTTATTACCCTTTAAATACAAAAGTAGATAATATTAGCAGCCAGTCTGATTATGGGCATCCTACATTTTTCATTTTCTGATAGTGATATAAAGCTGACTTTTCCACTCCAAATCATTTTCATTCAAATTTTATTATTTGCATGATTTAAAAAAAAATTCCAGGCAGTAAAGTTGTTCTGATAATCCTCTGACTAATTGTGTACAGTGTAGCCAATATGAAAACTTGTTTAGAAGGAGACTACCTCTGTGTTCTTGGTAACTGCAGTGTAGGACCCAAGCAGCTGCTGTGATGCATGAAAAACATCTTAGTTCATTAAGATCAAAGGAGCTAGTCACTTGTTTACAGTGCTGATTTCTGTAGCTGAAAAAGTATTTACACCAATTAACAACTTTGTAAAGCCCTCTGCTCCAATTCTTAACCCTCAAATAAGCTATCTCTGTGGAAATCACTGATGATACAACCGCTGTACCAAAATTCATCTGCTTGATCTTTATTGAACTTGATGTGCCAACATTTAAATGATAATTGAGACACTAATTAAATACCGTGTCTGGGAACTGGAGTCAGGAATTCAGAGAGGAAGGCTGGCTTACTGGTAACAATACCAGGAGCCCAAAACCCCCAAGATGTTGCCATTTTTCAGCAGAAGCAGTTTAGACCCTGTCTGGGCTGCCCCGATGTCTGTTGACGTGCGGAAGGCACTTCTACTGCCATCAAGGCAGCTCATGGACACATACACTTTGTAATCCCAGCCAGTCAGCAAAAAGATTCACCATCCGTTCTAGCGACGTGGTATCAACAGCTGAATCTAGTCGTGAGTGACGATTCAGACTGGAGTACAGAGGACTAGATGAGATCATATTTTTGGATCAGGCCATTAGGTTTTTTTGTTTGTTTGTTTGTTTTGGTTTCTCTGTGTTCAGGGTCTCTGTTTTTTCAGTTCAAATTTGAGAGTACTGGGTATATCCTTTCTTTTCATTTAGTGGCTTACAGCAATGGCTCTCAACCCTGACTACATATGAATGTCAACTAGAAAATACTGCTCCTAGGGCCAGATTTGATGCCAGTTATATCAGAATCTCTGGCCATGAGGCCCAGGCATTGGCATGTTAAAGTAACCCTGCAGGTGATATTCCTGTGCAGTCGTGATTAAGAACCACTGTAGTAGCTGTGAGCTCCCTTACGGCAGGGACTATGTTGATTTCATTCACCCTTGCATTTGTAGAGAGCAGCACAGGGCCTGACACATAATAGATACTTTTGCATGAGAATCCTAGGTATAGCTGAACTGGCTAGGGGTTCTATGAGGTTTACACGTATACCAGGTAAATGAGCGCAGTAGGCAGTGTCTTCCCACCCTGCTTCTGCTGTTGCTCCCTATCACCAGGAAACAATGATCCTGGAACAAGCCCTGGAAACTTGAATGCTTCAGAAGTTGCAGTCTTTCTCACAGTCTCGCCAGTTGTGCTCCCTTCCTGTGACTCCCATGACTGGTTCCCTCTCCATTTTCTCACTGCACTCCAGTTTCCTGCTGGCACTGGCACCTTGTCTTGACTCTAACCCCGCACAGGACATGTTCCCCAGCTGCTGGAGTGCTGCCAACAGACACTCCTTAGCTATCAACACTTAATAATAAGAGAATCACCTTCTCCAAGGTCACTCCCCCTTTTGAGGGCAGCCCATACCTAATGACTGTGAGGGTATAAAGACTCACATTTTGCCCCAACCGGGGAAACTCTGATGGTCCATCTCAGCTCCAGAGCTTCTATGGGATAAGCTGAAGACTTGGTTGGACTGTATCATAGCTAGACTTCTTCCTCTGCCAGCCCTTCTTCCTTCCCTTCCCCTTCTGTGAAAATGTGCAAGTGTTACTTAATCATGTCTAACTCTTTGGACCCCATGGACTGTAGCCCACCAGGCTCCTGTGTCTATAGAATTCTCCAGGCAAGAATACTGGAGTGGGTGCCATGCCATTCTCCAGGGGATCTTCCTGACCAAGGGATTGAACCCAGGTCTCCTGCACTGCAGGCAGATTCTTACCATCTGAGCCACCATGAAAGCCCCCCTTCCCCCATAGGTATTGCTTCCCAAATAACTCCTTCACTTTAATCTCCATACCATACTCTGCTCACTGAGCATACGGTGATGATGGCGTGAATTACTTGATCTAAGCTATCCGTGGTTCCTCAGACTGAGCCTGGGCTCCTCTCACCTCTGTCTGCCAGATACCATAGCAGCAATGACTGAGACACAGAAAATTCCTGCCCTCATTGGGCTTATATTCTGTTGGTAGAGATAAGCGAGAAACAAATATCTAATGCTGTCTGATGATGAATGTCATTTAGAAAAATAAAACAGAAAGCAGAACAAGAAAGTAATAGGGGTGAAGTAGGGTGGTGGCATGCTGGAGCTGCTGCATGCTGCCTCATAAGAACCTGTTGTTAAATTCACAGGAATTTTGCAAGGCACTATTACAGCCATTTACAGTTTTTCCTTTTTTTAATTGAGGTGCAGATTATTTAAATATTATATTAGTTTCAGATTTTCAAATAGTGATTCAAAATTTTATACATTATAGTTCATTTGTAGTCATAATATTGGCTGTATTCCTTATGTTATACAAAATAAATGTGTAGATTATTTATAGCAGCTTTTATCTCTTAAACCTCTACCCATCTGGTGCCCTTCCCTCTATGCACTGGTAACCACTAATTTGTTCACTATATCTAAGTCTATTTTTATGTAGTTATTTTTTAGATTCTACATACAAGTGATATCATACAGTGTTTATCTTTCTCTATCTCACATATTTCACTAAGCATAATACCCTCGAGGTCCATCCATGTTGTTGCAAATGGCAAAATTTCATTCTTTTTTTATGGCTGAATAGCATTCCTGTGTGTGTATGTGTGTGTGTATTATATTTTTTTTCCATTTATCTGTTGATAGACATTTATGTTGCTTCCATATCTTGGCAGTTGTGAATAATGCTGCTATGAACATTGTGAATCTTTTTGAATTACTGTTTGCATTTTCTTCAAATATATACCTAGGATTGGAATTGCTGGGTCATAGGGTAGTTTGGTTTTTAGTTTTGTGAGGAAACTCCATACCGTTTTCCACAGTGACTGCACCAATTTACACTCCCATGGTTGATTCCCTTTCCTCCCCAGTCTCACCAATATTTGTTATTTGTATTCTTTTTGAAGATATCTATTGTGACAAGTGTGACATGATATACCACTGTGGTTTTGATTTGCATTTCTCACATGATTAGCAATGTTGAGTGTCTTTTCATCTGCCTGTTGGCCATCTACATTTCCTCTTTCAGAAAATGTTCAGTTCTGCCCAGTTTTTAAATTGAGTTGTTTCTTTTTTTTAATGTTGAGTTCTATGAGCTGTTTATGTACTTTGGATATTAAACCTTTAGCAGTCTTTTTTTAAAAGTTTTATTGAAGTATAATTGATTTACAATGTTGTGTTAATTTCTTTTGTACAGAGTATAACTCAGATATATATATACATATATATATATATACATATATATACATATATATATACATATATATATATATGTTATATTCTTTCCATTTCTTTCCATTATGGCTTATCAAAAAATTTTGGATATAGTTCCCCTGTGCTATACAGTAGGACCTTGTAGTTTATACATCCTATATATAATAGTTTGCATATGCTAATCCCATACTCCCAATAGTCCTTCTCCTACCCCTTTCCTCCTTGGCAACCACAAGTCTGTTTTTTAAGTCTGTGAGTCTGTTTCTGTTTTGTGGATATGTTTGTTTGTGTCATATTTTAGATTCCATGTAAAAGTTATATCATGTGGTATTTATCTTTTTCTTTCTGACTAACTTTGCTTAGTGTGAGGATCTCTGGGTCAACCTATGTTGCTGCATTCCTTAGCAGTCTTATTCACAAATATTTTCTCCCATTCATTTAGTATGTTGTATTCTTTTTTTGTCAGTGGATTCCTTTGCTGAATGCTGATGTATCACACTGACTGTTTTGTAAATATTGAACCATTCTTGTATCCCTGAAATAAATCCCACTTGATCATAGTGTGTGCTCCTTTTAATATATTATTGCATTAGGTTTGATAATATTTTGTTGAAGATTTTTGCATGTATGCTCATCAGTGATGTTGGCCTGTAATTTCCTTTTTGTGATATCTTTGTCTAGATTTAGAATCAAGGTGATGCTGGCCTTGTAGAATGAGTTTAGAAGCATTCCTTCCTCTGCAATTTTTTGAAACAGCTTGAGAAGACTAAGTAAGTGGTAACTCTTCTAAATGTTTGGTAGAATTTACCTAGGAAGCCATCTGATCCTAAATTTTTGTTTGTTGGAAGGTTTTGTGTTTTTGTTTGTTTGTTTGTTTTTCTACTGATTCAAACTCCTGACTGATAATTGGTCTTTTCATATTTTCTATTTTTTCCCCATTTAGTTTTGAGAGATTTTGCATTTCTAGCAGTTTTTCATTTCTTCTACATTATTGATTTTATTAGCATGCATATAGTTCTTCATAGTAATCTCTTGTGATTCTTTGTGTTTTTCTAGTGTTCATGGTAAGTTCTCTTTCATATCTATTTTCACTGACTTGAGTCCTCTCTCTTTTTCTCTGAATGAGTCTGGCTAAATGTTTGTCAATTTTGTTTTTTCAAAGAACCACCTTTTAGTTTCATTGATTTTTTCTACTTCTGTTTTGTCTCTGTTTTATTTATTTTTGTTTTGATCTTTATGACTTCATTCCTTCTGTTAACTCTGGGTTTTGTTGTCTCTTTTTCTAGTTCCTTTGGATGAAAGATTACGATATTTATTTGATATTTTCCTTGTTTCCTGAAGCAAGCTTGTATTACTATAAGCTTAGAATTACTCTCTCTTAGAACTGCTTTTTCTGTATCCTATAGATCTGAGGGCTTCCCTGGTAGCTCAGTGGTAAAGAGTATTTCCAATGCAGGAAATATGAGTTTGATCCCTGGGTCAGGACGATCCCAGGCAGTTCAGTGGTAAAGAATATGCCTACCAAGCAGGAGATGTGAGTTTGATCCCTGGGTTGAGAGGATCCTCTGGAGAAGGAAATGGCAATCCACTCCAGTATTATTGCCTGGGAAATCCCATGGACAGAGGAAGCTGGCAGGCTACAGTCCATGGGGATGCAAGAGTTGGACACAACTTAGCAACTAAATAACAAGAAAAACCGATTTTTGAATCATGTTTTCATTTTCATTTGTCTCCAGGTTTTTTTCTTTTGATCATACCTCACAGCTTAAAGTATCTTCATTACTTGACTAGGGATTAAACCCAGGCCACCACAGTGCAAGTGCTGAGACTTAACCACTGGACCAGCAGGGAATTTCTGTCCGGGTATTTTTTAATTTCTTTGATTTATTTAGTGGCCCACTGATTGTTTAGTAGCATATGATTTAGCCTTCTTGTGCTTGTGATTTTTGCAGTTTTTTCTTGTAGTTTATTTCTGGTCTCACAGCATTGTAGTCAGAAAATATGTGATTTAAATTTTCTTTAATTTACAGAGGCTTGTTTTATGGCTTAGCATATAATCTATCCTGAATCTTTCATTTGCATGTGAAAAGAAAATATATTCTGCTGCTTTTGGATGGAATGTTCTATATATATTGAGTCCATCTGATGCAATGTGTCATGTAAGATTAGAATTTCCTTACTGATTTTCTGTCTGGATTATCTGTCTATTGATGTAAGTGGAGTGTTAAAGTTTTCTACTGTTGTATTACGGTCAGGTTCTTGCTTTATGTTTGTTAATATCTGCTTTATGTATTTAGTTGGTCCTATGTTGTGTGCATATATATTGAGAGCTGTTATATCTTCTTGGATTGACCCCTTGATCATTATGTAATGTACTTTTTTGTTTCTTGCAATACTCTGTTTTAAAGTCTATTTTGTCTAATATAAGCATTCCTATCCTGATTTGTTTTTGGATTTCCATTTGCATAGAGTATCTTTTTCCATCCGCTCACTTCGGTTTTTGTGTTTTTTTAGATCTGAAATGAATCTCTTGTAGTCAGCATATACATGAGTATTTTTTTTGTATCCAGTCAACCAGCCTATGTCTTTCAATTAGAACATTTAGTTCGTATACACTTACAGTAATAATTGGTGCATATGTGCTTATTGCCACTGTTTTATTGTTTTGGGGTTGCTTTTGTAGTTCTTTTGTTTTTGTTCATTTCCTCCTTTGTTGTTCCCTGCTCCTCTGTATTATCTAATCTACTGTTGATTCCTTCTAGTGTATTTTTAATTTTTATTTATTTAAAAGAATTTTTTATTGTAACAAATTCAATAAAGACTTTGCAATATTGTGTTGGTTTTGCCATACATATTTTTAAAATTATGATTATTGTATTCTTCAGCTCTGTTTGGTTCTATTTTCTAACACTTTGTTAAACTTCCCTCTGTGTTTGCCCTTTACTTCTCCCTAGTTTTTTCCTTTATTTTTTTTTTAGCACTTTTATGATCATTACCTTGAACTCTTTATCAGGTAGATTGCATCTCTATTTCACTTAGTTCTTCTACTGGACTTTTTTTTATTGTTTCTCTATTATGAACATATTCCTCTGTTGCCTCATTTTGTCTAGCTTGCTGTTTCTATTTTTATGTGTCTAGTAGATTGTTATGTCTCCTGATCTTGGATAAGTGGCCTTCTATAAGAGATGTCCTATGTGTCCTGACAGCATACTCTCTTATAGTCACCAGAGGTATATACTCTAGGAGTGCTTCTATATAGGTGATGTGGATCTTTTTGTTGTGGTGGGTTGATTACCATGAGAGGTTTGATAGACATAGATGGCCCCTGGTCTGGTTGGTTGCCAGGCCCCACCTTGTATGGAGGCTGCCAGCTGTCGATTGGCAGGGCTGGGTCATGAAGCAGCTGACTGTGGATCTCTAGGAGGCCCCAGGGCTGGAGCTGACTTACTGGTTAATGGAGTCAGGATCCAGGAGATCCTGGGACTGCTGCTTGGCCACTGGTGGGTGAAGCCAGATGCTGGGGCTAGTGCTGGTCTACTAGGAGACAGAGCCAGGTCTTGGGATCTGCCTGCCAGACCTAGGGCTCCAGAGCTGGTGTCCAACCACTGGTAGATTTGGTTGCTTCCTGACACAACTGGCAGTGGTGTCTGGGGTGTTTTGAAGCTTGTGTTGGCCTGCTGATGGATGGGCTAGGTCCTGCCATGGCAGATGTGGGGCTGTGGGTTTTCTGTGACTGGTGTCCACTTGTAGGTGAGTGAAACTGGTCCCAAGGCTAGAGCAGGCTCAGTTGTGGGGCTGAGGCCCAACACATTCTGAAGCTGGTGCCTGACCACTGGTAGACAAACCTGGGTCCTGGGGTCCCAGGTCTATTGTTTGTGTACTGGTGTATGGTGCTGGGTCCTGAGACCTCTGGTTGGCAAAGACATGTACAGGGATGATTGTGGGTTCAGGAAATCATAAGGCAGCCTGTCTGTTGGTGGGCTATGTCCCCACCCCTTACCCGCTTGGCCTGAGGTATCCTAGGACTGGTGCCTATAGGCTGTTAGGTCAGAGAAGGACTGGGTCCTGAGGCTGAGAAGCTAAAGGAGGATTCCAAAATGGTTATTGCCAGTACCAGTGCCCGTATGGTAGAACAAGCTCCCCAAACTGGTCGCCTTTAGTGTCTATGTCCCTAGAATATGCTCTACTTGCCTCTTCCATCTCCAGGAGACTTTCTAAGATCAGTATGTAAGTTTAATTCAGCCTCCTTTCAATTTATTGTTTGTACTCTGGGTCCTGGAACTTCTAAGATTTTGTGTGCACCCTTAAAGAGTGAAGTCCCTATTTCCCACAACCCTCCACAAGCCTTCACCAAATAAGTCATGCTGGCTTTCAAAACTAAATGTTCTGGGGCTCATCTTCCTGATTTAGGATCCTGAGCTGGGGAGCCTGATGTGGTGCTCAAACCCCTCACTCCTTAGGGAGAACCTCTGCAATTATAATTATTCTTCCATTTTTGGATCACCCACCTGGATGTATGGGTCTTGACTATAACACAGTTGAGCACCTTCTACTTATCTTGCTATGATTCCTTCTTTATATCTTTAGGTGTGGGAGATCTTTTCTGTTAGGTTCAAGTCTTTTTCATTAATAGTTGTCTGTAAATAGAGAAGTTTGAGTATGTATATGAGAAGAGGCAAACTCAGGGTCTTTCTACTCCACCTTCTTGGGTACTGGCCCCTAAAGAGAGCCATTATTAAATTAAAATTACATTAAGTTAAAAATCAAATAAGTCATATTAGAAACAAACATAAGACATGTTCAGAGTTCATCACATTCTCAATTCTACTGGATTTTGCTATAAAGTATGCTCTTGTGGTTATTTACATTTATTTTATTTGTTTGGTGGAAATATTATACAGTGGTGCACTACTGTACATCTTCTGCTAATTAGATGTTCAGTGACATCAACAAATCAGGACTATACTCATTCAATTGCAGCCATAGGTTGTTTATGGCTACAAAATTATGGTAAAAACTAGCAAATGCATTCTGTGAGAATCGGTTGATTATGTAGAATTTACAATAAAAAAATCATGCATGTTATTTTAATTCCTAGATTATTTGAAGTATATCTTTTATATCAGTAAAATTTATAATAAGCATATATACATGCATCCAGGCTCCCCAGCTGGTGCTAGTGCTAAAGAACCTTCCTGCCAATGCAGAAGACATAAAAGACATGGTTGATAAAAAAAAAAAAAAAAAGACATGGTTGAATCTCTGGGTCAGGAAGATTCCCTGGAGGAGGGCATGGCAACCCACTCAAGTATTCTTGCCTGAAGAATCTCAGAATCTCAGAGGAGCCTTGCAGGTTATAGCCCATAGGGTCGCAAAGAGTTGGACATAACTGAAGAGACTTAGTATACACACATGCATATATGCATCCATCTGCAACCCAACCTCCCACAAGCCACTGAGATCCAATTGTGAACTTCTATTGCATAGAGGGCTTCATTTCAGGTATATCAGAGAAGAATTATATAACATTTGAACTAACTGAATCCAGGGAGCCCTGCTTATTACTCTTTGTAACAAAATATGCTGCCTCAAATCCTGTGTGTCCTTACGTATAATTCTTAGATGATAGTCTCTAGACAGTTTTATTAGCACTTCACTCATATGGTAATTTATCTCTCCCAACCTGTATTGATGTTTTTAGGATTTGAGTTTTGAGCACCTCTATTATGTCACAGCTCAGAGTATTACTAGTCCAGTGAAGATAAACTCAACTTTGCTTGGTTCATTATTATTTATATTTTATAGCACTTTTTCTTTGTAATTGCCTAGTTATAAATGTATTTAATCATCCTTAATTGTTTATATGGTTATTACATATTTTTTATAAAAGATCACTCTCTTCATTATAAATTTTATCTCTTCCAGGAATTTAGATTCTTGAGTGTTGAATTAAATTTTTTGTTATCTATATTTAAAAGATACTGTAGTTATCAAAGTTCAGGTATTGTTATAGAAAGCATATACAAAAGAAAAGAAGTTGGGTATCCTAAAACACTTTTTGGCTCTTTGTAATCGTGGACAAATCACATGACATCCCCAAACCTCGGTGTCCTAATCTACACAATGGGAATTTAATTTGGCAAATTTATTGACTATTAAGACAATTAAGACATGGCTCCTGACCTTAGGGTGTTGCAGTTAGACCTAAAACTATCTCTAATTCTTGGTGATGAACACTAACAATAGCTATATCATGATTACAGAGTTATGTGAAAAATTAGAGGTAACAAATCATGTTTTGTGAACAAGGAAAGTATTGTACCATAAATACGTAAAGAACAATTTCTCATAGAGCTTTTAGGTATTAGTTATTGGGTGCTTTATGGCACTTGGAATGGGTGCTTTATGGCACTACTAAAGGAATGAACTATGTAGTATGCCAGTTGGGTTAAAGACTACCATGTCTTTAGATAAAGTCTAGCTCTGCTGCTGTATGGTTATGTTTAAGTTTCTTAATAAACATGGTCCCATTGGTCTAATGAATGCATGTGTGCATGCTCAGTCATGTCTGACTCTTTGAAACCCCGTGGACTGTAGCCTGCCAGGCTGCTCTCTGGAATTCTCCAGGCAAGAATACTGGAGTGGGTTGCCATTCCCTTCTCCAGGGGATCTTCCCAACACAGGGATCAAACCCAGGTCTCCAGCATAGCAAGCACATTCTTTACCATCTGAACCACCCGGGAAGTAGTTATAAAATTTAGTCTTATTATGGTACAAGGTGTTCAAGTAAATAAAATACTTCTTTCATAGAACCAAATCATGCTATTTTATTATTCTGAAACTTTTCTAGGTGTTTAATCTTAGCATCTATGGTTGCTGCATTTGGTCTTTTCTAAAGCCTTTGGAGTGCTGGCAACTACCCAGTTACTTCATGTTACAGGTGAAGCATCATGCATGGAAGTGATCATATTCTGAGGCCAAACAGAAGCAATTCTTGTACTGGTTAGAAAATGTTTACATATAATTGAGTTTTTTTTTTTTTTTAAGAAAGGAAGGTATTTCTATTACTGTACAGGTTACACATGTTCATTAAAATTTTTTAGACAATACTAAACAGTAGAAATATAATCACTTGCTAGTCCACCACATAAAGATCATCACTTTTGACTTCTTGGTATCTATTCCTCCTAGCCTTATCTATGAACATTTTTATGTGGTTGTGAAACTCTGTGATGAATAGTTTTATACCCTGCTTTTTTTATTTAATGTTGTAACAAAAGCATTTTCTAAGCTATTAAACATCTTTTCAAATGTCCATTTATGTGACAGCATGTATTTTATTGGGGGAATGTGTCACACTTGTGCCTGGTCTTTGAAACACAATACTGAAGCTTATTTGAAGTTTATATGAATGTTGACTCTGCTTTTATCACTGAGGGAGATTATATTCTTCTTCCAATGACACTGACATTCCTTCAGTTACTTTTGAAAAAATGTCTTTGGAAACACCTTCAAAATGTCCCAGAAAATTGATGTCTTTATAAATATACAATTTGAAAGAATACATAGTTTTAGAAAAATATAATTTTATCTGCCTTGTTTCTTTTAATTAACTAAGGGTGTGACTTTTGGCCATTTCTCTCATCTAAATCCGCCTTAAGGAAAAAGCAACTATTAACACTGAAAACCCTGAAGAGAATATTGAGCAGGCTTTGATGGCAATTTCCAAAGAGAAGTTTGAAAATATTTTGTGAAATGGCTGTATGTCAGGATAAAGTATACTTTCTTACAGAGTGACTGTTTGAGGTGGAAAAAAAGAAAACACGAATTCACTTGATCAGATTTCACCATGTTTGTTAAAAAACAGATATTTTATGTTGTAGTCATCCTGTCATCGCTAAAGACCCTCAGGAGTTGATTGTTGACAAAATCCTAGGAATTTGAAGTCTCTCAAGCTGCTTTGCCCCCTCAGGTATGCCCTTGAGTTTCAAGGTTCTCAATTTGGACACTGCTATTATAACACCACTCTTAAAGATGTCGCTGCTCTGATGTTAGAAAACCCTCCAAGATCTTGACAGAATCCATTATTGGTCAGGAAAAGAAAAGAAAGCAAAAACAAAAACCACTGCCTCGGGCCTTTCTTATCCAGGAAACTTGTGCTGTTTGGAATCTCCCTTATTTATTAATGACCACTGAGCACAAAATCCTGTGCTGGGTGTCAAATTCTGCCTTGATAAGAGAGCACTTCAGGGCCATCTTTAGTAGCTTGAATATCAGGAAATGGTTAAACGGTGAAAAAAGCAGCAGTTTAGTAGTCAGGGGCCTGAAATGCTAATAAATGTTACCTCTCTTTCCAACTTAAACAAATCTCTTCCTTTTTGCCTCATGTTCTCCTTTTGTAAAATGGAGGGAATGGCGGTAGAGGGCTTTTTATGGGGTGGTCTCTGGGTTACCATTAAGCTCTATGACTCTGTGGCTCTGCACATGTGGTCAGGAGGACAGATCAGGGCAGTTCAGGATGGTTTTAGTTGTAGTGATGTTTGTTTTACTGAGGTACAAAGACTCAGGAGACCTTTCAAAGGCACAGCCTGAAGAACAAGTACCAGTGTTGTATCAAGGTAAAAACTCTTCCGCATGAATTGTCATATTCTTGATGTGGCTCCTTGAGGTATCAACTGGAATTTTAACTATCTTTGAAAAGTTCTTCTACCTTATGAATAGAGAGTTGGAAGTTCAGAATTTCTCTCTACCTAGTTCTCTTTTTCCACCAACCCAGTGAGGAGAGGCTTAGTCTGGGTTGATGTGGGTGGGGATTAATAGGACTTGTGACCTCTCTAGGGAATTCTCCGGAGCCCTCTTAATTGCCAGCACGATGAGAGGTTCAAATGCTCAGAGAGGGTGAGGCTAGGATGGATTTGGATGAGACAGTGAAGTTTTAGCAGCTGTTCAGAATAAACAAAAGGACAGGTGTTCTCAAGGAGAGTTAAGAAACACTTTTCAAGAATGAAAGGACTTTTGACAACTTTGGCCCAGCCCCCAGGTGCCTGAGGATGCAAGCATGTGAGGAGCAGAATGAGACATGGCTTCCAGTGTGCACCATAGAGACCACATTACATGTGTTACAGTGTGTTGAGATAGAGCATAATAAACAGGGAACAGGATTCTAGAATATGAGACCAGCAGGAATAACGCTGGAAAGCAGTCCCTCATATTTTATGTCTGAGTACTGGGTAGAATTCTCTCAGATAGAAGAGACTCATTTCTGTTGGCTTTGAAAGGGGGAACTGATTGGCTTCTGTACAGGGATTTCTTATACAGTCAGAACACCAGAGGGCCAGGTTGACAGCCCACTTTGGCCCTTGGAGCAGTGAAAGACTTGTGTGGTGTTAGCTTCATCAAAGTGGGGTGGATGGCACTGCCCAGAAGCCTGTAAGGTGGCCAGCAGGGGCATGGTAGCCTGCCAACTTTGGTGAAGCTACAGTTTGGAATAAGGACTGAAATGACATTTTTCAGCTTGGCTGTGGGAAAAGTGGTGATGGGTAGGGCGGATGAAGGGACATTGAAGGAGGAGAAGCCTCAGCCTTCTTTCAGCCTCTCCTATGGAACACCTCCGGTGGGGCCGACTTCCTCTACAGTCTGTCTACGCCTCAGAGATTCGGTTTCTGTGTGCACAGGATGAAAGCCTCAGGGTTTTTGCATTAATAAGCCCCTTTAAAAATGTCAGATGAGAAGCGCTAAAGACCTTTTCACCAGCCACTTTTCAATCTTGTTATTTTAATGCTTGCCTCTACCCTAGGCTTCATAGAAATGCAAAAGGTAATGAAGTGTTTCACATGATGTTCTCTGTCTTTTTATTCTAATTTAAATCTATCATTGAGTGTGTGCTTTAAAAACCGTGTTTACTGGAGCTGGAGCGCCTATTCCATGCAGCCCAGAAATGCATATCTGGGCTTGTATTTTAGGCATATTATATATGTTATCATTGTACACAATTGACACAGTGAGAGGAGAAATATATTTTAAACTCTTTAGGCTTCAGTTTTAAGCTGTAAATTTACGAGTTTTCTGTAATATACCCCATTGGGTCAAGGCGGACATACTATCCTATCATCTCAAGAGCTGGAAAGCAGGACCACGGCCCCAGCATCCTGAGTCAGATTCTCTTTTACTTTACCTTGATGTGGTGACTCCTCCCTCCTTTGGCTTTATTTTTTTTTTTTTTAAGCTATCAAAGAAGTGGGGGAAAGGAATAGTGGTTTCTACATTATGTTGCAGAGCAGATAAGTCATTTGTTAGTATTAAAAAGATTTCTAAATGATCAATCTGGTTTATTCAGCATATTTTACATGTCTAACAGTGTGAGGTGCAAGAGTGTTCAAGTCCCTGTCCTCCAGCAGCTCTCAGTCTACTGAGAGAGCCCAAGGAATAAAAAACAATACAACACACCAAGCTGAGCTCCTTGTGTTATACAGTAACTTCCTACCAGCTATCTATCTATTTTATTTATGGTAATGTATACAGTTCAGTGTTACTATCTCAATTCATCCCACCTTCTCCTTCCTCTGCTGTGCCCACAAGTCTGTTCTCTAGGTATGTGTCTCTACTCCTGTCCAACAAATAGGTTCATCCATACCACTTATGGTTCATCCATACCATAGATTCCATATATGCATTAATATACAATATTTGTTTTCCTCTTTCTGACTTACTTCACTCTGTATATAACAAGCTATAAGTTCCTCCACCTCACTAGAACTGACTCATATTTGTTCTTTTTTGTGGCTGAGTAATATTCCATTGTATATATGTACCACCACTTAACCTAGAGGGATGGGAGGGAGCGGACATAAGTATACTTAAAGCTGATTCACATTGTTGTATGGCAGAAACCAACATAACATTGTAAAGCAATCACTCTCCAATTAAAAATTAATTTAAAAAAATAAAAAGCACCAGATGCAGAATAAAAAAATAAAATATGAGAACTGGAAAAATCAACAACAACAACGTGATAAAGAAAACATGAAACAGAGAAATCTGTTAGTTTTCATACCATGAACAACCAGAAGAGGGAGCAATGAGAATCATCACCAAGACATTTCAGGAATAGAGAGGAGATAGTAGCACCTAGCCTGAAAAGAGGCTTCCTGCGTAGCTCAGTTAGTAAAGCATCTGCCTGAGACCTGGGTTCAATTCCTGGATTGGGAAGAGTCCCCTGGAGAAGGAAATGACAACCCACTCCAGAATTCTTGCCTGGAATCCCATGGACAGAGGAGTCTGGCAGGCTACGGATCACAGGAGTCAGACACAGGATTATAAAAGTTTGAAAAAGGGACTAAGGAAGGTTAGAACTCTCCAGACAAGGAAAGGAGCATGTGTACAATCATCATTAGAGAACGCTCAGTGTATCTCAGGACCAGGGAGAAATTGAGTGTGGCTAAAGCATAAGGTGCAAGACAGGGGCAACCGGAGCCTGGAAGCAAAGGTGAGGATGAGAATGCCTTGAACTGCAGTGTAGTGTGCATTTAGACTTATCCTTTCACCATCGGAAAGCGACACTGAACTGAAATCTGCAAGTAATATAAATCCCACCCGGTGTCAGTGTGGATGAAATGTGAGTGGGGCATGAAGATGAATATAGTAGGTGAAGAAAGGCGCTGGGTGAATATAATGGGCGAAAAGATGGAGAAGGGGGCCGCATCCAGGAAATATTTCTGAAGTAGAATTAATAGTGTTTAGTGATGTTTTTAAGCACATGGTGAGAGTAATAATTGGTTTAGAAGGAAAAAAGTGTGAATATGAGTAAAATTTGTCTCCAATCCTCTGGAATGCACTTTGTGGGACTTGGCATCTCTCCATGAGACAGTCAATCAAAATCTTCTCCTAGACCCTTAATTCAGACTAATGTGAATCTAGTGATTACTGATTTTAGCTTGAAATACTACTCCTGTGTGGTGGGACTTATGTTTTACTTACAACTTTTAATATTATTATATTTCTAATTTTATTATTTATATTTTATTATGAACACAAAAATTTGTCCACCAAAATACTTGTGAAAGTGGATATATAATGGAATCATTATAAGAATAATGATTTGTTGAATAAACATTTTATGTCCAAAGGTGACATTTAGAACAGCTATTTAAAAATATGTAGAAATACATTTATTAAAAAGTTGTTCAAAATATATTAGAGAGAGAAAAAAAAAACTACTTACAAATAATAAGTAAGTAAGTGTTGGTCACCCAATCATGCCCAACTCTTTGCGACCACATGGACTGCAGCCTACCAGGCTCTTCTGTCCAGGAGATTTTCCAGGCAAGGATACTGGAGTGGGTTGCCATTTCCTTCACCAGGGGATCTTCCAGACCCATGGATCGAACTCGGATCTTCTGCACTGTAGGCAGATTCTTTTTTTTTTTTTGCAGCCTTTATAGTATTTATTATCTTTGTGTTTTTTCTTGAGATACACATTTCTAAAGAGAAAATGTAAACATTCTGTCTCAAGCATCAGTCGCTTTGTAGGAAAAATTTTTGTTTTGTCATCTGATTTCTTCTTTTAGGTTTTAACTCAGCTGATCAACATGAATCTAAGAGTGTTCATGAACTGCCAATCTAAACTTTCCGACATGCCGTTAAAAAGGTAAAACCACTGGCTAAGAAATCAACCCTTGGAACAAATTGCACTCGGTCTGAAAGCTGAAACTGGATGTAAAAGATCAAATGGATTTATATATGGCCATTGTGTTTGGGAAAAATCACTGATGAAGTTTTGCTAAGTTTCTAAGAACTAATCAAGAGTTAGAAGAACTTAGTATGAGTGTGGGAGCTGGGGACACAAGCGTTTCCCCTCCCCACAAAATGCAGGAAGGAATGACCTCCCCTCCTAACCCCACCACCCCTCCTCTCCTTGCACCTCCAACAACCACAGGATGTGTAGTTAGGGCAAGAGATGGTTTTGCAAACACTCTCACTGTGGAAGGAAGGGCTGTAGGCAGATTCTTTACCGACTGAACTACAAAAGAAGCCAGCCCATTTACAAATAATATGGAAAGTATAATTCAATCTTCTAAAGATAGATACTTTTAAATGTGTTTCCAGGCAGAGACAGAACAAATATTCCCCCCAAATGCTGGCGGGGATTATATTTGTGCGAGAAGTGAAATTATCAATGACTTTTGTTTTCTTCATCATGTGATTTGACAGGTTCCCAATTTTTAATAATATGTGTATTGAAATGTTAAATTGGAATTTCCCATGAAGCACCAAGATGTAAATGGATATGTTATTCCAAAGTGAGATTCTGGACCAAGTTGCAAAATTTCAAGGTCATTTCAAAGCAGTTTCACAACTTTTAATACCCTCATCCATGGTGAGGGATTCAAGTGTCAAATGTTGACAATCAGTGGTGTGGGGTTTCTGGAGGGGTTTCTTTGAAAACACATGTACAATGAGTCCCATCCTACCAAGGAGGAGAGGGGAAGGCATGCTTCTCTTTCCTCTCTAGCCAAGAAGAGAGAGTTTCAAGAGGACCACTAGACAAATTTGATGTGTGACCCTTCTAGTTGAAGGATGATGGCCTCACGTCTGACTCCCATCTGGAAAACTGAAAGAGGTAATGGACAGTCTAGATCTTGGCAGATTAACTTAAGGTGGCTGCTTTAGTATCAGCCCTACTCCCAGAGCTTGTGAGGATAAAGAGCAATTTCTTGTGGTCCAAAATGGCTCCAAGCAAAAGAGCCAGCATAGGATCTGTGAGAGAGTTGAGGGATAGTTAGAAGTTCAGCATATTTCTGGATTCCTAGGGACTGCAGAAGAAGTAAGGAATGTTATCAGGAGTAATGGTGGTGGTGGTTTAGTTGCTAAGTTGTATCCTACTCTTGTGAACCCATAGACTGTAACCCGCGAAGCTTCTCTGTCCATGGGATTTCCCAGGTAAGAATACTGGAATGGATTGCCATTTCCATCTCCAGGGGATCTTCTCAACCCAGGGATCTCACTCGCATCTCCTGTACTGCAGGCATTCTCAATTCCTGAGCCACCAGGGAAGCACTTAGGAGTAATGAATCACCACTTTATAGGAATTGCATGTTAGGCACCCCCAATACTGGTGATGAGTGGCCCTTGAGAGAAGTCAGGAAAATTTCTGGTAGAGAATATGTCTCCAGTCAAGGTCAGAAATATTGAAACCATCTTATAACAGCAGCAGTCCAAAGAGAGTATATTCATGTCCCTCCTTCCATCCCCGAAATTAATCTTAGAGGAATCAGAAGCCATAGTTAGTAAGATGAGAGAAGGGATGAAAGCCGTAGCATGGAAAAAGAGAGAAGAAGGACCATGCTTCCATTTCTCCAGCTTCCTGCTTAACAACTAGGGAGAGGATATAAGTTTTAGTCACATTTGGAATTTTGATATTGTAAGATTAGGCATTTTTAATATAGCATCAAGAGTAGGTTTGGATATTTATGGTACATGTAGAATTATTACCTAAGGGTCACTGAAAAAATCATGAAACTATTTGACTTTTCATTGATGGGCATATAAAAGACCATTCTCCCATCTTATGAAAACATTTTAAGGAGATTGTTGGGGGGAAAAAGCTGCTTTAATTTTATCCAGCAAGTTTTGCTCATTTATTGTGGGCTTTCAAATACATATCATTTTGCTGATGCTTGGGTCACTTCAGTTCAGTTCAGCCACTCAGTCGTGTCCAACTCTTTGCAACCCCATGGACTGCAATGCACCAGGCCTCCCAATCCATCACCAACTCCTGGAGTTTGTTCAAACTCATATCCATTGAGTCAGTGATGCCATCCAACCATCTCATCCTCTGTTGTCCCCTTTTCCTTCTGCCTTCAATCTTTCCCAGCATCACGGTCTTTTCAAATGAGTCAGTTCTTCACATCATGTGGCCAAAGTATTGAAGTTTCAGCTTCAGCATCAGTCCTTCCAATGAATATTCAGGACTGATTTCCTTTAAGATGGAATGGTTGGATCTCTTTGCCATCCAAGGGACTCTCAAGAGTCTTCTCCAACACCACAGATCAAAAGCATCAATTCTTCGCTGCTAAGCTTTCTTTATAGTCCAACTCTCACATCCACACATGACCAATGGAAAAACCATAGCCTTGACTAGATGGACATTTGTTGGTAAAGTAATGTCTCTGCTTTTTAATATGCTCTTTAGGTTGGTCATGATTTTTCTTTCAAGGAGGAAACATCTTTTAATTTCATGGCTGCAGTCACCATCTGCAGTGACTTTGGAGCCCCTCAAAACAAAGTTTCTCACTGTTTCCCCACCTATTTGCCATGAAGTGATGGGACCAGATGCCATGATCTTAGTTTTTTGAATGTTGAGTTTTAAGCCGACTTTTTCACTCTCCTCTTTCACTTTCATCAAGAAGCTTTCTAGTTCTTCACTTTTTCCATAAGGGTGGTGTCATCTGCATATCTGAGGTTATTGATATTTCTCCTGGCAATCTTGATTCCAGCTTGTGCTTCTTCCAGCCTAGCATTTCTCATGATGTACTCTGCATATAAGTTGAATAAGCATGGTGACAATATACAGCCTTGATGTACTCCTTTCCCAGTTTGGAACCAGTCTGTTGTTCCATGTCCAATTCTAACAGCTGCTTCCTGACCTGCATACAGGTTTCTCATGAAGCAGGTTGATCTGGTGGTCTGGTATTCCCATTTCTTTAAGAATTTTGCAGAGTTTGTTGTGGTCCACACTGTCAAAGGCTTTGGCAGAGTCAATAAAGCAGAAATAGATGCTTTTCTGGAACTAGCTTGCTTTATTGATGATCTAACAGATGTTGGCAATTTGATCTCTGGTTCCTCTGCCTTTTCTAAATCCAGCTTGAACATTTGGAAGTTCACGGTTCATGTATTGTTGAAGCATAGCTTGGAGAATTTTAGCATTACTTTACTAGCGTGTGAGATGAGTGTAATTATGTGGTAGCTTGAACATTCTTTGGCATTGCCTTTCCTTGGGATTGGAATGAAAACTGACCTTTTGCAGTCCTGTGGCCACTGCTGAGTTTTCCAAATTTGCTGGCATATTGAGTGCCGCACTTTGACAGCATCATCTTTCAGGATTTGAAATAGCTCAGCTGGAATTCCATCCATCACCTCTACTAGCTTTGTTTGCAGTGATGCTTCTTAATGCCTTCTTGACTTCACACTCCAGGATATCTGACTCTAGGTGAGTGTTCATACCATCATGAATTTTTGGGTCATCAAGATATGTTTTGTATAGATTTTCTGTGTATTCTTGCCACTCTTCTTAATGTCCTCTGCTTCTATTAGGTCCATACTGTTTCTGTTCTTTATTGTGCCCATCTTTGCATGAAATGTTCTCTTGGTATTTCTAGTTTTCTTAGAAAGATCTCTAGTCTTTCCCATCCTATGGTTTTCCTCTCTTTCTTTGCATTATTCACTTAGGAAGACTTTCTTATCTCTCCTTGCTTTTCTTTGGAACTCTGCATTCAAATGGGTATATCTTTCCTTTTCTCCTTTGCCTTTCACTTCTCTTCTTTTCTCAGCTATTTGTAAGGCCTCCTTAGACAACCATTTTGCCAACCAAGATTTTGTGTGTGTATACGTGTCTGTGTGTAGAGGGGAGTTTTCTATAATATATCCTGATGTTTGAAAGATCAGTTCAGTTGGATCTGTTACATTCATATAAACTTTGCCTCTTCCACTGCTGTTCCCAGGTTACCCAGAAGGTGGACCATTACCATCCTCCCTCCTCTACCACATATGTCTGTTGAGTAGAATTAGGTGGCCATTTCAGCAAATGTCATAGAGGAGAAACCAGAGACCTCGGTGACCTGCTTCTGTTTGACTTTTCCTTCAGTGTACTCATCAGGCAATACCAGACAAACAGCTAAACTTGCTTTTTCTGTGTCATTCCAGAAACAAAGAACAGGGTATGTGATATGTTTAGGGGAGGGAATAGAAAAAAGAATAAGGCAAGACCCAAGCAGATCAGAGGATTCAGTGTAGGAGACATGTGACTGAGCTCCCTCATGGGAGACCTTTGTGTGTTCCCAGAAGCTGGAGGGGGTGTTGCTAGGCCAGATGTCTGAAGGCAGCAGCATTGTTGGACAGGCAGTGAGTGGGAAGGAAGGCTCCAGAGTCAGACCCCTGTATTTCAGTCCTTTTACTGATGGTGTTCTTTTGGGCAATTCCTAATCTCCTGTGCCTTTATATCCATTGTGAGTATAATTTGAATAAGAGTAGTGCCAACATCATAAGATTGTCGTGAGATTAAATGAGATTATAGATAGATAGATATTACTTAGAATACCTTCCACATACTGTGAATACATATTATGTTTCAGGGATTATGCTAAAAACTTTCGTGTTTCCTCATTTCCTCTTCATAACAGCTCTATAAGGTAGCTTGTTCACAGTGATTAAATGACTTACTTAAGAACAAGTAGCTAATCTGTGACAGATCTTAGATTTAAAATCAGGTCTTTACTTCACAATAGGATACTTCCTGTCCTGTGACTCCATGTTCAATAAAAAGAAAGGAGAAAAACAGATGTGCATTTCAGAAGTCCATGTATCTGAGAGCTAATGAACTGAAGGTTCTCCTGCAATTAAAGATGCTCCAAGTATGAGTGGTTGGTTTGGTGCCCACCTGCATTAGTAAGGAAAGGCTTTTTGCTAGAAGAAACAGCCTATAGATTTAAATGTCTTTTCATAAAAGTTTATTTTTCACACATCAAAGCCAATCAGTGTTGATGAATGAGGAGGGTGTGGAGCTTCTGCATTTAGGAATCCTTCTTGCCAGTCGTGGGTCCTTCAGTTGCATTCTCTGCCTGAAGTTAGCACATGAAGGAAAAGAGTGAGTTTGGCACATTTAGATTACTTATGGATCAGACCTGAAAATGGACACATCACTTTTGCCCCATATTCCTAAACCACTAGATTTGATCACATGCAAAAGAGGCCAGAAAAGTAGTTTGAGAGCACAGGAAGAAAATAGGTCTTGTGACTTGACAATCTGTGCCAAGTCTACTCTTCTGGTCACTGAAGATTGATTTCACTATTTCTTCCATATGCAGAACCCATTGTTCCCCTATCCAAGGGAGACAACCCTAAGACCCAGACAGTCCCTGCATCCAGCTAAGTCCAGGATCTCTGAGCATTGCAAAGTCCTTATCAATCTTGGTTGTAGGGCCTCTGGTGACCTTCAGAGAAAAAATAACTTATGTGTTCCTCCTCTTCACCCCTTTCCCCTCAGTAGACAATGGTCAAGCAATGTACAACTTAAAATATCTGTTTGGAGAAGGGCTGAGTGGGAGACAGCAGCCCCTGGTCCAGCATTCTTCTGAAATCCTCCCGACCAGGCATTGTGAAAGGCCCTTTCCTGACTGCTGGGCAGGTGACTTGGTCAGACACAAGATCCTCTCTGAGAGGAGCTCCCTTGTCCCTCATTCTCCATGACCCTTGATCCACCCACTGGGGGTTTCTTCCTTTGCTGTTTTCCTCCAGAGTCACCTCTGAAGTGGGCATGGTGGGAATAAGTTTTCCCTGGGAGCTTAATAACATGCTTTCTACTCATGCATGGGTTCAAGAATTGTTTTAAGCCTTAAACAATTAGAAGCCTCACTAGAGCAAGTAAGTTAGTGATTAGTTTGGCAATATAATTTCTTCAGAAGCCCACTAGACATTTGACTTATTTGCTTCTAATTAGTAACTGTACTCAAATTCTTTCCTAGACATATTTTTTTATTTTTAAATAAAAATTGAAATATAGTTCATTTATAACATTGTGTTAATTTCTACTGTATAACAAAATGATACACACGCACATTTTTTGTGTGTTCTTTTCCATTATGGTTCATCACAGGATATCAGATATAGCTCCCTGTACCTAGACATAATTCTCAAGCCTGATTTTTTTCTTTTCTCTTTCATCCTCATGTATCCCTCTCTCAAATTCCTGGCTAACTTGAGGCTCATTGAAACAATCCCTTATCCTGATCTTTGCTTCAAAGCCACAGTGTGTCAGTAAGAATTCTTGTGGGTCTTGGTAGCGCAGGACATTTTCCAGTCTTATCTCTTATTATGTGGAGTTCAGCAGTAGTTGGTTCTTATAAATCTGGTCCTTATAAATCAAGGACTCTTGATCCTTGGGCTTTTCCCCTTCATCTCTGCATGAAAATCTCTCCTTTCTTGCCTAAGCTCCAGTACTAAAGGCATTTAAGTATAATCAACACGTTCTTTACTATACCTCTTTCTAGCCACTTTCTTCATAGCTTCAGGCTCAGAAGCATGCAATCCTTTTCTTCAGTTATTGCCAATGACACTTACATGAAATGTTTGGCCAGAGATCATTAAGACTCTCCAGCTCTCTAGCTCGCTATATTGACCCCCTTACTGTTTGCTGTCTGACGGCTAAAACAATACCAGACATTTTAGGCTTTCGCTAAGTCAGCATTTCAGTTTTTCTGTCTTGATTTCTGTGTAAGACAGAGAGGGCTAATTGCTAGAACCAATAACCCCAAAATATTAGTAGCTAGCATGTTAGAAGTTTATTTCTTCCTTATGTCAAGTCTAGTGGGCCACAAGTACAGAAAGACTCCCCTCAGCACATGCATTCAGGATCCCAGCCTCCCCAACTTGGGGCGGTGTCATCTCCTAGACCTTGAATCCACTGCTCTATTTTCCATACCCAGTCTCAGACTGCCTGGAAAGAACTCATGTCCTCCATGTGCTATTGGCCAGGACCCCTCAAAGGCTACATCTAATTGCAAGGCAAGGTAGAAAATGTAATCTAGCTATGTGGATATGAGTTGGACAAAGAACTAGTCTGTCTCCACCGCACTGCCTCTGCCCCGAGGAGCCAAGACACTGTCAGCTGTAGTGTCTAAGAACACACAAGGTGAGTATAGCCTGGGGTAGGGAGTGACATCCGCTCCTGGTGGACACAGGTCAGTGTGCCCTTGAGATAAGTTAATTTACCTTAGGTTTTATATTGAGTAAAACCTTTGATATTGGAGGGTCACTAAATGCAAAGTATACTGTCATAGTTTCAGCATCTAACAATTGTTCACGTCTTATTTTGCAGAAATAGACATGATTGGTTTGACTTTCAAGAGGGGAACTTGCCTCTTTTACAGTAGTTGCCTCTAAAAATTACCCTCTGCATGTTCAAATCCCTCCCTGTTTTCTCCATGTCAGACTTGTTTTACATAGAAGTCATTATTATCTCCTTGTTGTTAAAGATACTTATATAGCAAGATATAAAAAATTCTAAATAAAATAAAATCATCTCTAAGAGATGATAAGATAATTATACTAAAAATCAAGTAATGTGTTTTGTTAAAATACAAGCATGGAAATCTCCTTCTAGAGTTTGAACTTGATTATAAAACACCCAGGATAACTTTGATATTTGGTCTGGTTTGGGGATTGCTGTTCAAAGAAGATCCTGCTGTCCTTATCTGTACAAATTTTAAGTTAGTACCTATGAGTTGACTTTGTAACATGAGACTTTGAGGATACACACTCTGTGGGAGTTTTGGGTTTTGCACCTGGTGTTTCTTTCTGGAGCCAGGTGGGAGGACTCTCTCCATCTTTTATCCGGTTGGATCATTGAATAGTCCCTTGTTCTTTTCTTATCTATTACCCCAGCCTGTGGGCCCTCTGATAGCTAAATAATTAAAGGCAACTTCCCAGAGTTTTGAAAAAGAATAAAAGGCTCTTTGTGGTGCTGGCCTGTTTTCAAAAAACAAAACAGACTTCTGAAGCATGGGGTTCTCTTTTCTGTATGTAAGAGAACAAATTAAAGAAGTGTAAGCACCAAACACGCTGGAGAAGAGCTACAAATTTGCAGAGTTCTGCTAGTGGCACATGCTGGGCAAGAAAGAGGGAAATGGCTGTTTTCCAGCAACCTTCTCCTTTCTTATCCCGTGCTACACCAAGGCACACCCTGGGGTGATGAAACACTGCTGTTTAGTCATTGGTGAGCCAGGAAAGGTTTGCTTGGGCACAGGGGTGCAAGCGGCCATGACCTCCTGCTCTGGGAGAGGAGGAGGTTTCTCTCTGACCCCACAGACTGTGAGCATCAGAGACGGATGCCCTCCCCCTCTTCATTTCTCAGGCATGGAAATAATATACAGGCTACAATGGTCAGGGAAATTTCTTGTGTGGTCAGAGACACCTCTGCCTCTTCACTTCTCTTGTTCTAGCTCTTCTTGTTTTAAAGGAACTGGACTCTGAGTCAGAGGATGTGCTTTCTTATTCTGGCTCTGTGTTCAGCCAGCTTTGTGACCTTAGGCGACTCAACCAATGTCTCTTGGAATTTTCTCATCTGTAAAAGAAGAGGGAGGATTCTGGAATGTCTAGAATTCTTTGGAACTCTACTATGGCTGTAAAGCTTAATTGAGACCTCCCAAGCCTTCAGGAAGTTCTAATTGGATCTGGAACAATGGGCTGTCCTATGGAGATCACTGAGTGCTATTTTAGTGGATGTTAAAGATGATAGTTTGAGAGCAAGAATTCTAGGCTCATCTTGGGCATTTTGTGGAGGCAAAGGTGTATTTTCACATTTATAATGACTGGTGGAATAATGTGCCTCTTTGCCAGTGTTCCAGGGAGGTCCCAGGGGAGGCAGTCAGGGGAGATCCCTGTGATGCAAGGTGGTGAGATTGCTCTCAGAACAGCACTATAGCTATGTCATCGTTCATCCTCCAACCCCTTGAAGAGTGTTGAAGCCCCAGGCTATGTTTTCTTCCACTGAGGAAGCAATGTTTCAAAGAAAACTGAGAAAACATCTAATAGCTCTCAAGTTTTTGACACTGACTTGAAAGTAAGATGCAACCAAACCCGGAGGCAGAGTGATACAGAATGGGTTCTGATAGAAACCCAAGGTGGTACCTAGGTGTGTGTTTACTTATAGTAACCACATTCAAAAGCTGCCTGGATCTCATCCAAAAAGCCAAGTTATTGAGGATCATTTTGGTATTTAAAGATTTTTATATTTACCGTAGGTTTTAAGCTGTTAAATAGAGGCTAAGTCAATAGCTGTTAAATAGAGGCTAAGTCAAACATCCAACTGTTTAAGGATGCTGTGAATGGGCTGGGTGTGGGTTTCATCCAGGTGTTTGATAAGATCTCCTGTGTTACCCGTGGGGCAAGATGTAGTGCTCCGAGTCAGCAAAAGCATGGGCAATGGGAGAGAGGGTGACTTAGCATCTGGTTGAATGAGACCAAAAGGATTAATTAATGGATCATCAATGATCTTATCCCCTTGCCACAGGGATTTATTCTTTACTGTGTCCTCTTTGTAATTATTATTCATGACTTGAGTGAGAACATTGAATGGCAAACTGAAAATAGGAATTCAGTGAGATGAAATTTAGCAGAAGCAAATACAAAGCTCTATGCTTGGAATCAGGATATTAGCTGCCTAAGAGCAGATAAAGAAGGCATCATTTAACAGCAGGATGTTAAACACTTTTACATCCTGTTACAGTTGGATGTAAGCTCAATCTGAATCGGTGGTGTGATATGCCTGCCAAAAAGGCTGACGGGGTTCTAGATAGCAGAGAACCTCTACTCTGTGCTGTGCTGGGCAGAGCACACTTGAGGAAAAGCAATCTGTTTAGGATCCCAGATGAACAGCAGAATTGGCAAACTGGGAATGCGTGTGAACAGGCTGAAGGAACTGAGGGGATTTACGATGGATAAGGGGAAGGCTTGAGGGTGGATGATTCTCTTGTCAAACCTGCTTCATTTGTCTGTGGAAGAGCATTTTCAGACTTATTCTGGATAGCTACAGAGTACGGGATGAAAGATTACAAGGAAATAATAGTGTGGACTATTTCAACTCAACACATGGAATTGCCTAACAATCTATCTAAAAATTAAATGTACTAACCAGGGAAATAGAAATTTTTGCATCCCAGGGGTGTCCAAGCAGAAATGGATAAACACTCCATGAGCAAACTGTAGAAGAAAATTTAAGCAACATTTGAGTAGACTACTCTAATGTCTAACCTTGGCATTTGGTTTTCAAGGAGAGGATATAAAAGTTGCAGAGAAGGGTACAAATAGTACAGTCTGAGACTACTTCTGGATAAAATCAGCCTTTACTGGTTAAGTGCTTCCTGGATAATCTTTTTTGTTTTTTATTAAATTTATTTTAAGAACATTTATTTTAATTGGAGAATAATTACTTTACAATATTGTGATGGTTTTGCCATTCATCAATATGAATTGGCCATAGGCATTGGATCATCTTTGAGTGGCATTATATTGGTTCATGAGCTGAGGCTGATAAAACCTTTAGAAAGTAGGTCAAGTTTTTTAGGAAACTATTGTTAGGACATAGGAAGAGTTCTGGAATGAAAATTAGGAAGCAGGAGTGTGATTTATGGTGCCAGAATTGATCTTCAGAAGTCATCAGGCAGGTTACTGTGACTTGGTGTCTTTGACTATAGAACAGGATTCAACTTTTATTTATTCTTAAAAGCTTTGAATTACACGCTGTGCTTTGAACAGCCCCAGGGCAGAGCTATAGTAAATTATGAAAACACTTTGCGGGACTGTGGTGTGTATTACCAAGGAGGAGTTCCTTCTGCATGTGAATTCCTTTGTTGAACAGATCTCCGTGTGAATACAAATAATCATTAGAGAGACAGCTGGCTTCTGCTGTGTATCACTGATAAAACACTCTTCACACATCCCTGTCTTTTATTCCTGGGAATTTTGCCAGAAGGACTCGGAGCACATGTTCGGGTAAGCAACTGGGGTCTGCTTTCTGCTTCCGTAAGGCCCTGTGTGATGTATTGATTCTCCTACAACTGGAACATCAGGGACGAACATAAGTCTAACAGACTGGGATAAATAGACTATGCAGGGCTGGCTCTCCCGAGCTGTTTTTGTTGATAGGAAGGCCAATGAGATTAAAGAGGCAAGGTCATTTACACTGTCAAGAATGTAAGATTTCTGGGACTTCTGCCTATTAAGTAAGGCTTTTGGGAGGAGCAGACATCACAGAGGGGAAGATCTGGGTGGCTAAAATTTGTCCTTTTCTATTCTGTGCTACTACACCTGCCCAGGAAGCTCAGCCATGACCATGATTTCTGCTATCACCTATGGGCAAATGATCTTCACATCTATATTCCCTGATCTGCACTGCAGACCTAGGGAAGCAAATTCCTATTTGACATCTGAATATCGCACAGGAATCTCAGGCTTAACATGTTCAAAGACAAACACCATTCCTCTGAAATTATTTCTGCTTTTACATTTTCTTTAAGGCTTCCCTGATAGCTCAGTTGGTAAAGAATCCTCCTGCCATGCAGGAGACCTTGGTTCAACTCCTGGGTTGGGAATATCCACTAGAGAAGGAATAGGCTACCCACTCCAGTATTCTTGGGCTTCCCTTATAGAATCCACCTGCAATGAAGGAGACCTGGTTCGATTCCTGGGTTTGGAAGATCCCCTGGAGAAGGGAAAGGCTACCCACTCCAGTATTCTGGCCTGGAGAATTCCATGGCTTGTATAGTGCTGAGGTCGCAAAGAGTCGAACATGACTGAGCTACTATACCTGCCCAGGAGTCTCAGCCATGACTATGATTTCTGCTATTACTCATGGGCAAATATCTCCACATCTGTATTCCCTGATCTGCACTTCAGGCCTATGGAAGCAAGCTCCTATTTGACATCTGCATCTGAATATCACACAGGAATCTCAAGCTCAACATGTTCAAAGACAAACTCACCATTCCTCTGAAATTACTTCTGCCTTTGCATTTTCTTTACAAGTGAATGACAGCACAGTCCACCCAGTCATCCCAGGAAGAATGTTTTATTCATTCATTCATTGATCTGAAAAAATATTTATTTTGCTGCATACTTTGCATATTCTGTACCAGGCAATGTTTGCTTGTCGTCAGGATAGTAGTTAAAAGACAAAAATCTCTATCCTTAAGACAGTGCATTTCAGTGGGGAGAACTTGACCACCAGTGTGTTAAGAATAACAATAAAAGTATAGCAAAACATGCACATATATAAGGGAAGTAGAAGGAGCTGGAACAGCGAGAAATGGCAAGAATGGGCAGGGGTGTAGCCAATTGGGCTCTTCACATATATTCTGGTTCTCACCTCCTGCTAGGCACAGCAAGGCTGTATACCCTGCCCATCTGGAGTTTGTCATGGCCACATGGATTGTTTTGGTCTGTGAGACATGAGCAGAGGGGTTGTACATTACTTCCAGGCAGAAAGATCACACAAATCACCTCACTCCCCGAACTTTTACAGTTCTCATGGAGGCATTAGTCAGGATGGAACTTCATTAACTTGGATCACTGAGTGGTTAAAATTAGGAAAATCTCTCTTCTGACAAATCTGAACAAACATATTCTTTAGTTTGTGTGTGTGTGCTGAGCCACTGAAATATTGGTCTAACCTATCCTAATACAGGCAATGTGTGAAGTTCAACTGGCAGAAGCTTAGGATGAAAAGCAGTGGTGGGCAAGTGGAGAAGGAGATGGGGCCCCTGGTGGTACAGTGTTTTAAATGTTTTGCCTGCAGTGCAGGAGACATGGGTTTGATCCCTGGGTTGGGAAGATCCCTGGAGACGGAATGGCAACCCACTCCAATATTCTTGCCTGGGAAATCCCATGGACCACAGAGCCTGGTTGGCTATAGCCCATGGGGTTGCAAAGAATTGGACACAATTTGGTGACTAAATAAAACAAAATGAGAGAGAGAGAGATGTAATTATATCACTCGAGAAAAATATGAAAAGTGCTCTAATCATGGTTAACATGCTCAACATAGAAGATCGTATATAGACAAACAATAACATTTTTAGCCTACAGTACATAAGCAGAGAAGAAATAGGCACATATATTGATAAACATAATAAGCATATTGAAATGTTAAACATCATTGATAATTAAATAAATTCAAATGTGAATAGTAAGATGATATGATCTGCCTTCACATCTAGCAAAGGTATTAAACATAATAGTATCCTCTCATGTGCTTACTGATAGGAATACAAACTCTAGAATTTTCTCAATAGTGGAGCCATATGCATGAATGGTCTTAAATTTAGTTTAACCAAGTAATACCTCTTCAAGAAGTATTGCTGTGTATTTTTTTTACTAATTGAGTTTCTTTTAATTGAAAGTTGCTGAAACAAGCCAGAATAGTGTGTCAAACAGAGGTATTAGCTGGAAGGACACTGATGAATCTCAGTGCACAAGAAATGGTTGAAAAGCCAGGCTTTGGGAAAAACAAGAAACAGAGCATCTTTGGGGACCTCATCAGCAGGAGACTATGGTCCTTCCTTCTAGAATGGGCCAATAATATGGCCTGGCTATGAGTGACACTCGAGTTTCCATGTCTCTCAGGTTTAAATTCCAAATTTCAAAAATAAATATATTGATCTGGGTCTAGTATACAGCATTGCAACAATTAGCTACAGTCAGAAGGGTGAAGATTCGACACCTTTAATGTGAATGTAGGAGACAGCTATGGGTAGGGCAGGTGGCTCCCAGAGAGAAGTTTGTATGGGGAACTGCATATGTGTCCTAAGGTAATAATCAGAAATGGAAACAAAAATTTGTAAGATGCTCACCCTAGTATTATTTACAGCAGCAGACAAAGTAGGAAGGGAATGTTTCTGTAAAGTATGATCAACTCTTATTAAGCCAGTTAAAATTGTGCTCATGAAGAATTCAGTGGCATGAGGAAAGGGCAAATTATATAATAAATATATTAAACAATTTTTATAGAAGTCTTAAAGATACCACAAAATCATCAAAATATTAATTGAGGTCTAATGTGAATGGTAGTGATGATTATAGAAAATTATTGTGCACAGAGGGAAACATCAAAGCTGTTCAACCAAGGAAGTGAAATGAAAAAAAAAAAAACCAGAAAATTAACACAGATTTTAACATTTTCTTGATTTGTGTAAATTCCCTACATTGGTCATATCTGACTTACAAATGATCAGCAAATTAGGCTACTTTAAAGAAAATGTACAGAGGCAGTATTTTGTAGTGATGAAACACCATAGTTAAGCATTCTGTGTTGTATTTTGGTTCTGCCATCCACCAGCTGAGCAATCTTGGTTACATGGATTGACGTCTTTTAGCATGAGAATTTATATCTGAAAAAATGGAGAAATAATAATTTTTATTGCCTAGGGCTTTGTGGGCATTAGTGCATGTAAAATTCTTAGGACTATTGCTGTGTCTAACGTGATGAAAGGTAACTATTGTAATAACTGAGAAGCACAGATAAGGGACAACTAATCCTGACTGGGAGAGCAAGAGGACATGACATTTAAACTAGGTTTTGTTCTATTCACATTCATTTCTTGAATTAGGGTGCCACTGAGAATTGGATTTAAAAATAAATGGAGACAAGACATCCATTAATGTAAACATTCCCATAATGTATGGATCTTCTCCACCTTAAAAATGTGACAGGTGGCTTCTTAGCTATACTTACATGAGAAGGCCCATGAAGACTCAGGGAAACTAAAGGGCCTTACTTCTCTCCATATTCTCTGAGCTTTGGGCATCTGAAGGAGCACAAGCTAGACCAGCCTTGGTAAAGAGTCAGAACAGTCACCTCTGGTGTAAGCAACCATTAATCTTTCTTTCTCTTGGAATGGGGATGGCCTGGTGACTGCAAGGCCGGGGCCGATTGGAGACTTTCATCTGTACCTAAATAGTGGAGTAATAGGGCAGGGGGCTTATAGGTGTGTCCTATCCTTAGTCCTACTTCTGCCTTCACGCTTCCCTTCTTGCCTCTGCCTATCAGTATCTAAAAATGTAAGTATGATTCAGAAGTTAAAGCTCTCGCACAACACTTTTTAAAAAACAGGCAAATAGTTCTAATACATTTTCCAAATAAGTCTTACTGTCTTATTCTGCTAAATTTTTCCAGGCCTCAAGGTTTTTCAGATTATTTGTGGATAATGGAAAAAGCAGAGCCATATTAATAATTTAGAGGCCATAAGCAAGAAAAAACTTAAAGTTCCCATTCTCTAGTACTTATTTTTAAAAAATCATAATCCTTGAAAAATCATATTTCAGAGTAACACAAAACTTCTATGTAAACTGAAATTTAGAAAGCTTTTCCTTTCATACTTTTCTGATTTTTAAAAAAACATTTTATTGAAGTATGGTTGATGAACAAAAAGCTGTACATAATGTATACAACTTGATAAATTTGAAGGTAGGTCTACACCCATGAAACCATCTCCACAATCTATACCATAAACACAATCATAATCTCAAAAAGATTCCTCCAGCTCTTTAGTTTATTATTATAGCCATACTTCATTTTATTGCAATTCACTTTATTGTACTTTGTAGATTCTGTATTTTTTACAAATTGAAGGTTTGTAGCAACCATGCTTCAAACAAGTCTATCAACACCATTTATCCAAAAACATTTGCCCACTTCACATCTCTGTGTCACACTTTGTTAATTCTCATAATATTTCAAACTTTTTCATTATTGTTATTTTGTAATGGTTATCTGTGGTCAGTGATCATTGATGTTATTTTTGTAATTCTGGAGTGGGCACCACAAACTGCACCCAGGTGAGACAGTGACCTTAATCAATCAATGTTGTGTGTATTCCAACTGCTCCTCTGACCGACTATTTCCCCATATCTCTTGTTTGGGGCCTCCCTATTCCCTGAGACACAACAGTACCAAACTTGGGCCTATTAATAACCATACAGTGGCCTGTAAGTATTCATCCAAGGAGGAGCTCTGCATCTTTCACTTTAAATCAAAATCTAGAAATGATGAAGCTTAATGAGAAAGGCATGTAGAAAGCCAAGACAGGATGAAAGTGAGGCCTTTTGTGACAAATAGCCAAGTTGTGAATGCAAAGAAAAAGTACTTGAAGGAAATTAAAAGTGCTACTCCAGTGAACAGGCAAATGGTAAGAAAGCAAAAAGCCTTACTATTGATATGGAGAAACTTTTAGTGGTTTGGATAGAAGATCAAACCAGCCACGACATTCACTTAAGCTAAAACTCAATCCAGAGCAGGATTCTAGCTCACTCAGTTCTATGAAGGCTGAGAGGTGAAGAAGCTACAGAGGAAAAGTTTGAAGCCAGCAAAGGTTGGTTCATGAGGTCTAAGGAAAGACGCTGTCTCTATAACGTCAAAGTGCAAGGTGAGTCAGCAAGTGTTGATGTAGAAGTTGCTGCAAGCTATTTGGAAGACTTAGCTAAGACAATTTATGAATGTGGCTACACTAGAAACAACTTTTAAATGTAGACAAAACTGCTTATACTACTGGAAAAAGATGCCATCTAAGACTATCATAGCTTGAGAAGGGAAGTCAGGGTCATCCAAAGCTTCAAAGGACAGGCTGAGACTAATTATAGGTCATGCAGCTGACTACTTTAAGTTGTAGTCAATGCTTATTTATCATTGTGAAAATTCTATGGCCCTTAAGAGTTATGTTAAATCAGTTCTGTATGTGCTTTATTAAACGAACAAGAAAGCCTAGATGACAGCACATCTGTTTACAACATGGCTTACTGAATATTTTAAGTTCAGACTTACTGCTCAGAAAAAAAGATTCCTTTTAAAATACTACTGCTCACTGACAATGCACCAGGTAACCCAAGAGATCTGATGTAGATATACAGTGAGATACTTGTTTTAATGCCTGCTAACACAGCATACATTCTGCAGTCTATGGATGAAGGAGTCATTTTTACTTTCAAGTCATTCTTAAGGAACATATTTGATAAGGCTGTTCAGTTCAGATCAGTTCAATTGCTCAGTTGTGTCCAACTCTTTGCAATCCCATGAATCACAACATGCCAGGCCTCCCTGTCTATCACCAGCTACTGGAGTCTACCCAAACCCATGTCCATCAAGGCGTTGATGCCATCCAGCCATCTCATCCTCTGTCATCCCCTTCTCCTCCTGCCCTCAATCCTTCCCAGCATTAGAGTCTTTTCCAGTGGATCAACTCTTCGCATGAGGTGGCCAAACTATTGGAGTTTCAGCTTCAACATCAGTCCTTCCAATGAACACCCAGGACTGATCTCCTTTAGGATGGACTGATTGGATCTTCTTGCAGTCCAAGGGACTCTCAAGAGTCTTCTCAATGTCACAGTTCAAAAGAATCATTTCTTCCATGCTAAGCTTTGTTTATAGTCTAACTCTCACATCCATACATGACTACTGAAAAAACCATAGCCTTGACTAGATGGACCTTTGTTGGCAAAGTAATGTCTCTGCTTTTCAATATGCTATCTAGGTTGGTCATAACTTTCCTCCAAGGAGTAAGCATCTTTTAATTTCATGGCTGCAATCACTATCTGCAATGATTTTGGAGCCCAGGAAAATAAAGTCTGACACTGTTTCCACTGTTTTCCCATCTGTTTGCCATGAAATGATGGGGCCGGATGCCATGATCTTAGTTTTCTGAATGTTGAGCTTTAAGCCAATTTTTTCACTCTCCTCTTTCACTTTCATCAAAAGGCTTTTTAGTTCCTATTCACTTTCTGCCATAAGGGTGGTGTCATCTGCATATCTGAGGTTATTGATATTTCTCCCTACAATCTTGATTCCAGCTTGTGCTTCTTCCACCCCAGCATTTCTCATGATGTCCTCTGCATATAAGTTAAATGAGCGGAGTGACAGTATATAGCCTTGACGTACTCCTTTTCCTATTTGGAACCAGTCTGTTGTTCCATGTCCAGTTCTAGCTGTTGCTTCCTGACCTGCATACAGGTTTCTCAAGAGATAGGTCAGATGGTCAGGTATTCCCAACTCTTTCAGAATTTTCCAGAGTTTATTGTGGAAATAGGCCTATGCCCCAACCAGTAACACTGAAGAAGCTGAAGTTGAATGGTTCTATGAAGACCTACAAGACCTTTTAGAATTAACACCCAAAAAAGATGTCCTTTTAATGAAAAGGGGACTAGAATGCAAAAGTAGGAAGTCAGGAGACACCTGGAGTAACAGACAAATTTGGCCTTGGAGTTCAGAATGAAGCAGGACAAAGGCTAATAGAGTTTTGCCAAGAGAATGCACTGGTCATAGCAAACACCCTCTTCCAACATAAGAGAAGACTCTATACATGGACATCACCTGATGGTCAACACCAAAATCTGTTTGATTATATTATTTGCAGCCAAAGATTGAAAAGCTCTATACAGTCAGCAAAAACAAGACCAGGAGCTGACTGTGGCTCAGATCATGAACTCCTTATTGCCAAATTCAGACTTAAATTGAAGAAAGTAGGGAAAACCACTAGACCATTCAGGTATGACCTAAATCAAATCCCTTATGATTATACAGTGGAAGTGAGAAATAGATTAAGGGACTGGATCTGATAGACAGAATGCCTGATGAACTATGGATGGAGGTTTGCGACATTGTACAGGAGACAGGAATTAAGACCATCCCCATGGAAAAGAAATGCAAAAAAGCAAAATGGCTGTCTGAGGAGGCCTTACAAATAGCTATGATAAGAAAAGAAGTGAAAAGCAAAGGATAAAAGGAAAGATATACCCATCTGAATGCAGAGTTCCAAAGAACAGCAAGGAGAGATAAGAAAGCCTTCCTCGGTGGTTAGTGCAAAGAAATAGAGGAATACAACAGAATGGGAAATACTAGTGATCTCTTCAAGAAAATGAGAGATACCAAGGGAATATTTCATGCAAAGATGGGCTCAATAAAGGACAGAAATGGTATGGACCTAACAGAAGCAGAAGATATTAAGAAGAGGAGGCAAGAATACACAGAAGAACTGTACAAAAAAGATCTTCATGACCCAGATAATCACGATGGTATGATCACTCACCTAGAGCCAGATATCCTGAAATGTGAAGTCAAGTGGACCTTAGAAAGCATCACTATGAACAAAGCTAGTGGAGGTGATGGAATTCCAGTTGAGCTATTTCAAATCCTAAAAGATGATGCTGTGAAAGTGCTGCACTCAATATGCCAGCAAACTTGGAATACTCAGCAATGGCCACAGAACTGGAAAAGGTCAGTTTTCATTCCTATCCCAAAGAAAGGCAATGCCAAAGAATGCTCAAACTACCACACAATTGCACTCATCTCACACGCTAGTAAAATAATGGTCAAAATTCTCCAAGCCAGACTTCAGCAGTACGTGAACCATGAACATCCATGTGTTAAAGCTGGTTTTAGAAAAGGCAGAGGAACCAGAGATCAAATTGCCAACATCTGCTGGATCATTGAAAAAGCAAGCGAGTTCCAAAAAAAACACATCTATTTCTGCTTTATTGACTATGCCAAATCCTCTGACTGTGTGAATAAGGCTGTAGCATATGTAAATAGAAAGATGGTAACGAGAACTCAGCATGCGAGACAGCAAAAGGAACGCAGACGTATAGAACAGACTCGTGGACTCTGTGGATGAGGGCAGGGGTGGGATGATATGGGAGAATGGCATTGAAACATGTTAAGTGTCGTATGTGGAATCAATCGCCAGCCCAGGATTGTTGCTCGGGGCTGCTGCACCGAGATTTCCCGGGAGGAGGGAGTTGGGAGGGAGGAGGGAGGGGGGTTCTGGAGGGGGAGCATATGTACACCCATGGCAATATCATGTCATTGTATGGCAAAACCAACAAAAAAAGAAAGAAAGAAAGAAAGAAAGCAGAAAAAAAAAAAACAGTATGGGACCTCCTCAGAAAATTAAAAATGGAACTGTCATATGAAAAAAAAAATAGTGATTCCTCTGATGAATCTGGACAAAATAAATTGAAAACCTTCTGGAAAGAATTCACCATCCTAGATGCCATTAAGAATCAACATTAACAGGAGTTTAGAAGTTGATTCCAACCCCTCATGGATTAGTTTGAGGGGATCAAGACTTCCATGGGGAAAGTAACTGCAGAATTGATAGAAATAGCAAGAGAACTGGAATTGGAAATGGAGCCTGAAGATGTGTCTGAATTGCTGTTATCTCATGATAAAACTTGAATGGATGAGGAATTGGTTCTTAGGAGTGAACAAAGAGAGTGGTTTCTTGAGATGGAATCTACTCCTGATGAATATAGTATGAATATTGTTGAAATGACAACAAAGGATTAGAATATGACATAAACTTAGTTGATAAAGTGCCAGCACGGTTTGAATGGATTGACTCCAATTTGAAGGACGATCTACTGTGGGTAAAATGCTATCAAACAACATTACATGTTATAGAAAAATCATTCATGAAAGAAAGAGTCAATCAATACAGCAAATTTTATTGTTGTCTTACTTTAAGAAATTTTCATAGCCACTCCAGCCTTTTACAACCACCACCCTGATCAGCCAGCAGCCATCAACATTAAGGCAAGATTCTCCATCAGCAAAAGATTACATCTCACTGAAGTCTGAAATTATAATTAATATTTTTTGGCAATAAAGTATTTTAATTAAGGTTTGCTTGTTGTGTTTTAGATGTAATGCTATTGGACACTAATAGACCATAGCATAGTGTAAAGATAATTTGTGAATGCACTGGGGAACCAAAATATTTCAATATTTGCTTTTATTGGGATGGTCTGGAATCAAGCCTGCAATATCTCCAAAGTATGCTTGTATTATTACAATGGTGGTGATATTGATAATGTGTGATAGAACATACCACTATTTACTTTTTTAGCAGCATTTTAAGTGTCCAGTACTGTAATCTGTAGGCACTATGCTATACAGTAAGCCTCTAGGACTTATCTTGTACAACTGAAACTTCATATCCTTTGACTAATACTTCCCTATTTTCACCTCACTCCCACCCCTAGCAACTACTATTATATTCTTTGTTTCTGAGTTTGACTATCTTAGATTCTTCATGTAAGTGGTATCAGATGGTATTTGTCCTTTTTGTAGGCATTTATTGCTAGGAACTTCTCTGTTAGCATTGCCCTTGCTGTATCTCATAAATTTGATATGTTGTGTTTTTGACTCAAGATACTGTCTAATTTCCCTCTAGATTTGTCTTTGATCCAATGGACTCTCAAGAATGTATCATTAAACATACATGTATTTTTGAGTTTTCCTGTTTTGTTTTTGATTTCTAGTTTTATTATATTGTGGTTAGAAAAGATACTTGAAATGATTTTAGTTTTCTTAAATTTGTTGACTTGTTTTATGACCTAGTAGGTGATCTACCCTTTAGGATGTTCCAGGTGACATTGGAAAGAATGTGCATTCTGCCATTGTTGGTGAAATGTTTTGTGTATGTCTTTTAGCTCTAGCAGTATTGTATTGAAATCAATTGTTTCCTTGTTTTTTATGTCTGGATGATTTATTGAAAATAGGATATTAAAGTCTCCTGCTATCATTGTATCATATCTGCTAGTGTTTGCTTTATGTAGGTGCTCTGGTATTAAGTGCATATATGTATTTAAAATTGTCATATCTTCCCATTCAGTTGAACCTTTTGTCGTTATGTAATGAACTTTGTTTTTTGTGACAATTTTTGACTTAAAGTCCATTTTGTCTGATATAAGTATAGCCACTCCTACTCTCTTGTGGTTAACATCTGTATGGAATTTCCCCTTTTTTTTTTTTTTCACTTTAAGCCTGTGTATGTCCTTAAATCTAAAATGAATCTTTTGTACACAATATATAGTTGGATCTTATTTTTTATGTATACAGTTACTCTGTATCTTTTGATTGGTGAATTTAATCCATTTACATTTAAACTGATTATTAATAAGTAGGATTTACTATTACCACTTTGCTCATTGTTTTCTGTGTTCTAGTTCTTTTGTACCTCTCTTCCTTCTTGATTTTTTTGTTATAATACACTTTGATTCTTTTGTCCTCTTTATCATTTTTGTGTCTACTATAGTTATTTTCTGTGTATGTGGTTATTCTGAGGCTTTCCTAAGGCTTGTGATAATCCATTTTAAGCTGATAATAACTTTATTGCACACAAAGTCTACTCTTTTATCACTAACTTTTAATATTATTGATATCAGAATTTACTTCTTTTTATACCATGTATTCAATAACATAATGTTGTGGTTATAGTTATTTTTAATACTTTTGTCTTTTTAACATTTATACTAGGGTTAAAATTTATATATACAATCATTACAGTATTACATTATTCTATAATTGTCTATATATTTACCATTACTGGTGAGATTCATATGGTTTTGTGTTGCTGTTTGGTGTCCTTTTATTTCAATTTAACTCCTCTTAGGACTCCATAGACACTGGTAGCAGTGACAAATCTTCTTAGTTTTTGGTTATTTTGGTTATCTCTCCTCCATTTTTAAAGGACAGTTTTGCCAGATACAGTGTTTTTGGCTGGCAGTGTTTCCTTTTAGAACTTTTAATATGTCATGCTACTCTTTTCTGGACTGCATGGTTTCTGCTGAGTGATCTGATGATGATCATCTGGGGTTTTTTTATGTCATGAGTTTCTTTTATATTGCTTCTTTCAAAATTTTCTCTTTGTCTTTGCCTTTTGATAATTTAATTTTAATATGTCTTGGTGTAGACTTCTTTAGGTCTTTAGTTCATACTTAAGGCCTTCATGAATCTTTTTCCCTGCACACATATTGGAAGTTTTTAGTCATATTTCTTTAAATAAACTTACTACCTCTTTCTCTTCTTTTTTGAAACCCCCATAATGTATGGTGCCCCACAATCCTGTAGGCTTTTTTTCTTAAACCATTCTTTGTTTGTTTGTTTTTTTCTCCTGTGCATTAGCAAATGATCTGCCTTTGAGTTCACTGATTCTTCTGCTAGATGAAGTCTGTGCGGAGGTTCTCTAGTGAACTTATCGTTTTAATCATTGTATTATTCAGCTCCAGAATTTCTATTTGCTCTTCTTTGTGGTTTCTACTCTTTGTGGTTTCTATTTCTTTGTTGAACTTTTCATATGGTTTATGTAATGTTTTCCTGATACTGTTTGTCATTCAGTGTTCTTTTGAATCTCAGTATGTTTCTTTAGGATAATTATTTTGAGTTCTTTGTCAGACAGTTTGTAAACCTCCATTTCTTTAGGTCAGTTACTAAAGCTTTATTTTGTTCATTTGATGAAATCATGTTTCTTTGATTCTCTGTGATCTTTATAGTCTTGTGTTGGTGTCTGTGATTTTTGAAGAAGCAGTCACCTCTTACGTGGGCAGGCCTGGTGGTGGTATCCACTGGGAGATCTGATACTGGGATTCACACAGGCAAGTGAACCTCATGTTAGGATCCCCAAATGGACTTACTCTCTCCTCTGCCCAAAGGGGAACTTGTGGTCCAATGGGATCTCTCTGCCCTGTACTCTGTCAGGTTAGGAATGCAATAATATGGGTATATGAAACTGTTCTTACCTTTTCAGTCTTTTCTTGTTCTGAGCTCCACCATGTGCTATATGTCACTTGGATCCCAAACTTCAAATAAGTTATTTCTGTCCAAGGATGACTATTAAATCAGTATTTCTATTGGGGAACTGGAAGCTAGGACTTCCTATTGTGCCATATTATATTTTTCTGACTTTGATCCCATGTCACCCCTGTTTGCCTTCCCTTACAAACATGCTAAGTGTGTGCAACGGATTCAATACAGACTTTGGGAGGAGCTAATTTTGACTGGCCTCCCTATCCTCTCCTGTTCTAATAACTTCAAATCATAGTTGTGGTAAGTGGCCTTGAAATCATCTTGCCTAAACTCTTTCATTTTGAAAGACTCAGTGATGCTAAGTGATTTGCATTTAGTGTTAAAACTAGGTTTAACATTTAATGTTAAAACTAGGTCTTCAGGCATTTCATTGTCTAAAGAGTAAGAAGCAGCTAAGCTATGCTTGGTTAGTTAGAGAATTTATATCTTAAAGATCTCTTGAAGTCTGTAGCCCAAGTGGACCATGAGATTGGACAAAAGTAATCTACCTCGTTATGGCTTCCTCTCCATCTCTCTTTTATAACTCTGAGGCAGCAAGTCCTCACTTTGAACTACAGATTAGAATCCTTGTTTTTTGTTTATAAATAACAATACCAAGTCTCATTCTAGGCCTATTAGTTCAGAATCTCTGGGGAGAGGCCCAGGAGGGAGTATTAAAAAAAAAAAAAAATTCCCCAGGTGGTTCTAATGTGCCACAAGCATTGAAAACATTCAGGCTAAGAGATTGTTTCTCTGAATTTTGTTTTAGTTTTAGTCTCACTTTTTTTTTTTTTCATGCTACTCTTTTTCCCTTCTCTCTTCCTTACTCCAGTTCTCTTTTCTGATTCCCTCTTCACTACCCACATTTTGGTATTGAAATTTATTTTTATTTGTTTTGTTTGTTTGTTATATGTGTTGATTTTTGCTGCTTGGTCATAAGTTTTGGATGGATTATTTGAACCTTTTTTCTTTTCTTCTAAATATCTCTTCTTCACCCTCCACTCAGAGAAGGAAGTGGCACCCCACTCCAGTACTCTTGCCTGGAAAATCTCATGGACAGAGGAGCCTGGTAGGCTGCAGTCCGCGGGGTTGCTAAGAGTCGGACACGACTGAGCGACTTCACTTTCACTTCTCACTCTCATGCATTGGAGAAGGAAATAGCAACCCACTCCAGTGTTCTTGCCTGGAGAATCCCAGGGACTGGGGAGCCTGGTGGGCTGCCGTCTATGGGATCGCACAGAGTCGGACACTACTGAAGCGACTTAGCAGCAGCAGCAACATCACCATCCACTAAATTTAATTAGGCTTTTGTTACATGTAGCCTTCAATTAACTTTTCTTGTGTGAAATATATCTCTGTAGAAAAAGGTGTGACCTAACTCTTTGGAATTTTGGAACAAACATTATTTAATAATTACAAAATACATTTTTGATGTTACTGACCACTTTTTATTTTTAATACCCTTGATCTCTGTTGTTCTTCGCTCTGACCATGTCCTGACTGAACTTTCCTAACTTAGATTTCTCTTCCAGAACTAATAATCTATTTTTCTTCTCATTGCACACATTCCTCCTTGGTGGTCTCACCTACTTCACAGTTTAACTCTCATTTCTCTCACTCACTCTTACTCTTGCTCTCTTGATCTGTCTCTATAGCTTGATAATTATTGATTGAATTATCTCCATCCTAATCTCCCTTAGGTTTTCAAAATCAATATAAAGTAATCTTCTTTCTTTTTCTTTCCCATTCCCACAAAATGTTCTTTCGCCATTTATTAATGAACATAGTTGTTAATTTATGAATTCGTTTGTTCAAGACTGTATCAAGATTGTTCTCTTGATAACTCCCACTTCAGGGGTCTTTTGTGGTTGGGAGATTATGCTCAAACTTTCTTGAAAGCTGAAATATGTGATCATGCACCACCTGGGAGAAAGAGGGCTCTGGCTCAGTCTCTTTCAAAATCTCTGCTAATGTTTGAAACGTGTCAACAATCCCAATGTTTGCTCATTGCCCCCATAATTCCAGTTTGTCTTTGAATGCAGCCAATTTATCTGCTGACTTGAACACAGTTGTCATTCTCCCCTGAAGTGACAGATTGAGTTTGTTGATCAGATTGAATATGTCACACAAGTAAGCAAGTTTTGTAACCCATTCTGTGTTGCTGGAATGTGCTACCAGTGGTGCCTGTTTTTCTAAAAGAAGTCCCTGAAACAACTCTTGTAACTCAAAAACTCTGGCCAGTGATCTACTTTTAGAAAGCAATCTTTTTCATAATAGTAAAATTAAAAGTCTTAAGTTCATCAACTGATAAATGAATTAACAAAATATTGTAAATCCATCCAGTAGAATATTATTCAATCATAAAAAGCAACAAAATACTGATATACGCTGTAGCATGGATGAATCTCAAAAACATGCTAAATGAAGGAAGCCAGACACCAAAGACCATATGTTGCATGATCCTATATATGTGAAATGTCCAGAAGAGGCATAGAAGGAGAAATAGAAAATGGATTAATGGTTGTCAGGATTTAGGGGAGAGGAATGGGGTGTGACTTTGAAAGGGTATGGGGTTTCTTTTGGGTGTCATGAAAATGTTCTGAAATTAAATAGTAGTGATGGTTTCATGACTTTTTGAAGATACTAAAAATCACTGAACTGTATAAATGAGTGATTTTATGGTAGATGAATTATATTTCAACAAAAACATTCTACCCACTCTTTAAGCTTTATTGATCATCCGCAGTATCTACCCTAATCTGATGTGCTCAGTTCTTCCTTTGAAACTATCTTTTAAGCAAAACTCTATTATAGCAATACTGTGGCTTTGTCATACAAGTACTTGTGTGACTTTCAGAGGTTTAAAGGAGGTCTGTGTTGAAATAGATATCACCTAGTGAGTCTGGTTGCCTGTCCACACAGATACTGCATGGGTAACATCATGGTAGAGAATTTGATAGGGAAATGTTGATGATTCCAACCTCACTACAGAAATTCTATCCTGTCAGTGTTTCAGTTCAGTTCAGTTCAGTTCAGTCGTTCAGTCATGTCTGACTGTTTGTGACCCAATGAACCACAGCATGCCAGGCCTCCTATCTATCACCAACTACTGGAGTCTACCCAAACCCATGTCCATAGAGTTGGTGATGCCATCCAGCCGTCTCATCCTCTTTTGTCTTCTTCTCCTCCTGCCTCCAATCCTTCCCAGAATTAGGGTCTTTTCCAATGAGTCAATTCTTCACATCAGGTGGTCAAAGTATTGGAATTTCAGCTTCAACATCAGACCTTCCAATGAACACCCAGGACTGATCTCCCGTAGGATAGACTGGTTGGATCTCCTTGCAGTCCAAGGGACTCTCAAAAGTCTTCTCCAACACCACAGTTCAAAAGCATCAATTCTTCTGCACTCAGCTTTCTTCACAGTCCAACTCTCACATCCATACATGACTACTGGAAAAACCATAGCCTTGACAAGATGGACCTTTGTTGGCAAAGTAATGTCTCTGCTTTTTAATATGCTATCTAGGTTGGTCATAACTTTCCTTCCAAGGAGTAAGCGTCTTTTAATTTCATGGCTGCAATCACCATTACAGTGATTTTGAAGCCCCTCAAAATAAAGTCTGACACTGCTTCCACTGTTTCCCCATCTATTCCCCATGAAGTGATGGGACCAGATGCTTCAAAGTCAGCCAAACCTACACAATTCCTAAACTCACAAGAGTGTGCCCAGAATGCCTTTATTCATTGTGATTGAGATCAGCTGTCTGGTGGACTGGTCATACCAGAGTGTGTTCTCCCTCTGGGTACATACAAACTGGGATAGCAAAAGTGATCAGAGCAATTCGGTGATTCTAAAGATTGGTACAAAAGGCACTCCAGTTGAAAGCAGCTTCACAGCAGGGCTAAACCAGACAGAAAAACTGAATAGTGTTTATCTCTGTGGCTCTCCTTTATCCTAGAATCACATGATTCTTGTCCATCTCACTTCAAGTCCAGGAAACATTTTATCTCTATGTTCCCTTTTTACAAGCTTCTGGTCATTCCTTATTTGCTGAATTTATAGTTTAAAGCCTAGAAAGCAGCCTTGAAATAGCCTCAGCTCATGCTCAATATTTTCTTCATGAAACTGTAAGTTCCAAAAGGCAAAGATTGACTAACACCTCTGCATCTCTTGCAGCATCTAGCATAGACCTGCATGTTCTACATATAATTGAAATGAACCGTAACTGGAGGTAATTCATCTTCAAAACACATTGATTGGTGATTTTCTTTTACTTCATAGTGTTGTGTATGACAATGGCAGAAATTTAAATTTCTATCAATGTTGTTAAGATAGTTTCTGAAATTATATAATTATCTGTATATTGAGCAGATTTATTGAAGATAATCTGCATTATTTTATGTGAAGTTGCTCAAACAATGAGACCTCAAAAATAGTTATTGCAAGCGCACTGTCTTCTGTTTCAGTAATCCTCAAACTTAGGTGTGATCAGAATCACGAGGAGGATTTGCTGACATGCAGAGGTCCAAACCCCAGGGCTTCTAACTCAGTAGGTCTGGGATGAAGATCAAGAATTTGAATTTCTACCAGGCTTGGTCTTGGGTGATGCTGATGTGGCTTGTCTAGGACTAACTACACTTGAAAACTATTGCTTTGCTTGGTCTATAGGTTTGAACTGGAGCATACAGTATGGTCTGTGAATCAGAGCCAATGGTAGTGCCTGAGAGCTTTTTGGAAATCAAGGATCTCAGACCCCATCATGACACCAGAATCACACTCTGCAGTGTAATAAGATCCCTCTAGTGATTAGTATGCAGTCATTAAAATGAGAGAAACTATGATCTGGAGCATTGAGAAAAGTCATTTTCTAAACAGCTCTCAGAGCTCTATGGGTTGTTTACCATAGGTCAGTTTTTCAAAATGAATTTCCTAAGTATAAGTACATATAAATTTCTTAGGGAACATGATAAAATATAGATTCTTACTCAGTAGGTCTGGAGTGAGTCCTGAGATTATGCATCTTTTAAAACTCCCAGGAGATGCTGATGCTAAGGCCTTAGGATTATACTTTAAGTAGCAAGATTCTAAGGTGCCAAAGATCAAGAACATTTTGATTTCATTAAAATTGGAATTTTTGTGTCTTTGGCCTTTAGAAAATGGTTGGCAGGTTAGAAAAGATCCACAGAAGGAGAAGAGAATGGCTCATTGAGGCAGTAAAACATCATGAGTTTCTTGTAGCTTTAACCCTTTCTCTTTCCACTATGACAAAGCAATAGAATTTGTTCTTTTTATTTTCAACTTCATTTGTCTTAGCCCTTAATTTCATATTCCTTTGACATATCCACCCTATCAATAATCCTTTCAATCCTTGAATGAACTTGGCTTCATCTTATTACAGATATTGAAATCAGAATCACAGTTCTATTTAGTTTGTATTCCACACTTCCTTGGAATTGGCTTGTCATGGACATAAGTCTAACACAAGGCAGGGAAAGAGGTAAATCTGATCCAAGTATTTTTGATGACAAAGTGTATCCTTTGAGTTGAAGACATAATGGCAGTCTATTAAATGGCATCACCCAACATTCCCATGGACATAGAATCTTTGGGAATTAGTCTTCACCATTGACTGATGGCAAGGGTAGAAAGTAAAAGCTATACCTAATGGGTAAGTCAGAAACCTACAGTGCCCTCCTAAAGAGATTTGAGATTCCTTGGCAGTGAATTAATCAACAAACACTCCCTGAACACCTACCGTGTGCATTGTGCTATGGTAGATATTGTGAGAATAGAACCCTGGATCTAGATAATGACAACACCAGAGAGGAGACATAATCAACATTCGAAACAACAAATTACAATCAGTCAGGGAAGATTTTGCCATCTCATCTGGCTCTACTTTATACTACATACAAAAGGACATCCCAGCACTGATTCAGAATTTCAGACACGCAGCAGTCACTCCTCAAAACTCATCCCATCTGCCTTCAGTTATCCACAAACCTATTCTGTTCTTCCTTAGCTATTTGACTCGGTTGTGAGTTACCTCCCCACTCCCAACCTTAGATCAGTCTGGGCTTCTCTCAACCCTTTTTGTTCTCCACCCACTTATACTGCCTCAGGCTAACATAACTAATGCCAGTCCATGAAGACCAGTCCATCTTGTGGTTGGAGCTCCTACAGGGAGACCCAGTAGAAGTGATATTTGAGTTGTGTGTGAGGAAAAGAGTTTATAAAATAAAAGAAATTGGGGAAGGTGTTTATGATTGTGGTAAGTGTGGTTTCTGAGCAGTGACAGTGATAAAGAATATGGCAAAAAAAATCATGTAATAGTCTCAGATAAATGCCAGGGGATGGTGGGAAATGACATTGAAAAGCCATTCGCAAGGGACCATATGTGATGCTCCTAGAGTGGAATGATCCTAATTGTTCTTCCATATGTTTTGAGGGCACCGAGTAGAGGTCAGCTCATAATAAAGTTCTGTGCAGGGTGATCTTACTGGAACCAGATTCTGCTTTGAAGCAGATGTGACCCTGATATTTTGTTTTGAGAATTCTCAAGAATGAGAAGGTCCTAGTTGTTTCTAAGCCTAAAAATTTCCCTAAGCAGTCTAGGAGACACATTAGTCTTTAAGTGATATTAACCAAAACTGGACAGACAGACAAGCATTGATCAAAAATTAAACAGTTTGGCAAATATTGTAGTAAATTATTAAAATTTTGGTCACAGACACTCATATGCTTTTTGACCCTTATTTTTGTTTTCAAAACACCACTAAGACCACCAGCACTGTCAGGGAAAGTGATTAATAGTCTAGCAATAACTTTCAAATTTAGAATGGAATACCACTAAAATGTCATGTTGCCCAATACATGAGGGCAAAATAAACCCAGACTGTTTGGTTCATATGGAAACGCAAACACCAGAGAGCAATCCATGCAATGACCCATGGAGAGTTGACACGTATGCTGGTGCTCTGCATCCATCATTTTGAGGAGAACTCCCAAGTTGATCCTATACATAGTTCAGGAGAAGCCACATCTGTTCTCTTTCACCAAGATGTAACTGTGCTCTGGTTTGATCAGCTGTCTCATGCTTTTAAGGCTCTTTTGTCCTTTCCCAATATAAATAGCAAGGCCAAGCCTTTTGACTTCACTTTGGAACTCTATCAAAACCCAACAGGTGCTGGCCTTTGCTGCCCTCTGGGGCCCTTTTCCCCTTGAGAGAGGGGACTGTCTACTCTTCCCAAAATGGGTAGCCCCACAACTTGACACCACAGGATGACAGCTGGTCTCCTCTACCAACACATACCAGTAAGGAAGAAAGCTCAGAAGTGATAGCCGATAATGCATGACACTACCCGCTCATCTCTTCTCATAAACCACCCACCCATTAGGGGGGAAAAAAAAGAACTGCTGAGAGAATCTTGTTTCCCATGAATGCAATTATCACAAATGTAAAAGATTTGGGAAGTTACAGATTGCCATCAGAAAAACCCAGTTAACTTGGAGGTAAAGGTAATGTCTTCATAGCATGGTAAATAAGAATATAAATCAAAGTTGTTCAAACTGTTTCTCATAGGAAGAGACTGAAGACAGTGATGCTGCATAACTTTAGAGAGGGCTGCGAGGTTTTGGCCTCCAGATTAGGGTTGTGATATTATGCAAACAAAAATAGAAGATGCCCAGTTGATTTTAATTTCAGGTAAGCAGCAAAAAAAATTGTATAAATATATTCCAGACAATATTTGGGACATACTGATACTAGAAAGCTATTTGTTATGTACCTAAATGCAAATTTAACTCAATTTTTTTTTTTTTTTTTTTTACTGATGATTTGACTCCAAATCCAACAATGTGTTTCTCTTCTTGATTCCTGGTGAGTACCCTCCTGAGATCAATAGTGGCATTCCCATGCCAAACAAAACTTTATTTCAAGCTATCAAGAGAAGTAGAAAACCTCAATCACAGGGGCCTCACTGTGTAACTGAGTTTGACGCTCTGTCTAATGCTGCTTACTTCTTTCTGCTCACTCTAACTTAAAAAAGTTGAAAGAATCTGTCTTTTGCTTTTGCATAGTGTGTAAATAACTTCTTTGTCACAAGAACTATGACCAGCATATTAAATGAAATCTAATTTAATTTGACGGATATTTGTCCTCTGCTGGGTAGGGCAAGATCTAGAAGGAGAGGGCTGGTGCGGTGGTCTGTCAGGAGTATTCTGCTTCTTCTGCTTCTGATGGACTATGGGATTGCCTTCAGTGCACAAAAGAATAGATCAGTGTGACTTACCCTTCAGCACAGTTAAACACATACTTACTAAATGCTTGCGGTGTTCTGTCTGCCAGACTGGACACTGAGAAGGTAGAAACGGATAAGCTCTTGCCTCACAGTGCTGCTTGAGGAGGGGATGCATAATGCGGGAAAGATGAACTTTATTTGATAGCATCAGGGAAGGCTTCACCAAAGAGGTGATGCAAACAGTAGCTCTCCCTCTCAAGCCAAGTGTATCAGGGACCAGAAGTCTAAGAAAGTATAAGAGGGAGCCTGTTGTTATGGGATTTCCCTAGCCTTTCTAGTTCTCTCCTTACTTGCTTCATTCTATGGGAAATACTATCGCATTTCCTGCATGTTAATATTGTTGTTGTTCAGTCGTCCAGTCGTATCCAGCTCTTTGCGACTCTATGGACAGCAGCGTGCAAGGCTAGCCTGTCCTTCACTATCTCCCGAAGCTTGTTCAAGCTCATGTCCATTGAATTGGTTATGCCACCCAACCATCTTATCCTCTGTCACCCCCTTCTTCTCCTGCCCTCAATCTTTCCCAGCATCAGGGTCTTTTCCAATGAGTTGGCTTTTCACATCAGGTGGCCAAATTATTGGAGCTTTAGCATCAGTCCTTCCAATAAATATTCAGGGTTGATTTCCTTTAGGATTGACTGGTTTGATCTCCTTGCAATCACAGGGACTCTCAAGAATCATTTCCAGCACCACAGTGCGAAAGTATCAATTCTTTGTCATTCAGCCTTCTTTATGGTTCAACTCTCACATCCAAACCTGACTATTGGAAAAACCATAGCTTTGACCAGATGGACCTTTGTTGGCAAAGTGATGTCACTGCTTTTTAATACACTGTCTAGGTTTGTCATAGCTTTTCTTCCAAGGAGCAAATGTCTTAATTTCATGGCTGCATGTTAATATTAATAGCATTTGCTGGTAAATTTTAGAAAGTTAGCATAATGCTGTTTTCTAGGGAGCTGGAATCCATACATAGCTTTGGAGGTTTACGAACCTCCTAAAATTATATATAAAAATTTATATGTGTAGACAGTGTGAATTTTTCTAGGAAAGAGGGGATTGTAGTTTTTTAAAGGTCTTGGATTATTCTATAATCTCCCAAAAAGTTAAAAATATCTGTCATAGAGAAGTCAAATAAAATGTTAGTCTAAAATAACATAGCTCATAATAAATATATGTTGAGAATCAACTGCCTATAGAGCTATATATACTGTGAAGAGCAAACCAAGAAGAGATACTATGCTTGTGTAAAAACAATCTCAAGCTTTGGAGGAAAAACGGAAGAACATGAGGTCAAAATAATGTATTTATTGTAGAATTACACTTTAGAAGGGGCACTTGAAAGACTGTCTGTTCTATTAGAACTGATCTGCTCACCAAGGGTTATTTTTCCCCATCTCCAAGAAGGTCCAGGTAGATCTCACAGCTGTCTCAACCTTTCCAATATTTATTGTATTCAGAAACACTGACTCATGAAACCAGAACTTAATTGAATTCAGAGAAGATCCCCTAAATATACTCAAATCCATATTTTCTCCTACTTATTCTTTTAGATTTCCTTCATAATCTAAGAGAAGAATATTAATAGAGTGATTATTTTATCATTGTAACAACCCTATGAGGCATATTTTTCTGAATTCCCATTTTACATGTGAAGATATTGAGACTCAACAAAGTTAGAGTTACACTTACCTATGGCAAGAAAGCTAGAAAAGGATGTCTGAGTATTATTGTTGAGAGGATAGAAGTGAGTGAGTATATAGCAAAGTGGAGGGATCCAGGCTGGACAGGGTTGTTAAGGAAATGGTGCCACATTGATAATGCAGTTTATCTGCTCTCTGGATTTGCAGGTCTCCTAACAAGTCTGCCATTATCCCATGATACACTTATTGAAAAGTCTCTGATTTTAGATGTTTTTATTTTATAAAAAATTCATTACAGAAAGCAGATGTTATAATTAAACAAAATATAATTTTGTGCGTGATGCAATAATCAAACATATTATCACAGCATATCCCGGGCTGCAGATAACCTGACAAGATAATTATTCTATGGATCAAAGTGAATCAAAATGGCAGTGGTTTAATTATGTTTGAATAATGTGGTTTAGACTAAAATAAAGCTAGCAAGAAAAAATTAAAATGAATCATTTACCCAATAGATACTGAAATTCATTCATTGATTCAGGTCAGCATTAGACTCTTATGCAGAAACCACTATTTCACCCCAATTTCCAGGTGCTTCTCTGCATTCTTCAGCCCCCCCTTGCAGTTGTACTGGAGCCATGTGCCTGACATATGTCATGTGCTGCTTCTAGATTGAGACATTTAAAAGCCCTGCTACCACTTTCATGCCTTTTGGCTCCTATTTTGGAGGCTAAAAGTTCCAAAAGGAGAAGAACTGACTCATCAGAAAAGACCCTGAGGTTGGGTAAGATTGAGAGCAGGAGGAGAAGGAGGCCATAGAGGATGAGAAGGTTAGATAGCATCACTGATTCAGTGGACATGAATTTGAGCAAATTGCTGGAGACAGTGAAGGACTTGGAAGCCTGGTGTGCTGCAGTCCATGTTGTCCCAAAGAGTTGGACACAACTTAGTGACTGAGCAACAACAAAAAGAAGGAGATAGAGGAGGGTTATCCGTATTGGGCTTTCCATGAGTGAGAAGTAAATATTGAGCATGTCTGGCCACCGAGATTTTGGGGCTTAGTTTATCTCAGTTACCCTCAAAGTGTAGTTTCAGACCATTAGCATCAGCCTCCCCTGGAAGCTTGTTAGAAATGCAGAATCTCTTTCTCTACCCAATAATAGTAACCAGAACCTACATTTTAATAAGATCCCTAGGTGGTTGATACACATATTAATTTGATAAACTCTGTGACAAAGCATACCTGCAATTCTGGTAATGTGGACTGCTGGTAGTGAAAGTCAGGTCTGGGAATTCCAAATCTGATTTGACACCAAAGTCAATAGAACAGATTTGAAAAAAACCACAGATGTGAGATCTACTGAATAAGAATCTCTAGAGGTGAGCCCAGGAATCTCCATGTATTAAACTCCCCAGAGATTCTGGTTATCAGAGAGGTTTAGAATTTTGTCAGTTCTAATTGGGAGCCCAGATAAATATATAGCATCAGTTTAAATTTTGCTATTTCATAATATTTATGAATCATATAAATCTTCCAAGTTCAGAGAATGGATAATCTATGAAAAGGCTGTGATATTTACTTACACAGAGGGTTAATGGAATTAATCACTTTGTCACTGGCTATCTGATCTTAGGAAGCAAAGTGACTCTTTTCTTAGCCTCAGAAACTGGGAACAGCTGAGCAGGGGGAGGGACAGAAGGCATGGCCTCAACTGGCACTGCCTCTTCTAGCAGACGGTTTTGCTTCAGCCCTGTCTGGGCTAAACATGTCTCTGAGTTTCAAAAGACCCTGAAGCTGTCTTCATTTAGCAGCTTGCTTATCAGGATGCGGCAGCTCTATTTCCCTCTGTGCACAGACATCAGAATACTTGCTCTTTCTTTCTTTATGCCTACGTTTCTTCCTTGTGGGTCAAAACTGCACTAAGAAAGAAGCATTGTAATCTAGTAAGCTCCTTACCAAAGAACCAGAGAGAGCCTTGCTGCCTCATGAAACAGCCAGTTAGAGTCCCTCTTTTTAAGTTTCTCTCTGGGAGGGTTGTTATATCATTTGTAAAAATTCCTCTCTGTCCCCTTGAACTAGAGTAGCAGCCTTCAGTTCCTTTGATACCCACTCTTGGCTCCTGGCCTTCTGTCTCTGAATGCCTTTTATGCATATAACACAGCAGAAAAAACCTTGAGACATGTTTTTGAATAGTTGTTTTCTCATGACAACACCAATGCTAAATTAAAAAAAGAAAGTTCTTTTCTTTTAATAACATGGTACGTCAAAAATGATCATCCAAAATGGACGATGGGAAGCATAGCTGAGGATTTGCCTGATTTCATGGGGATTCCTAGCCGTGTTTGGAACAGACTATTTCCAGAAGCTAATGGAGACATGTCATTTGTTTCAAGGACTTAGGGACACAGAACATGGCTGGAGGGGAGGACCAAACAGAAGTCACCAGGTCCTGTAGAAGCTTTGGATTCAGTGGAAGGGCCAAGAGAAGCAAAAGGAGTAGGATATAAGAGGTAGCAAGGAACTCACCCTGAGGGCGAGAGAAGGAGAGGGTGAGGAAGCAGTATTCAAAGTAAGGATATTGTTTTACTTGGATTAAGTATCAAATCCTCATGAAACAAAAGAATACAAAACAAAACCCTGAGATTTGTCATTCAGTATCCGTAGAGTAGATATATACAAAGCAAATTGGACTGAAGATGAAAATGTATTTATATTCAAACAACTGGCTAATAATTGGTAAGTATCTTTGTGAAGTGTGGTTGTTGTTAACAGTTCATATGTAGATACTGCTTTACATGGTCATTTATTGCTCTTACACAGAATGATCAGACTGATCGAAAACATGAAATGTTTCATGAAGGCAGAGTTGTGAGGTCATTTGGATTTCTTTCAATACCTGCACAAAATGTATTTCTCCAAAACCACAGAAATTCTCAGTTTTGTGCCTTTTGGATTGAATCAGCTCAGAATCTTCCCTGACCTGGTGTCACTCTAAACCAAAGCTCCCTTTGGCTCTCTTTTCTTCTGTTTCTTTAAACTGCTTTCTCTCATTCTTCTTTGACCTCCAGTCTGTACCTTGCCTTCATATCATCTGCTCCTCCCTGTAGGCACCATTTCTTGCCTTCTTTGAATGTGTTATAAATGGCTAATCCAGGGCAGCCACCTAGTGCTTCTCAGTGAGGCCTTAGAAGGGTCTAATAGTTTTGCAAGAGAAAATGAGCATCTGGACTCCCTCCAGGAGCAGCATGGAATTCCTCGAAGTTCATTGTGGAGTAGACAGAGTCCGGGAACCATCAAAGGCACATACAAAATAGTTCTTCTTCCTGCACAGAGAGCTACCTGGTTTAAAAGCTTAAAAATAGGATTCCTCAAAACCTAGAAGCTACCCTGATGAAAGAAGCTATGAGCCTGAGACCCCAGAAAGCTTGGTTCTCCGAATGAAGCTGAGCAGACTTTTTTTTAAGACAGACAGTGAGTTAACTAGGAGATGTAAGATGAAAACTTATTGCTGACTGCCCCTATGGCAGTAGCTAAAATGGGTCACAGGAGTCTTGATTTCCAGTTCTGTGAAGAGAAGGAGGGAAAGAAGGAAAGGAAAAGGGGTGGAGAGGAAATAAAATGAAAAGACATGACAAACCTAACCTGTACAGAAGAGAGTAGTGGTAACAGTCCTGAGACTGCGGTCCTTTGAAAGACCTGCTTGCAAGACTGGTCCTTGGCTGGAATATAGGAACTTAGATTTTGGAAGATTCTCATCATTTCTTGATAAGAAAGCCTCACTATGCCTGACCTTTTTGTGAAAATATTGTGGCTCGTGTTGAATGCCCATGTGCCTTCTGAAAGTCAGAAATCTTGATACCTGCTCAGTAGAGGAGCTTTCCTAATGGACAGCATCGCCACAGTTTGTTGTTGAAGGAAATGTCAACGCTCCACTAGGATAGGGTTTTAGAAGCTTGTACTTAGTTTTCTCTGGACCTCACCCCATGTACCTTTTCTGTTTCCTAATTTTGTTTTGTATTCTTTTGCTATAAGAAGTCATAGCAGCAAACACAACTCTATGCTGTGTGTGAATCCCAGCACATCACTGGACTTGGCAGTGGTCTTGGCGACTCATGATATATCATCTTTCTGCCATCACTTAATAGATTTAATTTAAAAAAAATGTGTCGACTTTATAATTGCCCAAGAGAAATTTTGACTCATCTTTTCTATACCCATTATTTTGTCTGAAGAATGAGATCAAAATGAATAGTCTTTTAAGATGTTTGCAAGGTGAGACCAGTGGGGACTGTTAATGTTCTTAATGTTACATACAACTGATTAAACAACTTATAGCCGAAATGTTGGCAGCATAGACCCAAGTGAGAAGCAGGTCAGCATATGGCCAGAAATTTGAGTATGAGGCTTGGCTCCACCACTTAATTGCTCTGTGACTTTGTATAAATTAATTTTCCTGATCTTAAGTTTTTTATAAGCGTAGAGGAAGCAGTTGGTACTCACTTGTGTATATAGTTTTGGGAATTGAGATACACTTACATAGTACCAGGGATGTTTTAAGTGCTGGATCAATGGTATAAGTAGGTGTTGCTAATGAAAAATACAACAGAAACAACTCAGAGGTACTGTCAAGATTCCTTCTGAGAAGCAAAAGCCATCTGGACCTTGAGGTGTCCACATCTCGAGAAGCTCCAAGAGGTCTCATTTGAAGACCATGACAGGGGTAAACCTGTGCCTCATAGACCTCCCTTGAGCACTCTCTGGGCCCACTCCCAATCACCCCCTCAGTTTTATAGGTACCTTCAGGGAAAAGGAGACTTTAAGGGTGGCTTAAATCCTTCCTCTGGACTTTGGTAGCACCATTCCCCAGGCAGGGTAGAGTGATGGAAAGAGAAAGACACATGGCCCCATCTCTGTTCGGGAAAGTCACTTCTCTGAACCCCAATATGCCTCACTGTAAAGTAGATTAGAAAATTTGCAGGCCAGAGGGGAATGGCAGGATACATTTAAAGTGAAAAACCTACAACCAAGAATACTCTATCTGGCAAGGATCTCAGTCAAAATTGATGGAGAAATAAAAAGCTTTCAGACAAGTAGAAGTTAAGAGAATTCAGTACCACCAAACCAACTTTGCAACAAATGTTAAAGGGGCTTATATAGTTAAGAAATACAAGAGAAGAAAAAGGATCTACAGAATCAACCTCAAACAGTTATGAAAATGGCAACAGGAACACATATATCAATAATTACTTTAAATATAAATGGATTAAATGCTCCAACTATAAGACTCAGATTGCTGAATGGATACAAAAACATGACCCATATATATGCTGTCTACAAGAAACCCACTTCAGACCTAAAGACACACATAGACTGAAAGTGAGAGGATGGGAAAATATATTCCATGCAAATGGGAAGCAAAAGAAAGCTGGAGTACCAATCCTCATAACAGATAAAATAGATCTTAAAGAGTATTACAAGAGATAAGGAAGGAAACTACATAATGATCAAGGGATCAATCCAAGAGGAAGACATAACAATTGTAAATATCTATGCACCCAACATAGGAGCAGCTCAATACATAAGACAAACTCTAGCAAACATAAAAGGAGAAATTGACAGTAACACAACAATAGTAGGAGACTTTAACACCCCACTCACACCAATGGACCAATCATTAAAACAGAAAATTAACGAAGAAACACAAGCCTTAAATGATACATTAGACAAAATGGATCTCATTGATACCTTCTGGACATTCGATCCAAATGTAGAAGGATACACCTTCTTCTCAAGTGCACATAGAACATTCTCCATGATAGACTATGTCTTGGGTCACAAATCAAACCTCAGTAAATTTAAGAAAATAGAAATATTTAAGAAAATTATATATGTATGGTTCATATACACAATGGAATATTACTCAGCTACTAAAAAGAATGCATTCGAATTAGTTCTAATGAGGTAATGAAACTGGAGCCTATTATACAGAGTGAAGTAGGTCAGAAAGAAAAGCACCAATACAGTACATTAACACGTATATATGGAATTTAGAAAGATGGTAATGATGACCCTATATACAAGGCAGCAAAAGAGACACAGATGTAAAAAAAAAAAGACTTTTGGACTCTGGGAGAAGGCGGGGTGGAATGATTTGAGAGAATAGCATTGAAACATGTATATTACCATATGTGAAATACACCACCAGTCCAAGTTCAATACAATAAACAGGGCCCTCAAAGCCAAAAACAGGACAACCCTAAGGGATGGGATAGGGAGGTGGGTGGGAGGGGGGTTCAGGATGGGGGACACATGTACACCCATGGCTGATTCATGTCTATGTATGGCCAAAACCACCACAATATTGTAAAGTAATCCCCCAATTAAAATAAATAAATTAATTAAAAAATATCTACTCTACCTTGTTCCATACTTATTGAGAAAGAAAACTTCAAATCATGTTGGCAAAGTGCTTTGGAAATGGTAAAATGAGATCCATTCAGGTCCTTCTCTGGGTTTTTACTCTAGGGTAGTTTTCCATTCTCCATGGTTGTTCAGGTACTTGGCAGAGGGAAGTGACAGGAGCCTGGGACTTACTGACAAAAGAGATATCCTGCTATTACACTACTCTTAAAAGTAAAATTTGAGTTCTGGGCATTTACTGAGATGCCACAAAATCCAATAAAAATCAGATCTCCCTCCACTTTTAGCAGGAGTAATAGACAATGAAATCACTGCTTTGGTATTTAATTGCAATAACTGGCATCATCCCATTTTTTTAATATAATGATATAGCATGATTATTTGGGATTGATTTATTGCTTTGTTGTGAAAACTTGTTTTCATTGATTTTTTTTCTTCCTTAACAGTTTTCTGCATTAATTGATTGATTTGATTGTTAGAGCTTTGACTCCATCTCTGAAGATGGATTGGAATAATTATTGCAGCCTGCTGTTTAATCATCCTGCCACACAATTACTACCAAGACTGTGCCCTGCATCAGCACTTTATTAGCTATAGTAATTGTAGTAGGGTTTTAATAATTTAATAGCATACTTGGAGAGGATAACTTGGTCTTTATTCAGGGGCACTTCTGTGGAACAATCAGGTTCCTAGGCAAATGAGGGGCTTGGTATCCATTTTTCCCATTTGGTGACCTTTTAAGGATGACTTGAACATTCCGCCTCCCAGACAACTATGTATATGGAGGCCTGACCTGGGGAACTGGAATGAGGCATTGCATAGCTCTGGTCAGTGCCAGCTGTTTAGGATCTGAGCCTTTTCTTCCTTGACTGCCACCGCACCTGAACCTTGGGTATTATGTGAATGGTCTATACAAGAGGAACATATGTTCTCTGTTAATTGTATCCCATGATACTTTTTGATAAACTGTAAAGCTCCTTCCCCAAGGTTTCTTCTTTGAAATCAGAATGTGCAGAACAGGGTAGTGTTCAAAAGTAAAGTGCAGTGGTTTCACAGTATGAGGGCAAAGCATCTTTTTTCCTAGCCTCATCTTGTTACCCTGACATGGGGGAATTCTCCCTATGCCCCTATGACCTTGCACTGAACTTACTGCATCCCCCTCTCTGAGAAGAGAGACCAGAACAAATGCCAGATGCTGATCTGGATAGATCTCTGTTTCAAAATTCAAGTCAGGGGCCCAGTCCTAATTCAGCTGCACATAGACCACATGCTAAATTTTCCACTCAGTGTTTTGCTTCTCACGTAATGAGACAGCCACACTTGTTTGTGAATGTATTAGAGAGTCTCATCTTAAAAAAAGCATTGTATAGTGTTAAGCTGTATTAATAATCTGCTATGTCTGTGTTGCCTAGACTGGAAGAAAAACACTTTGGAAGCTAATTCTGATTTCCTTCTTTGTTTTCAGCTTTAATCACAATTATAAGATTCACTAAATCCTTTGGAAAGAAAACAGTTTTTAAGCACATTTACCATTTAGTAGTCCATAATTCTTTCCTCTCCATCTTCTTTTCCCCATTTTTATGTCTCTGGCTCTCTTTCTCTCACACCATTGACATCATTACTAATTCCAGCCTTCTCTTATGTCAATATCTCTGATTTTTGAGCCTATAATTTGGACAAGTGATAATCTACACACCACTAGGAAGTAAGTTGTCCAGACTTCCTTTACCATTGAGAACTGTACAGTTTCCCTCTTGTTTTCTTTATTTGATCTTTTTAACATTGAGGTATAAGAAAAAATTGAAATATAAGTATCTTTATGTAAAATCTTCTCTAATGACTTAGGCTTAGAAGAAATTCACTTTGCAATTTTTTTGCAATTAGAATTTCTTCTATTGATTTTTATTAAACCTCAAGTTTTCCCAGTTCAACTATAGCTCTGTTAAAGAAGGCATGTTAGCTGGAGAACTAATAACTAAATTTGCCACAAATGCCATACATAGAGACTTGGCAACAATCCCTAATATGAAAGCAAGGCCCTATTCTATTTCTTTCAGTGGAACAAGTTGACAAGTTCAAGAGAAGCACCTAGATCTGAAAGAAACCTTATGTTTCCTATTTCCCCCTTGATGGCAACTTCAGGCACAGATAGATCTTGCTGTGACTTTGCAGGTGGAAGGGAGAATGCAACCTTGTCTGACCGTGTCATATAGAGAATTGGTAATAACAGCTCCTTTCTGTAAGGGAGTTACCATCTCTTGACGTTCCTGAGCACTTTCACTGACACTTAGGCAATATATACATCTCAACCTGTTTCGAGGAAACCATAACAGATTCTTTCTCTTATGAGTTAAGTGGGAGGAAGCTAGTAGTCCTATAGTCCTTTTCTCATCAAGTGTATTACTTTAGTAGAAGTTTGAGATACAAGGATTCCTTACTCTGCTACAGTAGATCATAAGTACAGCTCAGTTCAGTTCAGTCGCTCAGTCATGTCCGACTTTTTGCAACCTCATGAACTGCAGCACGCCAGGACTCCCTGTCAACCACCAACTACCAGAGTCTACCCAAACCCATGTCCATTGAGTCGGTGATGCCATCCAGCCATCTCATCCTCTGTCATCCCCTTCTCCTCCGGCCCCCAATCCTTCCCAGCATTAGGGTCTTTTCCAATGGATCAACTCTTCACATGAGGTGGCCAAAGTATTGGAGTTTCAGCTTCAGCATCAGTCCTTCCAATGAACACCCAGGACTGATCTCCTTTAGGATGGACTGGCTGGATCTCCTTGCAGTCCAAGGGACTCTCAAGAGTCTTCTCCAACACCACAGTTCAAAACCATCAATTCTTCCATGCTAAGCTTTCTTTATAGTCCAACTCTCACATCCATACATGACTACTGGAAAAAGCATAGCCTTGACTAGATGGACCTTTGTTGGCAAAGTAATGTCTCTGCTTTTCAATATGCTATCTAGGTTGGCCATGATTTCCTTCCAAGGAGTAAGCATCTTTTAATTTCATGGCTGCAGTCACTATCTACAGTGATTTTGGGGCTCCCCAAAATAAAGTCTGACACTGTTTCCACTGTTTCCCCATCTATTTCCCATGAAGTGATGGGACCAGATGATATGTTCTTAGTTTTCTGAATGTTGAGCCTTAAGCCAACTTTTTAACTCTCCTCTTTCACTTTCATCAAAAGGCTTTTTAGTTCCTCTTCACTTTCTGCCATGAGGGTGGTGGCATCTGCATATCTGAGGTTACTGATATTTCTCCTTACAATCTTGATTACAGTTTGTGCTTCTTCCAGCCCAGTGTTTCTCATGATGTATTCTGCATATAAGTTAAATCTGCAGGGTGACAACATACAGCCTTGACATACTCCTTTTCCTATTTGGAACCAGTCTGTTGTTCCATGTCCAGTTCTAACTATTGCTTCCTGACCTGCATACAGGTTTCTCAAGAGACAGGTCAGATGGTCTGGTATTCCCATCTCTGGAAGAATTTTCCACAGTTTATTGTGATCCACACAGTCAAAGGCTTTGGCATAGTCAATAAAACAGAAGTAGATGTTTTTCTGGAACTCTCTTGCATTTTCGATAATCCAGCGGATGTTGGCAATTTGATCTCTGGTTCCTCTGCCTTTTCTAAAATCAGCTTGAACATCTGAACTTCATGGTTCATGTATTGCTGAAGCCTTGTTTTGAGAATTTTGAGCATTACTTTACTAGTGTGTAAAATGAGTATGTGGTAGTTTGAGCCTTTTTGGCATTGCCTTTCTTTGGGATTGGAATGAAAACTGACCTTTTGCAGTCCTGTGGCCACTGCTGAGTTTTCCAAATTTGCTGGCGTATTGAGTGCAGCACTTTCACAGCATCGTCTTTTAGGATTTGAAATAGTTCAACTGGAATTCCATCACCTCTACTAGCTTTGTTTATAGTGATGCTTCTTAAGGCCCACTTGACTTCACATTTCAGGATGTCTGGCTCTAGGTGAGTGATCACACCATTGTGATTATCTGAGTAGTGAAGATCTTTTTTGTACAGTTCTTCTGTGTATTCTTGCCACCTCTTCTTAATATCTTCTGCTTCTGTACATTTTGCAGAGATACCTATACTTTAATTGGGTATTTAGTTTGTCTAGAATTACTGTTAATCTCACTATATCAAGTACAATAATAACAATAGTGATGTGGTAGGGTAAATAATGGCTCCCCTAATTAACCAGGTCCTCATCCCTGGAACTGTGAATGTTACTTTACATGGCAAAAGAGACTTTGTAGATGTGATTAAGGCTCTTGAGAATAGAAGATTATCTTGGATTATCCAGCTGAACCCTAAGAATAATCACCAGTGATCTTATAAGAAGCAGGCCAAAGGAGATTTGACAGAAGAAAAGGTCATGTGAAGGAAACAAGCAGAGTCAAAAAGGGATGTTATACTGGTAGCTTTAAAAAGGGAGGATGTGGGTATAAACCAAGAAACACAGCTAGTCACTAGAAGCTGAAAAAGATGCTGAAACATATTCTTCTCTGGGCATCTGTGTGTTGCCCAACCAACATCTTGATTTCAGCACATTAAAATCCATTTTGGAAACTGCTGGCCTCCAAAACCATAAGAGAGAGAGGGGAAAAAAAAATCTATGTTGATTTTAGCAGCCAGTTCAGTTCAGTTCAGTCACTCAGTCATGTCTGACTTTTTGTGAACCCATGGACTGCAGTACACCAGCTTCCCTGTCCATCACCAACTCCTAGAGTTTACTCAAATTCATGTCCATTGAGTCAGTAATGCCATCCAACCATCTCATCCTCTTTCGTCCCCTTCTTCTCCTGCATTCAATCATTCCCAGCATCAGGGTCCTTTCAAATGAGTTAGTTCTTCACATCAGGTGGCCAAAGTATCGGAGTTTCAGCTTTAACATCAGTCCTTCCAATGAATATTCAGGACTGATCTCCTTTAGGATGGGCTGGTTGGATCTCCTTGCTGTCCAAGGGACTCTTAAGAATCTTCTCCAACACCACAGTTCAAAAGCATTGATTCTTTGGCACTCAGCTTTCTTTATGGTCCAACTCTCACATCCATACATGACTACTGGAAAAACCATAGGTTTGACTAGACGGACCTTTGTTGACAAAGTGATGTCTCTGCTTTTTAATATGCTGTCTAGGTTGGTCATAGCTTTTCTTCCAAGGAGCAAGCTTGTTTTAATTTCATGACTGAAATCACCATTTGCAGTGATTTTGGATCCCCCCAAAATAAAGTCAGCCATGGTTTCCACTGTTTCCCCATCTATCTGCCACAAAGTGATAGGGCCGGATGCCATGATCTTAGTTTTCTGAACGTTGAGCTTTATGCCAAGTTTTTCACTCTTCCCTTTCACTTTCAACAAGAGGTTCTTCAGTTTCTCGTCACTTTCTGCCGTAAGTATGGTGTCATCTGCATATCTGAGGTTATTGATGTTTCTCCTGGCCATCTTGATTCCAGCTTATGCTTCATCCACTGTCAAGTTTATGGTAATTTGTTACAGTAGCGACAGGAAACCAATATGAGGGATACCAATAATAACTAACATGTATTGACCATTTACTCATTTACTTACAGGTTAAGAACTAGGCTAAATACTCTACATGGAGTTCCACAATTCTGCATTCATAAAGTGTTAGTCACTCAATCATGACTGACTCTTGTCAACCCAATGGACTATAGCCTGCCGGGCTTCTTTGTCCATGGAATTCTCCAGGCAGGAATCTTGGAGTGAGCAGCCATGCCTTTTTCTAGGGGATCTTCCTGACCCAGAGATGGAACCTGGGCCTCCTGCATTGCAGGCGGATTCTTTACTGTCTGAGGCACCAGGGAAGCCTCTGCACTCATAAAATAATAAAATGTCGGTGTTAAAATTATTCTAGTTTTACAGATGAAGAAATTGAGGCTCAGAGAAGAGCTGGGATTAAACTAATGTCTGTCTTATTTCAAAATCCTTTCTCTTAACCTTTACAAGGAAGATGTGTCCCCAAGATGGAAATTCCAGGGGGGAACCACTGTGGTTTGCAGAGGACCTTGTACTATGAGAACCCTGTCCTTCTGTGAACAAAGCTTCTAATGTCTGAGCAGTTCACAGTGTTCCTATACCTCGTGAATCACAATCTTGTTGGGTAGGGAGGAAAGAAACAGGCAGACAGATTCAAAATTGAGTCTTTCATAAGGGCAATCTTAGGCATTTGTTTGTGGTGGTGATGCTAGTACTTTTAGGCTGAGGTGGGTATTAGAAAAGTCTTCTTGAGGCAGTGATGATGAGCTGAGCCTTGAAGGAAATGTAGGTATTGTCCAGGTACAAGAAAGTTGAAGGGCCTTTTGGGTGGAGAGAATAGCATGCTCCAGTGCCCTGAGATAAAAGAGACAGGGGTCTCGAGCAAACTGCAAGTCATCTGTTGTGGCAGGAGGGGCTGTATTTGATGAGAGGAGAACATACAATAGGTAAGGAGGTGATGCAAGAACAAACTAAAGAGGCGGCCATGTGCCAGGTCTCAGAGATTCTTGGAAGTTTCCATTCTCACTGCCCCCTTTTCCTCAGATTGTACAGGCTTTTTAACTCATTCCCATCTGTGCTCTCTTCCATTAGTTCATCTAATCAGTTTTTGCCAAGGTCACTGATAACCTCAATGCTCCTGCATCTAAGGGACATTTTCTAGACCTCGCCTATTTAATTTCTAAGAAAAGTTTGTCACAGAGGATGATCCTTCTTGAAATGCTTCCTTCCTTGTCACATCTGTGACACCATGGGATGCCTCTAACTGGTTCTTCACAAGCTCCTTTGTGTGTTCATACATCTCTACCCAACTCTGGAAGGTTGAAGTTCTCTAAAGCTGCCCTACATTCCTCTCCTTTTCTCGGTTTACTCTCTTACTAACTCAGATGTTTCTGCTCTCTGCTTTCAGAACAAGGAATTGTTTTCATCATAACACTCCAGTTTGTAGTAGTACTGTGCAGAATCCGTGATGATTAATATCTCCATCCTCCATCCTTCCCAAGAGATTGTTAGCTCATGAGAGCAGACTATATTCCCTTTTACTCACTGTTTCCTAAGACAGTGTTTGACCTTGTGTACACACTCATCAAATATTGGTTGAATAAATGAATGAGTAAACATTTACTCCATGTTGAAAGGAACCACAAGGCATCTCAACTTGATGAGATTTGCTTGGAGGTAGAACATAGCTGTCATGTGGAGAACAGATAAGAAAAAAAAAAGACTGAAGATGTTAGAAAAGGTCATAATAACTCAAGAAAGAAATACTGAGGAAGCATATAGGGAATAAATACCAATGCTACTGTCTCAATTCCTCCCACCCTCTCCTTCCGTCTCTGTGTCCACAAGTCCATTCTCTATGTCTGAGTCTCTATTCCTGCCTTGCAAATAGGTTCATCAGTACCATTTTGTTCTGATTCCATAAGTATGTGTTAATAAATGATGCTTGTTTTTTTTTTTCTCTTTCTGACTTATCGCTGATTCATGTTGTTGTATGACAGAAACCAACACAACATCATAAAGCAATCACCCTCCAATAAAAATTTTAAAAACTGTCAAAAAGTATTGAGGAAGTAGCTGTGGAAGGATACTTCTCAAAAAAAAGCATATTTGAGAAATATTTGTGAGATAGAATTTATAGAACTTGGTGATCAACTGAATGTGAGGATCAAAGAACATAGAGAGACAAAAATTGCACCTTCTGATGGCTTAGCTGACTGGCTAGGTGCTTATGCAGTTCAGTGAAATAGACACTATATGGGGAAAGGAGCTGTTCATAGGCTAAATATAATAAACTTAGACACATTTGGGTATCCCTGGTGGATCAGATGGTAAAGAATCTGCTTGCGACGCAGGAGACCTGGGTTCAATCCCTGGATTGGTAAGATCCCCCAAAGAGAATGGCAACCCACTCCAGTATTCTTGCCTGGAGAATTCTATAGACAGAGAAGCCTGGCAGGCTATAGTCCATGGAGTCTCAAAAAGTCAGAGATGACTGAGCAACTAACACTTTCACTTTAGGCATATCAAATCTAGATTTTTGGATGATACTCAGAAGAGGAGCCTGTCTGTATAAATTAAAAACAGATGTAGAGTTGTATTTACTTTCCCCTCCCACTTATTTTTTTCTTTTGTTGTCCCAAAGCAGATATCCAATAGTTGAAAAGGGTGATTGATTTCCTGCTTCCTTTCAAAAAGGAATGGAGGCAGCAGTACAGGTCTTAGTTAAAAGCCTTTTTCATAGTAACTCTGTTGAAAAAGGGCCAGCATGGCTACTCCGTTTACCCTGAAGATGCATGGGGTCTTGTAGGAGCAGAATACTCTACAGTAAGAAGTTCAGTCTCAAGCAGGATTGTTAAAACCTGGCTGGAAGAGGTTTATTCATACAACGTATCTGAATACTTTCTAAATATGATATCCAGGAGCTACTGTTCATAATGTGGGTTTTGAGTTTTAGCATTTAGCTGTTTTGGTGTGGCAGTAAGGTGCTCTGATCTGGGCTGGTAGAGAATGAGCTAAGAGAAGAGAAGAAAAGAGCAAGTTCATATTCTTCTGCTGATAGTCTGTCTCCACAATCTGGTTAGATTCATGGACAAGGTTTAATGGGTTTAGGCACATTCACAAAAACTACTGTTGCTCTAAAATCTTAACAAGTAAAATCAGAAATGAGCTTAAACAGAAAGCTTCAAGTCTACATCCACAAGTCATCCTAAAGATGGTTCTAAATGATCACATTTCTGTACCATAACTTTCTTTTGTCCTCATTTCCAGCTAGTGGAGTTATGCCAGCCTGCTTAGATCCATACACTTTCAGATCTTGGTCTCTATTTTAGCCTCCTATGAATGAATGTCAATATGAAAGTTTTTTTTTTTTCTGTGCAATATGTAAGATGCAAGGACATAGTATGCCAAGGACTAATTACAGAATAGGTAACAGTTGATTCATGAGGATGATGGGAGAGGTTGAAAATTCTCTCTTACCTATTTTATTAGAGCCTGTCTAGCCCCTCAGCATTTTCACCATTTAGGGATGGGGCTAATTATGGCAATGAATTGGAAAATGAAATGGGATTTCTGAGAGAGGACTTAAATTATTGTAAATCCTGGAGCTTATTAAATTTTGTGTAAACCACTCTCTCTCAGTTTAGCTTCAATTGGATTTTTTTTAAGTTTACTCTCACAGCATGATAGATACCATGTTGCCAATAAAAATTCTAATAATCTGCAGCCCAGTAATCCTGCTTTTAATGTGTGAAACTCCAGGATACTATGAGGCAGAGCAACAGGGGACATGGTGCATCCTTGTCTCTGATACAGTCATGCCCTTTGAAGGACAATTAGGGTGGTTTAAAAGCCCCTTCTTAGGCTTGTTATATCTGGATATCCTTCACCATTAGTGCATCTAATGAAGATATATTTGTAAGCTGAAATGTAAAAGCTGGAGTCAAATGGCATGATAAGTCCCTGAAATAAAGGAATTGATATCTGGTTCCTTTAAAACCATATGTAGATTAGATGGAAGGAGTGGAGTTGCTTCCTGTGATGACAGTCTGTAACATCTCCTCCTTGTGGAGTTGTTTACTGTCATGTTCTTTTAGCCCTAAAGTATTTAAGGGTCAAATTTATAGTAGTTTTGTTAGCATTGCATTTAACTGATTCACTTCAATCCTATTTTGCAAAAGCTTGGGAAATACTGTTGCCCACTGCTTCCCTATATACCCTGTGTGTGTGTGTGTGCTAAATCACTTCAGTCTTGTCTGAATCTTTGCAACCCCATGGACTGTAGCCCACCAACCTCCTCTGTCCATGGAATCCTCCAAACAAGAATATTGGGTTGCCATGTCCTCCTCCAGGGATCTTCCCAATCCAAGAATCAAACCCGAGTCTCTTAAGTCTCCTGGATTGGCAGGTGGATTCTTTCCTGCTAGTGCCACCTAGGAATAAGCTGTATTCAAAAAGAAATATGTGGTACTTCCTTGAGTATTGTGCCCTTTTACTCAGTTTAGGGAAATTTTTGGCTAAAGATCAAGAAAGACTCTCTTTCCTAAGCCCAATAGTAGTTAATTTTATTTATATGTAAGGGAGTGAGTAAAATCAGTATTCCAAGAGTCAGCCAATAGAAAGATATTTCACGAGCTTCTGCTTCTTTTCAACACAAAGCACCCTTAAGTTGAAAAAATCAGAACCTATACACTGGTTTCTCAGCCCTTTGTAATTGAGGTATCTTTTGCTCCAGTAATCTGAACAGTAATGATATTCCCTATTAAGAAGAAAAAGATCTTTAATGATACAGCCCTTTGGAACCCACCTGCTTGTATCGTGGGCTTCCCTTGTGGCTCAGCTGGTAAAGAATCTGCCTGCAATGTGGGAGACCTGAGTTCAGTCCCTGGGTTGGAAAGATCCCCTGGAGAAGGGAAAGGCTACCCACTCCAGTATTCTGACCTGTAAAATTCCATGAACTGTATAGTCCATGAGGTTGCAAAGAGTCAGACATGACCGAGTGCCTTTCACTTTCACTTTGCTTATATCACCCACCTGGGGTGGAGGACTTCCTTTATAGTCTAAAGGTTATATATTCAAATTTTTGTGTATTAACAATGATAATATAAAATTTTAACTTTTTCCCCCTCACTTGTAGCAGAAGGAATTGGGTTTCCTCTAGTCCTTAGCAGAAATATTATAAGGTAGTAACCATGCAACAATTTTTATAACATACAGAACAAAAACTACACAGCAACTCATATTTTGTTGTTTTATATTATAACTGTCTTGAGAATGGACTAGCCCAAAGTCTCCTTGTTTATCTATTTCTCAGATACAAAGTATTGAATTTTGAACTTGTCAAAAGATATACTGAAGTCCTAACCCCTAGTACCTATGCCTGTTATATTATTTAGAAATAGGGTTTTGAAGATGTAATAAAGTTAAGATGAGGTAAATAGAGCAAACCCTGATCCAAAATGACTGGTGTCTTTATAAGTTGGGGAGATAGAAACACTCAGAGACAATGCCATTGATGACAGAGGCAGAGATCAGAGTGATGTACCTGCAAAGTCCAGGAGCACCAGTAATCAACGGCCACTACCAGAAGCAAGGAAGCAACTCAGAGAGAGAGAGATCTCTTGAGATCTCGGTCTTGAACTTCTAACGTCTAAAGAATAAGCAAAGAAATTTCTGATTTTTTAAGCCACTCAGTTTGTGGCACTTTGTTATAGCAGCCCTAGTAAGCTAATACACCATGTGAAGGAGATTATCATCTGACAAACTACTAGGAAGCGGAGGTGCAGGCTATTTCTGGAATCCCTTGAAACATTCTGCCCCTTAATTTTTCCTGTTTTTTGGGGGAACAATGACTCAATCCCACTTGAGGCTTTGCAAAACCTTGTATTAGCCCATTATCCAAGGCCAGAGCATGAAAGGAGGATATTGCTGGCATTTAATGACTTGGAGCAGCCTGGGATTGATAAAAAAATGATATGCAGTGTGACACAGACTAGTTAGTGTTCATTGCTTCTAGGCAAGGATGCTTTTACTTGAGGAGCTTGAAACTTATCATCCAAAGGTTCAATGGTTTTTTTTTTCCTTTTTAAAATTTATTTTCAATTTTTATTTTATATTGGAGTATGTTGCTGTTGTTATTTAGTCGCTAAGTTTTGTCTGCCTCTTTGGTGACCCCATGGACTATAGCCCAGGTTCCTCTGTCTTTGAAATTTCCCAGGCAAGAATACTAGAGTGGGTTGCTATTTCATTTCTCCAGGGGATCATCCTGTCTTCGGGTCAAATCCGAATCTCCTGCATTGGCAGGTGGATTCTTTACCACTGAGCCACCTGGGAAGCCCATATTAAAGTATAGTTGATAAATAATGTGTGTTAGTTTCAAGTTTATAACAAAGTGATCCAGTTATGCAAATACATGTATCTATTCTTTAATTCTTTTCCCATTTAGATTATTACAGAATATTGAGCCAGATTCCCTATGCTATACAGTAGATCCTTGTTGGTTATCTACTTTAAATATAGTAGTGTGTACATTTCAAATCCAAAACTCCCAATCTATCCCTACGCCTCACCCTTCTCACCTGATGACCATAAGTTTGTTCTCTAAGTCTATGAGTCTGTCTCTATTTTGTAAATAAGCTCATTTGTATCTTTCTTTTTAAGATTCCACATATAAACAATGTCATATGATACTTGTTTTTGTCTGATTACTTCATTTAGGATGATAATCTCCAGGTTCATCTATGTTGCTGCAAATGGCATTATTTCATTCTTTTTAATGAGTGATATTCCATTTAATATCTGTACCACATCTTATTTCTTTCTTAAATTTTAATTGGAGGATAATTGGTTTGCAGTGTTGTGTAGGTTTCTGCCACCAACAACGTGAATCATCATAAGCATACACATTTCCCTTCCCTCTTGAACCCCCTTCCCTGACTCCACCCCACTCCTCTAAGTTGTCACAGAGCACAGGTTGAACCCCCTGTGCTATACAACAACCTCCCACCAGCTCTCTGTTCTACAAAGGATAATGCACATGCCTCAGTGCCACTCTCTCAGTCCCACTTGCTCCTTCCCCTGCTGTGTCCATTAGTCTGTCATTCATGTCTGTGTCTCTATTCCTGCCCTACAAATAGGTTCATCAGTCCCATTTTTCTAGATTCCATATATATGTATTAATGTATGATACAGTTTTTTCTAATTTTCTTCCCTCTGTATAACAGATTCTAGGTTTGTCTACCTCACTGGAACTGACTCAAATTCGTTCCTTTTATGGCTGAGTAATACTCTATCGTATATACGTACCACAAATTCTTTATCCATCTCTCGATGGGCATCTAAGTTGCTTCCATGTCCTGGCTATCATAAATAGTGCTGCAGTGAACATTGGAGTGCATATATCCTTTTTTTTTTTTTTTTGGTTTTGCCATACAATGACATGAAATCGCCATGGGTTTACATATGCTTCCCCTCCAGAACCCCCCTCCCTCCTCCCTCCTGATTCCCTCCCCCTGGGAAATCTAGGTGCACCAGCCCTGAGCATCAATCTTGGGCTGGCGATTGATTTCACATATGATAATTAACATGTTTCAATGCCATTCTCCCATATCATCCCACCCTTGCCCTCATCCACAGAGTCCACGAGTCTGTTCTATACGTCTGCATTCCTTTTGCTGTCTCACATGCAGGGTTCTCGCTGCCATCTTTCTAAATTCCATATATATGCATTAGTATACTGTATTGTTGTTTTTCCTTCTGGCTTACTTCACTCTGGATAATAGGCTCCAGTTCCGTCCACCTGAGTAGAACTGATTCAAATGATTTTTTTTTAATGATGAGTAATATTCTATTGTGTATATGTACCACAGCTTTCTTATCCATTCATCAGTTGATGGGCATCTAGGTTGCTTCCATGTCCTGGCTATTGTAAACAATGAGGCAATGAACACTGGGGTACACGTGTCTCTTTCAATTCTGGTGTCCTCGGTGTGTATGCCCAGCAGTGGGATTGCTGGGTCATATGGCAGGTCTATTTGCATGTATCCTTTTGAATTATGTCTTTCTCTGGATATACGTCCAGGAGCGGCATTTCTGGGTCATATGGTGGCTCTATTTTAGTTTCTTAAGTAGTATTCATACTGTTCTACATAGTGGCTGTACCAATTTACATTCCCACCAGCAATGTAAAATGGTTCCCTTTTCTCCACACCCTCCCCAGCATTTATTGTTTGTAGATGGCCATTAGGACTGGTGTGAGGTGATACTTCATTGTAATTTTTATTTGCATTTCTTTACTAATCACTGACGTGGGCTGCTCAGGTTGCGCTAGTATTAAAGAACCTACCTGCCAATGCAGGAGACATGAGTTTGATCCCTGGTTGGGACGATCCCATGGAGAAGGATCACTCCAGTATTCTTGCCTGGAGAATCCCATGGACAGAGGAGCCTGGCAGGCTACAGTCCATAGGGTCGCAAAGGGTTGGACATGACTGAATGAATAACACTTTTACTTTTCACTTTCTATTGTACATATATGCCCTCTCTTCTTTATCCATTCATCTACTGATGGACACATGAGTTGCTTCCATATCCTGGCAATTATGAATGATGCTGCTGTCAACATTGGAGTGCATGTATCTTTTTGAATTAGTTTTTTTTTTTCAGATGTATACCCAGGAGTGGAATTTCTGGGTCATATGGTAGCTCTGTTTTTGAGAAGTACCCATACTACCTTCCGTAGTGGCTGTACCAATTTATATTCACACCGACAGTGTAGAGGGTTTCATTTGTCATCATATCCTCATCAACATTTGTTATTTGTGTTCTATTTTCAAAAAAGGATTACGGCCATTCTGACAGGTGTGAGGTGATTTCTTCAGCTCTATTCTTCTTTCTTTGGGACCTTTTGTGTGTCCATATGATTCTAAAATTATTTGTTCTAGTTCTGTGAAAAATGCCATTGGTATTTTGATAGAGATTGCACTGAAATCTGTAGATTGCCTGGAGTAGTATGGTCATTTTAGCAGTGGTAATTCTTCCAGTCAAGAACACGGTGTGTCTTTCCTTCTGTTTGTGTCATCTTCAGTTTCTTTCATCAATGTCTTAGTTTTCTGAGTACCTACCTCCTTAGGTAGGTTTATTCCTAGGGATTTTATTCTCTTTAATGTGATGGTTGATGGGATTGTTTCCTTAATTTCTCTTTCTAATAGTTCATTGCTAGTGTATAGTTCAGTTCAGTTCACTTCAGTCACTCAGTCGTGTCGGATTCTTTGCGACCCCATGAACTGCAGCACGCCAAGCCTCCCTGTCCATCACCAACTCCTGGAGTTTACCCAAACTCATGTCCATTGAGTAGGTGATGCCATCTAACCATCTCATCCTCTGTCGTCCCCTTCTCCTCCTGCCTCCAATCCTTCCCAGCATTAGGGTCTTTTCCAATGGATCAACTCTTTGCATGAAGTGGCCAAAGTATTGGAGTTTCAGCTTCAGCATCACTCCTTCCAATGAACACCCAGGACTGATTTCCTTTAGGATGGACTCATTGGATCTCCTCACAGTCCAAGGGCCTCTCAAGAGTCTTCTCCAACAACACAATTCAAAAGCATCAATTCTTTGGTGTTCAGCTTTCTTTATAGTTCAACTCTCACACCCATATATGACTACTGGAAAAACCATATCCTTGACTAGACGGACCTTTGTTGGCAAAGTAATGTCTCTGCTTAAAGTAATATGCTGTCTAGGTTGGTCATAACTTTCCTTCCAAAGAGTAATTGTCTTTTAATTTCATGGCTGCAATCATCATCTACAGTGATTTTAGAGCTCCCAGAAATAAAGTCAGCCACGGTTTCCACTGTTTCCCCATCTATTCCCCATGAAGTGATGGGACTGGATGTCATGATCTTAGTTTTCTGAATGTTGAGCTTTAAGCCAACTTTTTCACTCTGCTCTTTCATTTTCATCAAGAGGCTTTTTAGTTCCTCTTCACTTTCTGCCATGAGGGTGGTGGCATCTGCATATCTGAGATTAGTGATATTTCTCCCGGCAATCTTGATTCCAGCTTATGCTTCTTCCACCCCAGCATTTCTCATGATGTACTCTTCATGTAAGTTAAATAAGCAGGGTGACAATATACAGCCTTGTCGTATTCCTTTTCCTATTTGGAACCAGTCTGTTGTTCCATGTCCATTTCTAACCTGCATACAGGTTTCTCAAGAGGCAGGTCAGGTGGTCTGGTATTCCCATCTCTTGAAGAATTTTCCACAGTTTATTGTGATCCACACAGTCAAAGGCTTTGGCATAGTCAATGAAGCAGAAATAGATGTTTTTCTGGAACTCTCTTGCTTTTTTGATGATCCAGCAAATGTTAGCAATTTGATCTCTGGTTCCTCTGCCTTTTCTAAATCCAGCTTGAACATCTGGAAGTTCATGGTTCATGTACTGCTGAAGCCTCGTTTTGAGAATTTTGAGCATTACTTTACTAGTGTGTGAGATTAGTGCAATTGTGCGGTAGTTTGAACATTCTTTGGCATTGCCTTTCTTTGGGATTGGGATGAAAACTAACCTTTTCCAGTCCTGTGGCCACTGCTGAGTTTTCCAAATTTGCTGACATACTGAGTGCAGCACTTTCACAGCATCATTGTTTAGGATCTGAAGTAACTCAACTGGATATCCATCACCTCCAATAGCTTTGTTCGTAGTGATATTTCCTAAGGCCCACTTGACTTCACATTCCAGGATGTCTGGTTCTAGTGTATAGAAATGCAATAAATTCTTGTATAGTAATTTTGTATCCTCTAACTTTACTGAATTTATTAATGAGTTCTAGTAGTTTTTTATAGCAACTTCAGAATTTTCTATGTTTAGTATCATGTCATCTGCAAACAGTGACAGTTTTACTTCTTCCTTTCCAATAATTTTGATTCTTTTTATTTCTTTTTCTTGTCGAATTGTTGTAACTAGGACCTCCAAATACTGTGTTGAATAAAAGTGGGGAAAGTGGGCATATTTTTCTTATTTCTAGCCTTAGAGGAAATGCTTTCTGTATTTCACTGTTGAGTATGGTGTTAGCTATGGGCTTGTTGTATATGGCCTAATTTATTATGCTGAGGTATGCTCCCTCCATATCTTCTTTCTGAAGAGCTTTTATCATACATAGATGTTGAATTTTGAAAAAGCTTTGTCTTCATCTGTTGAAATGATCATGTGATGTATTGTTAAAGTCCTTTTGCTAATGTTTTGTTGAGGATTTTTACATCTATATTTATCAGTTATATTAGTTTGTTATTGTCTTGTTTTGAGACATCTGTTTCTTGTTTTGGTGTCAGAGTGATGCTGTACTTGTAGAGTAAGTTTGGCAGCATTCCTTCCCCAGCAGTTTTTTGGAATAGTTTGGGAAAGATATGAGTTAACACTTGTCTAAATCTTTATTAGAATTTACCTGTGAAGTCATCTTGTACTGGACTTTAATGGTTTTTAATTTATATAATATATTGCTTTCATTGCTGGATTTGTTAAATTGCTAAAGATAAGTCCTTTACATCTTATATAAATTTTTTATAGAGGTTCAGCTAAGACTGCTTCCTTTTAGTGTGATCTATGTCAAAGTAACTAGTCCCAATCCATCTCAGTTCATTGGTTCTAAGGATGATTATCCTGGCCTTTATGAGTTTTAACTCAAATAATCCTTCCAAATATAATATTTCCCTTCACCCTTGGCTTAGAGGTAAGATCCCTCAAGTAGCTATTAACAGTAACACTAGTTGATTTAAGTTAAGCTGACATTTGTAATTTATCAGCCAGCATTGGATTTGTCTAGGTTATTTTCCAGTGTCAGAGAACATTTCTAAGAACCTATAATAAGTAGAACTCTAAGACTGAGGCAACAAAAAAAATAATACCCCTTATGTAATGGTAAGCTTGAAATGGGATGGTTGTAAATGTAATATAGTTGATGGAAGAATAGAAGTGAATTGATACTTCTGACATTGTATTGAAAAACTCTATGAATAAAATTATACCATGTAGTGAAACACAAAAAATTTGTTGTGTTTATAATTTAATTTTGTTATTTTTAAAAATCTACTTTATTCAGGTATGGTTGACATGTAAAAGATGGTACATATTTAACATATATAATTCAATGAATTTGTGGATAAATATACACTCATGAAATCAACATCATCATCAAGACCTTAGCTATAATCATCACCGTCCCAAGTTTCCTGCCCCTTTATTATTAAGTAATTAATTTCTTATGGTACAAACACATAAAATAGTATTTACTCTTCTAGAAATTGTAAGTACATAATATGGTATTGCAAGGTGTAGGCACTATGCTATGTAGGACATCTCCAGAACTTATTTTATGTAATCGAAACTTTGTACTCTGTTACCATCTCCTCCTCATTTTCCTCCCCACCTACTCCCTGGCCAATATCATTCACTCTGCTTCTATAAGTTTGAATATTTTAGATTCCACCTTTAAGTGAGATTATCCAGTATTTGTGTATTTGGCTTATTTCATTTGGCATAATGGCCTCCAGTTCCATCCACGTTGTTTCCAATAACAGGATTTTCTTCTTTTTAAAGCTGAATGATATTCCATTGTGTGTATAAACCACATTTTCTTTATTCATTAATCCATGGGTTGACAGTTATATTGTTTTCACATTTTGGCTATTGTGAATAATGCTGCAATGAACATGAGAATGCAAGTATCTTCTCAGAATCCTGCTTTCAGTTCCTTGAAGTAAACACCCAGAAGTGAAATTGCTGGATCACGTGTAGTTCTACTTTAATTTTTTGAGTAACCTCCATATTGTTCCTCATAGTGGCTGTACCAACTTTTGTTCCCACCAATAGTGTACCAGGATTTTCTCTTCTCTAAATCCTTTCCAAAATTTGTTACCTTTTTTTTTCATGACAGTCATCCTAACAAATGCAATATAAGACCTCACTGTTTGATTTGCATCTCCCTGATGGCTAGTGATGTTAAGCAACTTTTGCCCTTTTGTATTATTAAATTTTTAGAGAAATGTCTATTCAGGCCTTTTGCCTGCTTTTTAATCAGATTTCTAATCAGTTTGTTTAGCTATTGAGTTGTAGAAGTTTCTTGTGTATTTTAGGTGTTAACTCTTTATCATGTACATGGTTTGCAGTTATATTCTCCCATTCCATAGTCTGTCTTTTCACTTTATTGATTGTGTTCATTGCTATGCAGAAGCTGTTCAGTTTAATATAGTCCCATTTGTTTGTTTTTGCTTTTGTTATCTGCGCTTCTGGTATCATATATAAGAAATCATTTCCAGGACCAAAGACATGCAACTTTTCCTTCATGTTTTCTTCTAGGAATTTTATGGTTTCAGATCTCATGTTTAAGTCTTTAATCCATTTTGAGTTGATATTTATAAGTGTATGTGGGTGCTCGGTTGCTCAGTCATGTCTGACTCTTTGTGACCCCATGGACTGTAGCCTGCCAGGCTCCTCTGTCGGTGGGGATTCTCTAGGCAAGAATACTGGAGTGTGTTTCTATTCCCTTCTCCAGGGATCTTCCCAACCCAGGGATCATACCCAGGTCTCCTGCTTTGCGAGCATATTCTTCATCCTCTGAGCTATCAGGGAAGACCCAGGAATCGAACCTGGTCTCCTGCATTGCAGGTAGATTCTTTACTAACTGAGCTATCAGGGAAGCCCCCTTTTTTGCATATGAATATCTAAATTCTCAGAACACTATTTACTGAAGAAATTGCCTTTTTCCCACTTTGTAATCCTTGGTGCCCTAGTTGAAGATGAATTGATTGTATTAGCAGAGGTTTGTTTCTGGGTTCTCTATTCTGTCCCATTGGTTTCTTTGTCTGTTTTTCTGCCAGGCACTAGCCTCATGCTGCAGTGGGCCTGATGCCTGAGTCCTATTTCTCCATCTTATTCTCTCTGAATGTACAACTATAACCTGTCTATCACCTCTGCAGTAACAATTCTTCCCATATAGACTTGAAAATTTACTGTAACTTATATGCATTTTACTTTCTAAGCAAATTTTTAAATTTTGGTGATAATTCCTACCCAATTCTCACCTTTAGTTTTTTAAGCAGCTGTAGTTAAATAGAAGTCTGTTTCTTATGATGGGTCATTCTTTTGCACTGTGTGACCAGCTTCAGAAATGTCATTAAATGTTGGATGGCCTCAGAGAATTTGGTCAAACCATACCAAAGTCATTTAGATTTAGGCAGAAACTTAACATGATCCATCTTTCCACTTTCCACTTTTGTAGTCCCTCTCCTCAGAAGACTCAGGGCTGTACCCAAGTTCACGGAGTTCTCAAACTATATACTAATTTACTGTTTTGAACTTATAGTATGAAAAAGATTCTTTGAGTCCTGTGAAACTCAGGGTAAGAGTAAACTGAATAAAACTGAATAGACTACCTGCATAATATATAAAGATTTGTTTATATTCTGTTTTGCTGAAGGTTCTCCATTTACTCCATCTATACAACAGTCTATATCTAATGTGGACAAATTATTAATATATCTGTATAACAATAGACTATACAATGGACTAGCTGGAATGGCTTAGAATGTACATACAGATTGCTTTTAGCTTTGTTTTAATGTATTGACAGTCTTCTATGACTACTGTAATAAGCTACTTTGAGCTCTTCTGTAATAGAATATATTCTAATCTGGCCTAGAATTTTCTGCAGATATTGTTCAAATGTATGCTTTTATAATTTTATAAATCAGAGCCCTATGACTGGTGTTCATACATACTGCATTGTGGCATGAAGAGATTAGTACCTCTTCTGAGAGACACTGGGTCAAATTTCCCTTTATAGGCTAAATAACCCCATTAATACTATAAATTTAATTATTTTACCAATTGTTGGTTGTTGTTCAGTTGCTAAGTCGTGTCCAACTTTTTGCAACTCCATGGACTGCAGCATGCCAGGCTTCCCTGGAGTTTGCTCAAATTCATGTCCATTGAGTTGGTGATACCAACTCATCCTCTCATCCATCTGTCACCCCATCTCATCCTCTGTCATCCCCTTCTCCTCCTCCCTTTAATCTTTCTTTGCATCAGGGTCTTTTCCAGTGAGTCAGCTCTTCACATCAAGTGGCCAAATTTGGAAACTTCAGCTTCAGTGTCAGTCCTTCCAATGCATATGCAGCATTGATTTCCTCTAGGATTGACTGGTTTGATCTCCTTGCTGTCCAAGGGACTCTCAAGAGTCTTCTCCAGCCCTACAGTTTGAAAGTATAAACTCGTTGGCACTCAGCCTTCTTTATGGTCCAACTTTCCCATACATGTTCACTGGAAAAATCATAGCTTTGACTATACAGACCTTTGTCAGTGCTCAGAATAATAAATTATGACTAAATAGGTCCCACCAAGATCTCTATGAACCTTTCTCAAAATGTACATTTCACAGTGTTGGAGTAAATAGAACATGCAGTATTTAAGTTCCTATGGTAAATGTTTACCCAAAAACTATGAAAACTGACCATTGAGTGTTCTGTTAGAGGGTAGAGGGAGAAAGAGAACCCCGACTCTTCCCTCCATCCAAGGTGAGATGACTGACTGAATGTCATCACTGCCAATTGTACTTGTGCTTAGAGGAGTTATGCCAAAGGCCAATATACTTTCTCCCTTTGAAACACATGTTAGGTTTTGAGAAAACTCTATGGCTGCTTTTCATAAAGTTTCAGTGTCCACATCTGCTCCAATATATAAAAGAGGAAGATGTGTAGTTAGTAGAAGACTGGACTCAAAAGTGCTAACATCTGAATGTAGGGGGCTATTTTTAAAGTTAAGACTAAAATGGACTAGTCTCTAATTCTCTTGGTAACTTAACATGTCTCCTTCATAGCTTATTTAGAAAACTAGAGCAAAACAAAAATTAAGTTTAATTCAGAGAAGGAAGCCACTTCTACACTGGCAGGTATTTACACATATCTGTACAGTGTCGTCTCTCCTGGTGTATCCTTCCCCTTCTCCCCAGAGCTAGCAGTATCCACACTGCTCTTTCCTTCAAGACTCCACTCAAACACCACCCTCACCATGAAGCATTTTCCAAAGTCAAAATATTTCCCCACCAGAGTTCTCATTGGATCCTGCCTGCCTCTTTCCGATAACCTCGACTTGCATTGTTTTATTACAATGCCTGGTATATGGCTTAAGAGTTGGATGGTAAATGAGTGAGTCAACCTTATCTTTGAGGACCATGTAATTGGACAAGTGCCATGAGAGGCACCTAACTTTAGAATCTCTTAACATTATCACTTGATAAATCAAATTATAGACTATTTCAGAGTTTAACATTTACAGATACTCTGATTTTCAGCAAATTGGGCCTCAAGAGGACCCAATCTGCCCAAGACTTCATGGGAGCAGAATCAGAAATAAACCATTTCTTCATAAGCAGGAGGAATGTAATATGGTGTCTTTGCTGTGTGCTTTCCAATGGCCCCTGATGCTGGCTTATTCATGTCTGCTCTCTTTGTAATGTGGTCTTCCCCCAGGACAAATTATATGTTGTAGGGAGGCTCAGATGCTCTTTATGGCCACATTTGCATATTTTTTTCATTTCCATAGAAACATCTCCACTGATTCAGAACTGCCTCTGTCCTCTTAAGTCAAAGATATTTATCTTTCAAGCAGTGAAATACGTGTGACACAAGACAGATGGAACTGCTTTCCCTGCAGTCCTTACCTTATTCCTCTTTAAAGGAATTTATGATGGTCTGCCTTAAGGTTATTTATTTATATTTTGCTCCATGACCACTTTTCCAGTAATGAGTTTAAATATAAGCAACATAAACCCATCTGGAAATAAAATTATTCACTAGCTTCATGACAAAAGATAATTACATTATAATCAAGCTGTCATTTTCAGAGATAGTAGGAGATGAAGCATGCTATAAACTGACATGTAAAGTGTATAGATTATTCTTTCAAATATCTTTCACAGTGCCTGGGAGCACCAAGATTCCTAATGCATAATATCAGACTTTATAACTGGAAATTTTCTGGGAGTGACCAAACATCTAGTTTTTGAGAGTAATGATTACTAACACTTAGAGGACTAAAGGGCGGAATTAGCCTTTCTGTGCTCTGGCTTAGACCTCAGCTTGGCTACACTAGGACTACTTGGGTTGTGCCCAGTTTCAGAGAGTAAGACTTGATTTTACTTTTTTAAACCTGTCTTTATTCTTAGGTTATTGTTTTTCTTGTGTTGGTAGGAGTGGGACACTGGATCTTTTTGACATGTTTAGGTGGAATGTGGGGAGTTGGCTGCTATGGCAGAACTGATCATTGTAGGAAAAAGCAAAGACTGTCATTGAAGTTAGTTTTACCATTCCAAGTCCAGTCTTCTCTTGTAGCCATTAACTGGTCACTGGTTTTTCATGGCTGGGAGAACGGTTCCTCTTCCCTGAGATCAATATAGCTAATGAGGTAAAAGGAACCAGCCTGCCTCCCACCGTATACTTGGCTGGACCATCTGGAAAGGGAGAATGGCACAACTGAGGCAGGAACAAGACAGCAGACCCACCAGAGAAGGCACTGCTAGTACTTGCCCTGTCACTGCTTCTGCCACAATGAAGAACCCATCACCTCAGAGTAAATATGCTGCCTAGAGAGCTCCAGCGAAATAGATTTCTGTTGCCTCCTTTCCTTGAAGCAATCCTTATCCAAAGGGATCTGAAAATGCCTGTCCTGGGGAGCATGACGCCATATACCTCCTGGGATTCTCTGAGCCCTTGGGTGCTCACTGAACAGTCACTGACTCTGTGTCACTTCTTGAACTCTGAGCACTGACTTCTTCAATCTGCACTCAGCTTCCTCCCTGTCGTGATGAATTGTATATTAACCTCATGCCTCAGATCATGGAAAACATCATTGAGTTCTGGGCCAGGATCCTGATTGCTGCATAAGTTCTCCTGTTCAGATTTCTGAACAGATTTCTGTTCTCTTTCATTACCTCCATTTTGGAAATAGTAAGGAATATTAATAATACCTAATACTTGCTGTTGACTTACTATATATTTCAGCTATTGATTCAAACATTTCACATGTCTTTAATCATTTTATACAGAGCAACGAGAGGTTTCAGGACCTGTGCTTTTAACCACTGATTTATATAACTGGTCGAGGTAGGCTGCATTGGAATATTATGAGATTTGATTGGGATCATGGTTACAGGGGAGGAATAAGAGGCATTGTAGGGAATATAGTATACTAGGAAGTTGGATTCTTAATTAGGTATAACTACTCCTGACGATGCCATGCCAAATGCAATACAAGTTGACTAGATGAACATCTAAAATAACTCCATCTCTGGTTTACTCTGATTAAAGCCCAGGGAAGCCTATATAGGTGGGCTCAAAGATAGTCAAGCTGGAGCCAAAAAGGTAGAAGAGTGGTTAAAAGAAATGAGTCAGACCTGGATTCCTGTTCATCTCTGTCAATAACTACTAATGGGACCCCCTGTGCCTCAGTTTCCTCATTTGTCAAATGCACCAACTATCTCATAAAATCGTTGTAAAGACTGAATTCATTTATACCCAGTTATTGAAGCATAGGGTTTCCCTTTTGGCTCAGCTGGTAATGAATCCACCTGCAATGCAGGAGACACAGGTTCGATCCCTGGGTTGGGAAGATCCCCTGGAGAAGGGAATCTTCAATGTTCTGGGCTGGAGAATTCCTTGGACTGTATAGTCCATGGGGTTGCAAAGAGTCGGACACGACTGAGTGACTTTCACTTTCATTTAAGCATAACAGGTACACAATAAATGTTAATTATTACTATTTTAAATATTATTATTATAAAAAGATACCAAAAGCAGGAAATATGTCAAATTTACTTTTGAATTTTGATTTGGGCTCTTTTCAGTTACAGACATAAAGCCTAGTCTACCATTTACTGCTTCCTAGGTGGCTCAGCAGTAAAGAATCCACCTTCCAGTTCAGGAGTCAAGAGACAGAGGTTCAATCCCTGGGTCAGGACAATCCCTTGGAAGAGGAAATGGCAGCCCACTCCAGTATTCTTGCCTGGATAATTCCATGGACAGAGGAGCCTGGTGGGCTACAGTTCTTGGGATCACAAAGAGTCAGACACAACTAAACATGCATGCACGTACACACTACCATTTATTGATCATGTGAACAAGTAACTTAGCCCCCTGGACTTTAGCTTATCTTGTGAATGGTGATAAGTAACACCTGCTCCATACAGTTAGAATAAAATGATATAGTATATATAAATTATCCCACACATAAGTGAGCACTTAAATAATAAAAAAAAAATCAAAGCATATAACAATAGCTATTATTCCTCATGTGTCAGCTCCAGATACTCAGCTAATTAGATAACATACTTACCAGGATAATTGAATAAATTTTATTTTTGGACCTCATTAAACTAAAAGTCCCCTTCTATCTTAAAAATTGAACTTTTAGAAGATGATCCATTTGAATTGCAATTAAATAGCAGTCATCTAAATAATTAAACACTAGAGTATCTATGTATAGCAACTGTTAGACAGTTTTCCTCCATCTATTTCAAAGAATTGTGGGTGCATGCTATGCAAATGGATTTTCAAGGATTTTTTATTAACATAAATAGACTGAAATTTAAGTAACTCAAGCAGCATAGACAGTGTGAGTCATAGTATTTTCATTTTTTCTCAGATAACTTGAGTTCTATGACAGCCGTGTTTTGGGAACCCAGTAACAATGAGGCCTTGTGAGGAAGATCTGAAAACATGTATTGCAACCTCAGATACTCAGATGTGCCCTAAGATACACCCTCTCCACCTACAGAGTTTAACTGAGATGAAGACATTCTGCCCCATTTTGCGCGATACACAGAGCAGCAAGTTAGATGAGCTGGTAACTATTCTTAACACCAAGCAAGAGGTACCTCAGCTAACTTGACTGATACTCCGTGGTTAGTATTTCTCATTGCAGAGTTAAGTCATGACTGTGTTGGGATTAGAGGTCATAATGTAAGAACAAATTACTTTTATGATAAATCAAAATATCAAGTGGACCAGAAATAGACCTTCTTTGCACTATTTTATCATATGCACTTTCTCACACAGACTGCACTGAAACACTTGATTTATGTGTCATAAATTTACTTAGAGAAGAAACTTTCAAATATGACATTACTACCCTTTGTTTTTGGGGAGTTTTTGTTCTTCCCTAAAATCAGATGGGAAGAAAGAATATAGAATCTTGGTATGGGTTGTTTTGTTATTTCGTCTTCTTTGAGGCAGCAGCTGTGAGGAATAAGTCTTCCTCAGTCTCTCTCTTCTCACTGCAGTTCTCTCTCACCCTTGCTCTGTCTTCCACTCCACTACTCTGACCTGAAATATCCACATGACAGCCTGTGCTGTGCCACATGCACAGAGCTTTGGGTATTAATCACCTCTTTCCAGTTAGCTCTCCTCCACCCCAGCAAACGCATGGGTAGCCACACCTTGAAACTTATCTTCAGGCTGAAGTGTGCCAACACCAGTACCTTAAACTTTAAGCTTCATCTTTTTGATTGACTTGTCTCCTATTTTTTTTCTTCCATCTTGCTCTTTAACTTACAGTTAATGAAGAATAGTGGAAAGGGCATGGATTACACTACCAGACCTGAACCTGAATGCTGGCTGCATACTTCTGTGATTGTATACAATTTACCCAAACTTATCACACTTCCATTTTCTCCACTGTAAGTAGTGATAATGTTACCTGTGTTAAAATAAGCATGCAATACAAATTAACTTTCCTCTTCTTTTTTCCAACCTTTCTTCCCTTCCCTTCATGTCTTCCCCACAATAGCTCAAAGCTAGCTCTCTGATCCTTCCTTTTTGTCTTTTAGTCATTTCTGCCTTAGTGTTCCTCTCAATCTGGCCTGGACCCCGAGATTCACATTTCAAATCTGTACTCACCAGCTCTTGAGATTATGTTCCTCAAATCTCTGTCATACTAACTTTGATAATCCTTAGCCTTGGTTAAATCCAAACATCCATTTACTCTGGTTTGTTCAGTGTTGATGGTTCAAATCACACGGCAATAATTTATACTGATTTTTTATTGCAAGTGAGACTTGACACACTTTGGCTGAAGTAAACTAATGCTCCTTTCCTGAATCATTAGTTGATTTAAAGCAGTTGACATCCAATTATACTGGAAAAAGAGGTAGGAAGCACAGGAAAAATGAGAGTTTTATGAAGTGTTCCATAGAACTTTGTGTGTGCATGTGTGCCTAGTCACTCAGTCATGTCTGACTCTTTGTGACCCCATTGACTATAGCCTGCCAGGTTTCTCTGTCCATGGGGATTCTCCAGGCAAGAATACTGAAGTGGGTTGCCACTCCCTCTCTCAGGGGATCTTCCCAACTCAGGGATCAAACTCAGGTCTCCCACATTGCAGGAAGATTCTTTACAGTCCGAGCAAACAGGGAAGCCCACAGAAGAACTTTATATTTTAACAAAAAGATCTATTGACCATACTGATGACCCCCAAATTATTCGTTGCCTTACAATTCTTTTCTTCTTTCCTGGTCAGCTCCTTAATTCATTCTTCAGTCCAGTACTTCTTTTAATCTCTCATTCTTTATAAGCAGCCAACTCCATTCCAAATTGCATTCCTTAATTTTATCCATTCTAATAGGTTTGCAATGGTACCTGTATTAATTTACTAAGGATGCCGTAAGAAAGTATCACACTGGATGGATTAAACAACAGAAGTTTATCTTCTCAGTGTCACTGGTGAAATCTACAAAACATTCAAAGATTTAATATATATCCTTCTCAAACTTTCCAAAAATTGAGAATAGAATTACTGCCACTTTATTCTTTTGTATTCCAGTTATAAAACAAGAATAACAATAATTATGTCCTTGTTCCTAAGGATTTAGTCAGTGTATTTTCTATAGCTTATGGGATAAAGGCCAGTAAATGATTCATATTTCACAGTTCAATTTCTAGTGAGTCTCTGAAATTCAAAGACCTCTTCCTTTTTTCGTTGAAAAAAAGTTGAACTGATTTAGCCTTGGCCCTTTTTACCCAAACACTTAGAATAAGAGCTCTGTTGAAATTCATGATATAGTTATCTATAGTAAGGCCATGATTCAATGATTATGTTCACTGAAACATTAAGAATTAAAACAGAAGCATAATTGTTAACACTTCTCAGTTAGAAGCAAATTAAAAATTGCTTGAAGAACTAACAGTGTGTGATCTTGAGAATGAAATGCCTCAAGAAATGTTCTAGTTATTATTAATTTTAGGTTTGGAATAGGACAGACACTCTAGATAGGCAAAAACATTTTCACAGGGAAACAATCTGAAAATAAACAGGAATGTTTGGGGAATTGCTTTATGGCAGACAGACTGGCTGGCTACCAATCTGATTGATTCTAAACAAATCCAACTTTTTCTGTGTGGGAAGACAAATTCATAGTAACAGATAAAATAACGTCCTCTATGAATCTCCTTGGCCAGTTATGATATCAGCTGCTTGCCCCAATAATACCCTCCTTAAAATGACCAGACCCATTGCCTGGGAAAGTGAGGTGATACAGACAAGCCCTGGTCTTGACCCTGCAAGTGAAACCCCAATCCTCGAATCTCCCTGGAACTCCTTGGAAGTTGAAATGCTCTCTGTTCAACCACAGACATCACATTTTCTTTACAGAACAACCTGGATCTTAGCAGAGCTCAGGGGGCCCTTGGTGACCTGGCTGAAGCCTGCTCACCGCTTCTGCTGTATTATGTGCTCCAGCAGCAATGAACCACTGCAGTTACTGTACAGGCCACACATCTTTTAGACTTTCAAGGGAGCATCATCTGGGTTTGCTGCTTAGCTTAGAAGTCCCTTCCCACCCCTTTCACATCACTAGGCAGACAGACTTTCATTTGTCCTTTAAGACATCCCAAATACCACTTCTTCATATCAACCTCTGCTGCCCCTCACCCTTTTTTTCTTGGATATCTCCATGAGACAGCGTTTAGTTAAGATTCTTGAGGTCCAACCGATAAAAACAATTATGCAACCCCCCTTAAGTAAAGTGCAAATAAAACACTACTAAACCTTCAAATAAATAGAAGGAATTTTTCAAAGTTCTGAGTTTTCACAGGTTATCTCAATTATTTTTAAAAAAGTATCACTCCCCCACATGATAAGTCAAGATCATGTCTTATGGGTCTGTATATTATTACCCGTTTGAGTGACTAGCACATAGCAGATATTCAATCAAGGCTTTTTGAGTAAAATAATGAATCCTTTCACATTTTATTGTACTTTAATAGCTTTTCTCTCTCTCTCTCTCTTTTTAAAAGAGCTATTTTTCCAACCCTCACATAGTTTTCTTTCTTTATATAATACTATTTAATGAGGGCAATATTTCAATAGTATAAACCTTAAAATGAAAGGACAAAATAACCAAAAATAAAGATTGGATAAAAATGTATCTTTAACTTCTGGAACCCAAAACTTCTTTGTATTCTATAGTTTTGAAATCAATTCCTAAATGAAATTCTTGGAGGGCAAGTGCTTTTTTCAGAATCATTCCATCCATCATCTTACTATGCCTGAAGATTAAATTGTCATCAGTATTATCATTATTACAGCACACTTAAGGGGAAAGTTCCAGAGCAAAGAATTATGTTAGGAAGAAAACAAACCCTGATGGAGGACTGGAAAGGAAACTGAACACCTTTGAGGTGAGTGGAGGATACTGAGGACCCTAGAATGGAGAGGAAGAGGAGGGAGCCAGTGGAGGTGGGGATAGCAACCATCAAAGTTTGCATTTTACAGATGAGGAATCAAGTATAATGATTGTAAATCTAGACAGGATTGCTCTAGAGCCCTTAATTTAATCTCTACACAATTACCCTTGTTCTTTTAAGTGGGAGCTGGAGAGGGCCTTAGAGGCTGCATAACCCAGCTTCCTCATTGGACAGCCAAGGAGTGAAGTCTGGTAAGGTTAGTGATGTACATGAGGCCACTCAGCTAGTGAGGGGAGGAGTTGAATTCGAACCCTAGCCGTCTGTGAGATAGCCCTTGTCCACACCATTGCAGAACCTGAGAATGATACTTGACCATTAGCACTGTGCGGCCAGGTACAGGAAGACAGGTCAGGGATAAAGACCTTAAGCTGTAAAAGGACCGACCAAAGCCCAAGCCCAAAACAGAGCTCAGATTTCCTCATGCTCAAATGTTCTTTCTAGTACACAGTCTGTCTCTTCTGTATGACCCATTCAAATTCCATCTCAAACCCAACATTTGTGATATTTTTACTCACTCTGAGATCTTTGTGCAACTCTACTGATGAGGGAAACCATGAAAGGATATTACCCAAAGACATGCAGCTATGTAGTAGAGTAACTGGGATGTGAACCCAGGTTTATCTGACTCCTGGTCCATGATCCTTATTGCAAATAATCAGAAGCAAAAACAGGTCAAGGAATAATTGCAAGTGAAGAATGCTCTTTTCATTAAATGAGGCTGGTCAGTGTGATAGCCACCTGGCAAATGTATTAGTTATCTATTGACATGTAACAGCATTCCCACAAACATTCACTTTAATACAGTATACATTTATTTTTTTGCTTTTGTTTTTTGGCGATGCTACATGGCATGTGGGCTCTTGGTTCTCTGACCAGGGATCAAACCTACGTCTCCTTCAGTGGAAGCTTAGATTCTTAACCACTAGACTTCCAGAGAATTCCCAACATACACTTAGTATTTTTAAGTTTCTGTAGATAATAGTTTAAAGTAAAAAAAAAATTGAGCATTTAAAATTCAACATTGTTTAATAAACATTTAAATCGCATTAAATAAAAGAAGATGGTTGCTGTTAATACTGAAAATTTGTCCCTTGATCTATAGGCAAGCCACTGAAACTGAGTTCCCCACAGTCCAACAACAGAACATTTCAGTGCCTTGTTACACCTGAGACTGAGGAAGTTTTGCCATAGGACTAGCTACCAGAAGGGGTGAGCATTGTATTATTCAGAAAATTGTGTGTGCTTTCCTTAAACAACAAGAGCTGCACATGACGATGGGCTTTGCTGGCAGAAAGAGGGTCAGACATACCACTGACCACAGCAGCTCAGTGCGTGAGAAACTGAGAGGAGCTGAGCTGAGCATAAACCACTAGTTCATATTTACCAGTTTTCAACAGGAAGTAAAAGGCTTGTGCAGCTTCTTGGCCTGTGCTATCAGAGTAGCTGAGGTTGCTGAGTGGTTCAGAAAATTTTCCCAGCATCTGCTACTTACAGCCAAAATATACAGGAGTTGAAAATTTTTTCCCATGTCTTCTCTGTCAGGACTTATAAGATATATCTCGGGAATTAAAATCTCTTCAATAGCAAATTATAATTATAGTCATTTTTAAAATGTGCAACTTTTATATTGCAGCAATAGAAATGTACTTACGTGCTTTTATAGTTAGTAGAGGATATGATAAGTTAGCTGAAACTGAACTTTGCATATTCCACTTATATAAGATAGGAGAGCTCCATGAGCGTGAGTGGAAGAACTTATAGAATACTGCACTCCAAAGCAGATGAGCTTCAGACTGACATAAATACACTACCATATATAAAATAGGTAACCAGTGAGAACCTGCGTATAGCACAGGGAGCTCAGCTCAGTGCTCTGTGGTGACCCAGATGGGTAGGATGGGGAAGGTGAGAGGAAGATCCAAGAGGGAATGGGATGTGTGTATACATATAGCTGATTCACTTCATTGTACAGCAGAAACTAGCAACACTGTAAAGCAACTATACCCAGATAGATTTTTATAAAAAGCAGATGATCTGTATGATTGACAAGGAAGTACTGACAGCATCAAGTATTCCCTGAGATTTCCTATTGCCCAGGCACTAGACTAGTTTCTCTGATAAGGAGAAGGATGACTAAAATGCATCCTCTATCAAAGAATTAATGGTTTGGAAGAGGAGTTGAGACATGTATACATCTAACCTTAGAATCAAACCATGATGCGATTTTTCTCTACCCAATAGAGAACTTAGTATTACCCAGTACTAAGGTAATTCAAGAGAGGAAGAAATAAGCCCAATGGGTATAAACTAACATTTGAACTAGGTCTAGAAATGGGGTAGAATTCTGGTAGATCAAATAGGGCATGAGCATTTCAGGAACAGGAAGCAGTTTGAGGATTTTATAGATAGGTGATTACACTGTCTATAAAGCAAAATGTTTTCCCCCTTTCTTTTCCATCTGGATGCCTTTTATTTCTTATTCTTGAATTTTACACTGAATAAAGCCTCCAATACAGTGTTGGATGGAAGTGGTAAGACATATATTTATTCAGACCTTAAAGGGAAAGCATTTAGTCTTTTACCTTTTAAATATGATGTTACCTGTCGCTTTTTTCATATGCCTTGTATCAAATTGAGGAAGTTCCCTTCTATTTCTAGTTTGCTGAGAGTTTTTGTGTTTAAGTCGGGAATGGAGTATTACGTTGTCACTTGCTTTTTCTCTGTCTATTCAGACTGGCATATAGGTTTCCTTTTTCAGTCTGTTAACATGGTGAATTACATTGGTTAAATTTTGAATTGATTTTTTTTTGTATTCCTAAAATAAATACCATTTATGATGGACTGTACTTTTATATAATGGTGGATTCAAATTGCTAAAATTACATTATGATTTTAATATCAGTGTGGATGAAGAATACTTGTATTTTTTTGTAATGTCTTTGTCTAGTTTGGGTATCAGGATAATACTGGCCTTATAAAAAAGTAAGTTGGGAATTATCCCTTCCTCTTTGATTTTCTGGAAGAATATGGTACAGGATTTAGCTTTTTTTTTTTTCTTTCAGAATTTAGTAAAATTCATCAGTAAGTCACCTAAACCTAGAGTTCAGTTTTCTTTTGTAACAGTGTCTTCGATTGCAAAACCAATTGCTTTAGATTTGTTGGAGGAAGGTTAACTTGTTTTTGAGACTTCTTTTTAAGCTTTGTTAAGTGGAACCTGGGAAACATTTAGTATCAGGCTCACCTTGCCCCACCTCTGAGGTAAAACCTTCTCTCCAGTTCCCTGAGAATTACAAGTTTTTCCACTCTGGCTGATGGGAAAACGAATTATACTCAGTCTTCTGTGTGCCCTAGGAATTATTATGTGTATCTTTCTGGTTGAGTTTTTCCTGATTCTTGGGTAGTTTCTTCACACACATGAGCTGCTCGGTAATCAGGACCCTTGGCCTGTCTTCAGAGCCCCTTCTCTATGCAGATCTCTCTTCTCTGGTGCTTAGATTTGTTACTTCTTGATATCCTGACTTCCCCAGGTCCACCTCCACCTCCTTCCCTCAGTGGATTTGCTGGGATCCGCTTGGCTTACCCCTCCTTATGATTCAGTCCAAAAATTTCCTCTAGAAAGTAAGCTAGGGAAAGCCTATGACTCACTTGTTTTTCCTCACTTCACTTACTGTTCTGTGCCACCTAAAATCGAATTTTTGAACGCTGATTACAATGTGTATTTTGCCCAGATTTTTAGTTGTTTTGGATGAGAGGGTAAGTCCAGGTCTCATTACTTTATGCAATCTCGAAATGGAAGTTCTAGTGTTTTTTCTGCTCCTAAATGTCACTCCTAAGACATTTTAAAAAATTGAGGTATAAATGACATGTGACATTATATTCAGATGTAATCAATAATGGTTTTTTATATGTATTTATGAAATTAAAACATGCTTACTTCTTGGAAAGAAAGCGATGACAAACCTAGACATAACATTGTATTAAAAAGCAGACATATCACTTTGCAGACAAAGATCCATATAGTCAAAACTATGGTTTTTCTAGTAGTAATGTACAGATATGAGAGTTGGTCCATAAAGAAGTCTGAGTGCCAATGCTTTGATGCTTTTGAACTGTGGTGTCGGAGAAGACTCTTGAGAGTCCCTTGGACTGCAAGGAGATCAAGGAAGTCCATCCTAAAGGAAATTAACCCTGAATACTCATTGGAAGGACTGATGCTGAATCCGAAGCTCCAATACTTTGGCCACCTGATGCAAAGAGCCAACTCATTGGAAAAGATCCCGAGACTGGGAAACATTGAAGGCAAAAGGATAAGGGGACAGCAGAGGATGAGATGGTTATACAGCATTACCAACTCAGTGGACATTAATCTGAACAAACTCCTGGAGATACCGAAGGAAAGGAGGCCTGGCATGCTGCAGACCATGAGGTTGCAAGAATCAGACATGACAATGACTGAACAACAACAATGTGTATTTATTATGAAATGATCACCACAATTAACCTAGGTAACATCTATCATCATACATAGTTACAATTTTTTTCTTGTGATAAGGACTTTTAAGATCAATTTGCTCTCAGAAACTTTGAAGTATGCAATGCAGTATTGTTAACTATAATCACCATGTTTTAAATTACATCCTCATCACTTGTTCCAAGACTTATGAACACATTTTTGCAAGTACCTGACTGTGATATGATTTTGAGACTAATATGAATTCTGCATCTCTAATCCAAGTTGCCAAATATTCCTAGTGTAAATCATCTTGCCTCCTTGTAAATATATGATTGAGCCAGATCAGTGATGTTAAACTTTTTAGCTCCTTCAGCAGAGGAAGTGAAATTACAGATATTCTCTGGGAGTGATTCTCAATAAGTGGTGGGGGGGGGAGATGGGTGGGTATTCCATTATCTTTAGGGGATGCATGAAGGAGATTGTATACCTTGGAGAATGTGTCTTTTGTGGGATGTACTATTCTCTCAACTGACACTTTCTGGAGTAGATGATTCAGTTCTAGGAATACCTATTGAGCAACCTGAATATATATAGAGCTATGTTTAGGTCTGTGAGAAAAGTAAGTATTAGTAAGACCAGTTTCATATCCCTAAGTAAGATAGAATATATGTGATAACATAAAGATCTATTCCTAAAAATTGTCTGATAAGTATATATCAGTTGGGATTCTGTGCAATTTGTGTTAAAAATACTAGAATAGATTGCATTAATTTTCTTTCTGGATCCCAGATTTTAAAAAGCACAGAAATCCAAGGAGTCCTTGATATGTCATTTTGTGTTGCCAGCTAAAATCTGAAAGGGTTCCTTAGGTCTCTGGGAGCTGAGAGGCAATTTAATCCATGGGAAATGATCGTAGTTTTTTTTGTATGTTTATATTTTATAATTATTTTCAAAATACTTCTAAATCATAAAGATTTTAAATATATTAAAAGGATCTTTATACCTGTTTGGTGGAAATTCACATTTAGTGATATTCATTCATAATTCATTGACTCAAACACAGAACTAATTTGTCTGTATTATGCCTATGTTCAGTCACTCAGTCATGTCTGACTCTTTGCGACCCCATGAACTACAGGACCTAGGCCTCATTATCCATCACCAGCTCCCGAGGTTTGCTCAAACTCATGTCCAGTGAGTTGATGATGACATCTGACCATCTCATCCTCTGTCATCCCCTTCTTCTCCCACCTTCAATCCTTCCCAGAATCAGCGTCAACTTTTCGCATGAGGTGGCTAAAGTATTGGAGTTTCAGCTTCAACATCAGTCCTTCCAATGAACACCCAGGACTGATCTCCTTTAGGATGGACTGGTTGGATCTCCTTGCAGTCCAAGGGACTCTCAAGAGTCTTCTCCAACACCACAGTTCAAAAACATCAATTCTTCGGTGATCAGCTTTCTTTATGGTCCAACTCTCACATCCATACATGACTACAGGAAAAACCATAGCCTTGACCAGACGGATCTTTGTTGTCAAAGTAATGTCTCTGTTTTTAAATACACTATCTAGGTTGGTCATAACTTTCTTTCCAAGGAGTAAGCATCTTTTAATTTCATGGTTGCAATCACCATCTGCAGTGATTTTGGAGCCCCCCAAAATAAAGTCTGACACAGTTTCCACTGTTTTCCCATCTATTTCCCATGAAGTGATGGGACCAGATGCCATGATCTTAGTTTTCTGAATGTTGAGCCTTAAGCCAACTTTTCCACTCTCCTCTTTCACTTTCATCAAAAGGCTTTTTAGTTCCTTTTCACTTTCTGCCACAAGGGTAGTGTCATCTGCATATCTGAGGTTATTGATATTTCTCCCAGCAATCTTGATTCCAGCCTGTGCTTCTTCCAGCCCAGCGTTTCTCATGATATACTCTGCATAGAAGTTAAACGAGCAGGGTGACAATATACAGTCTTGACGTACTCCTTTTCCTACTTGGAATCAGTCTGTTGTTCCATGTCCAGTTCTAACTATTGCTTCCTGACCTGTATACAGGTTTCTGAAGAGACAGGTCAGATGGTCTGGTATTCCCATCTCTTTCAGAATTTCACAGTTGATTGTGATCCACACAATCAAAGGCTTTGGCATAGTCAATAAAACAGAAGTAGATGTTTTTCTGGAACTCTCTTGCTTTTATGATAATCCAGCGGATGTTGGCAATTTGATCTCTGGTTCCTCTGCCTTTTGTCAAAGCAGCTTGAACATCTGGAAGTTCATGGTTAAGGTACTGCTGAGGCCTGGCTTGGAGATTTTGAGCATTACTTTGCTAGCGTGTGAGATGAGTGCAATTGTGTGGTAGTTTGAGCATTCTTTTGCATTGCCTTTCTTTGGATTGGAATGAAAACTGACCTTTTGCAGTCCTGTGGCCACTGCTGAGTTTTCCAAATTTGCTGGCATATTGAGTGCAGCACTTTCACAGCATCATCTTTTAGGATTTGAAATAGCTCAACTGGAATTCCATCACCTCCACTAGCTTTGTTTGTAATGATGCTTTCTAAGGCCCACTTGACTTCACATTTTAGAATGTGTGGCTCTAGGTGAGTGATCACACCATCATGATTATCTGGGTCATGAAGATCTTTTTTGTACAGTTCTGTGTATTCTTGCTACCTCTTCTTAAAATCTTCTGCTTCTGTTAGGTCCATACCATTTCTGTCCTTTATCAAGCCCATCTTTGCATGAAATGTTCCCTTGGTATCTCTAATTTTCTTGAAGAGATCTCTAGTCTTTCCCATTCTGTTGTTTTCCTCTATTTCTTTGCATTGATCGCTGAAGAAGGCTTTCTTATCTTTCCTTGCTCTTCTTTGGAACTCTGTGTTCAGATGGGAATATCTTTCCTCCTTTGCTTCTCTTCTTTTCACAGCAATTTTAAGGCTTCCTCAGACAGCCATTTTGCTTTTTTGCATTTCTTTTCCATGAGGATGGTCTTAATCCCTGTTTCCTGTACAATGTCATGAACCTCTGTCTATAGTTCATCAGGAACTCTGTCTATGAGATCTGGTCCCTTAAATCTATTTCTCACTTCCACTGTATAATCATAAGGGATTTGATTTAGGTCATACCTGAATGGTCTAGTGGTTTTCCCTACTTTCTTCAACTTAAGTCTGAATTTGGCAATAAGGAGTTCATGATCTGAGCCACAGTCAGCTCCCAGTCTTGTTTTTGCTGACTGTTTAGAGCTTCTCCATCTTTGGCTGTGAAGAATATAATCAATCTGATTTCAGTGTTGACCATCTGGTGATGTCCATGTGTAAAGTCTTCTCTTTTGGTGTTGGAAGAAGGTGGTTGCTATGACCAGTGCATTCTCTTGGCAGAACTCTATTAGCCTTTGCCCTGCTTCATTCTGTACCATTTTTGTCCTTTATTGTGCACATCTTTCCATGAAAAGTTCTCTTGGTATCTCTAATTTTCTTGAAGTGATCTCAAGTCTTTCCCATTCTATTGATTTCTTCTATTTCTTTACCTTGACCCCTGAGGAAGACTGTCTTATCTCTCCTTGCTATTCTTTGGAACTCTGCATTCAAATGGGTATATCTTTCTTTTTCTCCTTTGCCTTTCACTTCTCTTCTTTTCATAGCTATTTGTAAGGCCTCTTCAGACAGCCATTTTGCCTTTTTGCATTTCTTTTTCATGGGGATGATCTTGATCACTGCCTCCTGTACAATGTCATGAACCTCCATCCACAGTTCTTCAGGCACTCTGTCTATCAGATCTAATCCCTTGAATCTATTTGTCACTTCCACTGTATAATTATAAGGGATTTGAAGTAGGTCATACATGAATGGTCTAGTGATTTTCCCTACTTTCTTCAATTTAAGTCCGAATTTGGCAATAAGGAGTTCATGATCTGAGTCATAGTCAGCTCCCGGTCTTGTTTTTGCTGACCGTATAGAGCTTCTCCATCTTTGGCTGCAAAGACTATAATCAATCTGATTTTGGTGTTGACCATCTGGTGACAGCTATAGTGATTGTGTTATGTCTGTAATATTACAGGTAGATATTGACACCATTTCCCTAATGAACTATACAGAATAATTCAGTAATTTTCCCACTTAGTAGACTTTTTATCTTACCTACACACATCTAATACAATTAATGCATTTATGGATTAGCCATCTTAGACTGTGAAACAGCTGTTCCAGAAACCCCAGTAATCACTAATTACTGTAGATCCTTTCTGGAAAATCATTTTCAATGTGCAGACCCAGGGGCTCCTAATCTGGTTAAAAGATTTCCAAGTGGGATATTTAGTGATTCAGTCAGTCTGTACACATGGATGGCAATCTAGCTGAGTGGCACTGAAACGTAAATCATACGTGCATAAACAGAGACTTGTGGATTTATTCACATTTTCTGGATATGAATCAGAAGAATTGTTGCAGTAGAAGCTGGCAACAAACCAGCTTTGCAGTCTTACCCAAACTTTATTTTCCCTTGCTTTACTATACTGGTGCATAGTTTGTACTATATCCTGATATCTGTTTCATATTTTTCAGTTTTTCTTCATAAACATGATGTCTTACCTGTTATAAGAGGAGAGTTTAGCTCCTCAGAAAAGCTAAGGCTAATTTTGTGCTCTGACCATGGGTCAAATACAGCTATAATGCCTGGTACATGTTCTCTGACAGGCAAAAGATGAAGATTTTCTATCCTCAGTGTGCATTTGAATTACTCAAAGAAGTTATTAAGTGCAAACTTTCCATCCATGTCTCAAAAGACTCTAATTCAATAGGTGTGGGATGAGGTCCCCAAACTTGCATTTTTAAGAAACTTCAGATGTTCCTCTGGAGAAGGGAAAGGCTACGCACTCCAGTGTTCTAGCCTGGAGAATTCCAGACATGACTTTCACTTTCACTTTTTCACTTTCAAATGATGCTAATGAAGGACTATGGACCATTTTTAAACGAAGACTGGAATAAACATTGGTTTCCCAGACTCTCCTCACTGCTCTGTGCTACCTTTGTTTAAAATTCAGATGTTTTCTTTTTAAAAAACAAAACCAAAACAGACACTAGTATTCATTCTTTGATATTTTAATTCATAAAAAGGCCTCTTTCTCCTTTTCTGCCCATTATGCATTCCCTCCCCACTGGTCTATTAGATTTAAAATTTATGACACCACTGTATTATGCAGAACAAAAGGAATAGACCAATAGATGCTCTGTTAAAAAAAATAAGAAAAAGTTAAACTTTCTTTTTAATGCTTAATGTTATAGTAAATATATCTCCTCCATTTTTCTGGATTTAATGTAATCAGTCCCTGCTAGAGAAATATTTCTGTCCCTTCCTGCAACTCCTAAGTCAGTCCTCCTAACGAGGCAGTAAAGTACCTGGCTAATAGGTGACTTGGGGTTATGTGTCTCAGTTAGAGGATGATAGAATATGAAAATCCATATGGGAAATTCGCTCGTGGTCCAGTGGTTAGCACACTTCCACTGCAGGGGTGTGAAGTCGACCCCTGTTCAGTGAACTAAGACCCCACATGGTACATGGTACAGTCAAACAAACAGACATCCGTATGTAATGTGGAGTGAGTCCCCACTCCTTGCTCATTCGCAGGGTGAAGCAGACATTTGGGTAAATGCAGCTGATGTGTAGATTCACTTTTCTCTTGGATGCCAGGACTGGCCTACGAGCTGGAGAAGAAAAAGTGCTTTCAATTCCAGTTGGTCCTCATACTTAGCCATATTCCCCTGATAACTTTGTAAGCTATAAGAGTAATATATTTTTTAAATCCACTTATTTGACTCGTTTCATTTCTCAATGTTTTTGAACTCAGATGGGAAAAAGGGACTATTGTTTATAGATTCTTAATTCTTAGGCTCAGTGCTCAGCCCACTGAAGCACACTAATATATTTTGCATGTTCCTCTTTATCTTTTCTATAAGTCAGTTTCTACCCATTTACATGGTCATGTAAACTTGTTTATCATACCAAAATGTCCACTAATGAACAAAAGTATAAATTATTTGCAGTCAATGAAAAAGAGCAGTTTGCCATTCTAACACATGCCAGAAAAAAGGCTCTAAACTATTGAGTACCTACCTGTGAATGATTTTGAAATAGCAGTAAGCAGTTTAAACCAAGGTACCAAACACAGAGTAATGAATTTCTGGCAATCTAAGAGAAATAGAAACATGTGCAGTTATTTTATATTTGTGTTATGCTTATAAAGCCAAGGCCCTCATGATTAGACTGGAGCTTGTGACCTTAAAAAAAAAGGCACAGCGATCCCTGGAGACATTTCAATTTCATTCATATCTCTTGAAGACATTTAAAGGGGTTTCTTATATATGGCCCATTACAGCTTTTCTTAACTATCATGTCCTCTCCCTTCCTCTAGCATTCCTATCTCACAGAAGCCTTCCTCTCTCACAGAAACTTCCTTGCCCAGAAGTTTCTCTTTGATGCCATTCTATCCCAGTCATCTTTCCCTGTGAACTCCCCCTCTCTTTTCCATTGTGTCTTTTCAAAAACGCCTCTGGTACATCACACCTCTTTGGAATGCAGTGCCCCTTGGAGTGTATGGTTCATTCTTTTTCCGAATTGCTTGTGGATTTTGTTCTTTGTCCACTTGGAGTACAGAGAAGGGAGATGGAGGTTAAGAAGGCAATGCCAGATAATTATTTTCAGACAGTGTTGGTGGGAGGATGGTGGTAAGGTTGAGAGAAAATTGTGAGCTTCTATATGTCAGTGATATTCTTGTTGCATCACCTTTGTTCCTTGGAAAATCATTAGATCTAAATGCACTATTACATCAGCATAGCCTCTCATCTTCACAGAAAAGCGTTTATGAGCTGACATTTGAATTCAAGGGATTCACTTTAATGAAGTACACAATATTTTGCTAGGCTTCTGAATAAATACCTATTCCTAAAGCTGCAGACTTTGGGAGAAGGAGTGGGTGGGAGAGGAATCATTCATTGGATGCGGTAGATCCTGCTCAAGCAATGCTGTGACCTGGTACAGAAAATAGATTCGGACCAACATTTCTCAGATTGCCTGTGGATCATTTTGAAGAACCAGGGTCCCTCCCTCCGCACGCATGCGCACGCACACACATACACTCTTTGTAAATAGTATGTGTGGATGGCATGGCATTTCCATCCTCACACCTTCTGACACTGCTGCACTTTGCAAAGAATGTCAAGAAAAATGTTTCCTTTGAAAGTTCCCCTTCCCGGATACCTTTCCCCTCTGCTCTGTAACAACAAGTTTGGGGCCAGAAGAGACTCCTCCAGGGTTTTCAGGACATCAATCAGTTTCACAGTTGGAGGCAAAACACTTTTCTCAGAGAGTATTTCTTAGCATAAAGCAGACTACTTGGTTAGCCTGTGTCTGTGTGAAAAGAAGGAGAACCAGAATTCACTTTTCTATTCTTATTCAGTTTTATTCTTCTTCTCTTTCTTTCTTTTTTTTTTTTAAGCTGTTTTCCTTCTTCTGATCCGGGCTCTTGGGCTGTGGAAGTCCAGAAAAAGAGTCATGTCTGGCTTGCCCAGACTCTGGAACAGTAACCACAGCTTAAGTGTTGCCTCCTCATCCTTCTCCTAGGTCACAAGGATCTAAATCTTTCCTGAAACCCACAAGGGGAAAATAATCCTATAAATGAAGAATGGTTCTTAATTTCTAGGAAATCTATTGACTGACTCACCTAGCTGTTTATTTCAAGCACAAACCCATATTCACTCACATAGGCACTTCAGATTCAGAGCCTCCCTTGTCGGAAGCCAAAATTAGTAGCAAGGGTTGGATCCAGGTGGCTGCATTATCTATTTTCCTAATGTTAAGGTGAAACTATCATGGGAAAAGGGAAAACATAACTAGACATATGTGTGGAAGAGCAGTCTGGGTAACCTGAAGAATTGCTGGACTAACAAGGTGATTTTTTAAACTTAAATGATGATTATCATCAGCCATGATATTTGTGCAGGTTACTAATGATAACCAAGAGGTCAAAATAGGAGGTTATCCTTTGCTATTTTGTTTAATAAATCACAATAGGGCTTAGTGACTCTTATCTGAGTATGATTTACAAAATTAACATTTGTTTCAGAATTTGGAAAATGAGGCTATCCACACTTATTAGGACTGTAAATGAGTTCTGGTGATTATCTGCCTCCGGTGTATTTGGAGGGGAGCTTCAGGAAAGCCCTTTCTAATACCTTTGGTGCCTCAGCACCTGGGGCTTCCTTTATTAACTTTTGTCTAAAAATACCCTACTGGCTGGACTAAGTGCTATGGGGGTCACCTGCTTCCTAGTGTTCATCATTCTGTGTGGATTTGGCTTGAATTTTAACAAGATCTGTTATTTACATCCCAACTATCTTCTGCAGCAAATAGATTCCACTGAAGGATGCTCCTTTATCTTGCTAAACAAGGTAGTATGTGAAAATGCAATTTGAAGAAGCCAAAGAGTATATCTTTCTCAGCAGAAATGCAGTGTTGGTGGTGGTGTTAGGATGCCTCCAGGAGTGACATCAATTGGAGCAATATGAGGCTGGCAGTGCTGTGTAGCATTGGAGAAGAGAGTTAAAGGAAACAGAGAGAGTCACCCAGCCAGAGTCAGGGTGCCAAAAAAAAGGGGAAGGGGAACCTTCCCTTCTACTTCCTACAAAAGTTTCAGTGAAATCTACTGTGACTTTGGGTTTACAGAACTGGATTTGGACATTTCCAGGAGGAAGGATTTGAGAGTGAGGTTGCAGCAAAGTGCTGAGAGCAGCCTCTGGGCAGGAATAGATCAAAATCACAGGTTGCCTGAGGGAACCTGGATGTAATCTGTGTGCACCAGCACAAAGATATTTGTCTGTCTGTCCTTCTTTATCTATCTATATATCTATCTCAAGAATTAAAAAGCAATATAAAAAGTGAGTAGAATAACATTTTCCTGCTATTTGCATGGATTTCAAAAATAAGGATCTTAGAGCAGTGAATATTAGTTCATCAGCCCCTGATTTATTTGTAATGAAAGAGCCAGTTCAATTTCTGTTTTGATTTATGAAACAGGTCTCCAGCACTAAGCAATCTATGTCATTCAACCAAACACATTTACTGCTTCTGTGAGGTGTTTCTTATTCTTCGCTGAATCCCTCCGTTTGTTTCAATGATAGACTCTGCTGCTTTCCCTGCCTAACTGTTTCACCTTGTTTATCAGCACGTCACCATCAACAATGTAGTTTTCCAAAGCAATGACAAAGGTTCTGTTTGAGTTACAGGTACTTCACAGGCTTAAATTTCAAAAGTTTGTGCATAAATAAGTTGTTTTACCTTGTGGTTGCATTTTTCCCATTGAACCTGTATGATAAACTATGTATCAGTCAGACTTCATAAATCTGTGGCCTAGAAACCCTTAAAACATATTCTTTTTATGTAGTGAGATGAATTTTTTTTTTCTTCTCCAGATTTGGCATGTGTTTAGCAAGGTCAACTGAAATGGGCCTTTGGTAATATAGTTCAAGGCAGGAAGGAGATCCTATTTAATAACAGAATTTGGGTTAGTGCAAAGGAAAGGTACCTCTGAGCAGCTGGACACTCCCATCTTAGGTGTTCCACCTTGAGGTTAGATTAGACCTAGTGAGGTCTTTCTTCAGTGCTCCTCACCATTCCCCATTCACAGCCCGAGCAGGCAGAGTGCTGGAGGGCAGGGCAACAATGGGATTAAACAAATAATGGGCCATGAGGTTGGAGGGGAGAGAGAAGACCAGAGAGGGAAGCTTCCCTGATACCTGATTGTAGATGGCCACATGGGGTGCCCCTACTGGAGAAGTTGCACCCTAGCCCATTAGGTCAGGAATGGTCTCTGAAGGATGAACAGAAAAGAGAGACAAACATGGGTAATAAGGAATAGGAAGAACTTTTAGCAGTATCTGGAATTATGCAACTTAAAATAATTGATCTCTGGGAACATTTCTAGGTGGTTACACTGTGTAAGACTCCTAGACCAGCCCTTACAAGAAATGTACAGAAAATGGTTTTGCTCTTCTCCAGTACAACCAAAGTCAGCTTTGACTGTGACCCCATATGGACACTTCTTAGGTGAAAATCCAGAATTTATCTGAATTACAAGGACTGAAATTATCTGAATTGCATCTACAAGAATTTACTTTATGCCAGCTCCAAGGAAACAAAAATGAGCAAATTAGATTATAAATTGTAACGTTATAACTAGGGCTTAGGATATATGATGTCAAACATTTATTGAAATGCTGGACATTTATACTGTTATTCCAAACATTTTAAGGCCCCAAGATGTGAATATTAGTAGATACAATTCGAGGTAAACCAATCTATAATTTCCACTGAAAGGAGAGGGGCTGACAAATATATATATATTTATATATATATTTTATATATAAATAAAATATATATTTATATATATAATATATATTTATATATATATAAAATATATATTTATATATATATTTTATATATATAGTGCTGGGGCTTCTCTGGAAGTCCAAATGTATTGAGTGTAGAAGCACTCTTTACAAGAATTAATTAGTTAATTACTTTTTGGCTGTGCTGAGTCTTCATTGCTCCATGGGCTTTTCTCTAGCTGCGGAAAGCAGGGCCTACTCTTGGTTGCAGTGCTCAGGCTTCTCATTGTGGTGGCTTCTCTTGTTGGCTGAACACGGGCTCTAGGGCACTCGGGCTTTAGTAGTTGCTGTGCATGGGCTCAGTAGTTATAGTTCCCAGGCTCAGAGCACAGGCTAAGTAGTTGTACATGGATTTTGTTGCTCTGTGGCAAGTGGGATCTTCCTGGACCATGGATTGAATCCGTGTCTATTGCATTGCCAGGCAGGTTCTTGACCACTGAGTCACCAGGGAAGTCCTAGAAACATGTGTTTTTTTTGTTTGTTTTTTTGAGGTGAAGGGAGAAGCTGAGGGAAAAACAACATAGAAAGGTTTTATTTCACTAAATCTGCATTTTAATAAATTATTTTTCAGTGGTATAGAAATAAACAAAATACTGCTACTAAACTTAGTTAGTAGTTTTTGCTAATGGAGCCCCAATCTAGGGTGTTCTTACCATAGAAGACTTGCAAGTAATGCCCCCAGCTTGTGTTCCTGAGCAAGGTGGGAATAACAGCAGAAACCTTTAAGAACAGCTGGAAAATCAGGCTGGTGTAGGCCCACCTCTAAGGATCAATAACACCACCTTTATCACCATTTCTTAATTTAGTAAACACTTATTTATCTGTGGATGCTAGGAAATGCAATAGGACCCAGTATGGATGAGTCAGTTAATTATTGAAATTAATTTTTATTGGTATATTGTTGATCTACAGTGTTGAGTTAGTTTCTGCTGTTTAGCAAAGTGAATCAGCTGTCAGTTCAGTTCAGTCGCTCAGTCATGTCTGACTCTTTGCGACCCCATGAACTGCAGCACGCCAGGCCTCCCTGTCCATCACCAACTCCTGGAGTTTACCCAAACTCATGTCCATTGAGTTAGTGATGCCATCTAACTATCTCATCCTCTGTCATCCCCTTCTCCTCCTGCCTTCAATCTTTCCCAACATCAGCTATACATATACATATATTGATTCTCTTTAAAATTATTTTCCTATGTAACTTATTACAGAGTATGGAGTAGGGTTGCCTGTGCTGTACAGAATATCCTTATTAGTTATCTGTTTTATATATATAGTGAAAGTCAACTCAGTCATGTCTCACTCTTTGCAACCCCATGGACTCTACAGTCCATGGAATTCTCCAGGCCAGAATACTGGAGTAGGTAGCCTTTCCCTTCTCCAAGGGATCTTCCCAACCCAGAGATCGAAGCCAGCTCTCCTGCATTGCAGGTGGATTCTTAACCAGCTGAGCCACCAGGGAAGCCCAAGAATATTGGAGTGGGTAGCCTATCCCTTCTTCAGTGGATCTTCAAGACCCAGGAATCAAACTGGGGTCTCCTGCATTGCCGGAGGATTCTTTGCCAGCTGAGCTACCAGAGAAGTCCTGGAATATATAGTAGTGTGTGTATGTCAATTTAAGTCTCCCAATTTATACCCCCCTCACTTTCCCCCCAGTAACCATAAGTTTGGTTTCTGCATCTATGTCTATTTCTGTTTTGTAATAAGTTCATTTGTACCATTTACTTTTTAAGATTCCACATATAAGCAGTATCATATGCTATTTGTCTTTCTCTGACTTCATTCAGTATGATTTGTATATATGCTTAAATAGCTAACTCTGTGTGGAGAAAAGTTGACTGTTTGGAATTTGTTCATGTCGTCCAGTCCTGGTCATAAGCATGTTATTGAGATGATTTTTAATGTAAGCCTAGTTAGAAACATGGGTGAAGTCCTGGTAAAATCTTAAAGGGTCCACAGTCTTTTTCCTTCCATGCAAACAAAGTAAAGTCAGAGAAATTTTTTGTTGGCACAGTAAATAGAGAAAAAAATGTATACTCATTAAGTTCCTAATCTAATTGAAAGGACACCTGCAGGTTTTATTGATTAGGTATCTTAGCAATAACTCTGTTGCTTTAATTAGTTCTCTTATAATTATATGGAGATTAATTTTCACTGTGACTATCAAATCACAGATATCAAATAAAAATATTTATTGAGTGTTTACTGAGTGTGAATCATTGTGAAACGAGAATTGGAAAATCTAATGAGGTCATCACATTTGCCTTCCATTTAAGAATAATGTTATTTGTCTTCTCCAATATTTCTCCTAGGACCTTGTGTGATATAATTTTGACTCTTATCCTAAGTCACAAATATTGCCAGAGAACTTTATTGTTTTTACAGATGAGCAGCCTGATTCTTTTTTCACCCACTTAGAAAATCCTCTTGTTCTTAACTACAAAACTCTTCTTTTTATTGTAAGCCTAGCTAGCGCTGTTATTGCTGTTGTTTAGCCATTGAGTCATGTCCGACTCTTTGAGATTGTATGGACTGCAGCATGCCAGACTTCTCCATCCTTCACTATCTCCCAGAGTTAGCTCAGAATCATATGCATTGAGACCATGATGCTATTTAGCCATTTCATCCTCTGCTGCCCTCTTCTTTGCCTTCAGTCTTTGCCAGCATCAGGGTCTTTTCCAGTGAGTAGACTCTTCACATGGAGAAGGCAATGGCACCCCACTCCAGTACTCTAGCCTGGAAAATCCCATGGGTGGAGGAGCCTAGTAAGCTGCAGTCCATGGGGTCACGAAGATTTGGACACGACTGAGTGACTTCACTTCAACTTTTCACTTTCATGTATTGGAGAAGGAAATGGCAACCCACTCCAGTATTCTTGCCTGGAGAATCACAGGGATGGCGGAGCCTGGTGGGCTGCCATCTATGGGGTCACACAGAGTCGGACACGACTGAAGCAACTTAGCAGCAGCAGCAGCAGCAGCAGCAGCAGACTCTTCACATAAGGTGGCCAAAGTATTGGAGCTTCAGCTTCAGGATCAGTCCTTACAATGAATAGTCAGGGTTGATTTCCTTTAGGATTGACTGGTTGATCTACTTTCAGTCCAAGGGACTCTCAAGAGTCTTCTCCAGCACCACAATTTGGAGGCATCAGTTCTTCAACAGAGTTACCATTGATTGAATATGTTTGAGACCACCCCAGGGCACCTGAAAGAGGAGTGCATGAAATGAGGAGTGCAGGAACTGCATTCGTGTGAGATCTTTCAATCTTGGGACTTTCTTCCGTAGTGCTGCTAAGCCATCTGTCACATTACTTTGTTCCTAAAGTTCACTGAGTCTTGACAGCTGTCAGGCAAGACTTGATTGAGCAACAATACAATTAATATGCTTGCAAGAGACTGGGACAAAGATGCCGTGTGCTCCCTAGTACATGAGCTCACTTGTCTTCACCAAGCACTTGTTAACTATTCTGTTTGGAGAGTGCTCCATAATGTGACAGAATACAAAGGCCTTGAGATAAGGCTTGGATGAGTTTTATCTGACTTGTCCAGTTGTGTTTATGAATTTCTTAGCGCTCACCTTTTCTGGTGGAAATTGACAGCACACACACTGGCACAGTCAGGGTCTGCAGTGACAAGTTCACCTGGATCGGTACTCCTTCCCTTCAGGATCATCATTCCATGTTGTGGTGCAGTCAGCAGTCCTCACCCTGCTCTGCTCCCTTCAGGACATGCTCTTTCTATTTAGGATCTGGTCAGGAGGAGAAGTGCGAGTGCCCTTTCATGGAGTGGAGGAGGGCAGGGGTAAATGTGTCTGGGCAGCACTGAGCCCATCCTGCGAAACCAACATTGCTGACAGGTGCTTCTCCAGAGAGCTTCCCGACACCACAGTGGCCGCTATGTTGAGGAATTGAAACCCCTTCTAATCAGGACTGTCAAAAGTCCTTGGAGGATCTGGGGATCTCGTTTCCCTTTAGGGGCTTCCCTAGTAGCTCAGACAGTAAAGAACCTGCCTGCAGTATGGGAGACCCTGGTTCAATCCTTGGGTCAGAAAGATCCCCTGGAGAAGAGAATGACAACCCACACCAGTATTCCATGGACAGAAGAGCTTGGCTGGCTTTATATAGTCCATAAGGTTGAGAGTCGGACACAACTGAGTGACTTAATGCACTGTTCCCATTTTAACCCCAAGGCAACACGGACACTGGAGGCTGTCTCCAAAGAACATGGGTATCAGAGTGGCTCAGAGGGTCAGGGGTCATGGGTGTGAGTGGTCAGTGGGCAACCCTGAGGTCAGGTCTTCCTGCTCCTTTCTGGTGGAACTATAGGTCATACCCAGGAAGCAGCTGCTCAGTGAATCCTGATGCCAAATGAAGAGAAATGTTGTAGCAGATCAACTGGTGACATGTTCTTGAGGGATGGTGAGATGCATTATAGCCACAGCTGATTAGGGACGGTCTTCCCTGAGTGGCCACGCTGGGCTCATTACCTACATTCACAGTGGGCTGTAGGAGCAGGAGGGGAGGCAGAAGCAGGTGATGGGACAGGCCAGCCTGTTGATATGGAAACCAGGGAGACCTGGAGGATGTCCCCTAGCGGGAACAATGTCTTTCTTCCACTGCCTGGAATGAGAAGAGAATCAATTAATGGTTTTTAATCAATAGTGAAAGTTAGCATTTTTGCTTAAAGAGCCAAAGGAAGACTCATTCTACACCAACCCCCTTACCAGGCCATGATGTGATGAGTACCAGGTAAACAGAAAGTAGTGAAAGTGACTGCTCCTCTACAGAAGGGCTTTCATTCAATCCTGTACCTGAGTCTGCTTATGCCAGGTATGCTGCTGAAAACATACTGCCCTTTCATCTCTACCTTTCAACTGTGGCTTGAGGGTCCAGCCTGAACTCTGCTTTCTGAGCTTTAATGTACCTATACATCACCTAGTAAATGTTTAACTATAGACTCAGATTATTCAGCAGATCTGTAATAGAACCCAAGAGCCTGCAATTCCAATAAGCACCTGGGACCACTCTTTGAGTAACAAGATTGTGGACCAGTGGTTTCCAAACTTTGTTGCACATTGAAGTCACTGAGGTCTCTTGTTGCAGACCTGATTCAGCAGATCTGAAGTGAGGCCCGACATTCAACATGACTATCACATTTGCAGAGGATGCCCCTACTCCAGCTCGGTGGGCCACACTTGAAGCAGCCAAGTCTTGATGGCTGGCTCTCAAATTTTAGTGCACCTAAGAATCACCCCAGGAGCTCATAAAAATGCAGATTCTTGAGTTGCACTCCCAGAGAATCTAATAAACTCTTTCTAGGAGACTCTGGAAATGCAAAACTTGAGACTTTTTATTGCTATGAAATATTCTGTGAAAGTTATAATTAAGGGAGAAAAAATACACATTGGATTTTTTTCAAAATCTTTTTCTTATTCTGTATTTTGACAGTTTTTGCATGCCTGTACTTTTTTTTTTTTAACATTTTTATTAGATCTTAGAGTAAGTCTGCTGCTCACATAAGCAAGGAGAAATTGTCAGTGGATGACATTCATCATTGTTGATCTTCTTGGGATCAAGTACAGAATGAAGGATACTACAGCAGGGACAAGCTGCAACCAAGTGGTGGGTTTCATTGAAAAAGTCTTCTTAGTGAAGTAACTGCGTTCTGAACCTTTCAAGTCATAGTTGTAAAAGGAGAGCCTATGAATTATTTAGGGATATGCCAATAAATGGATCTTCTGGATCCCTGGCTAAGAATTCCCCCATATAGCAGATCTAGACTGTGGTAAAGGAATTTGCATTTGTACAAACTATTTATTTGATTCTTGTGCACACTCTTGAGAAACACTGCCAAAAAAAGCTCATTGTGTGACATGGTTCTACACTGTTCAGTTCTTTTGTTCTTGTTAACACTCTGTTCACAAGTAATGTAGCGATTTGCAAACAGCTCTTGAGAGGCTTATGGATCTGTATATGTGTCTCTGGAGCCACCCACCAGAAGCCAGCCAGAGCCTAGAGGCCCTAGTTCTCTATACCTTGATTCCACATCAGGGCATCTGAGCTTTAATGTATATATTCATTCATAAAAGGAGCAGCACATAAGAGTTCATTTGAAAAAAGAGTGCACTGTTAATAGCAAAGCATAATGCCACTGTGAGCAGTAACACTTTTGGAAAGCCACTGGACCATGTGGATTCTTTCTAAGCTCTGAGTCAGGCTGCCTTGTCTTGCCAGCCTGCCAAAGCTAGGCTGTACAAGCCTCACCTGCATGCCAGGCCCTCTGGTGCCACTGCCAGTCCAAGCAGGGAGCTGTGCGGCTGCCTCAGCACCATCCCCTGGGGGGGACTGGATTCCTCATGCTGCCTACAATGATGCCTGGGCCCTGCGGTCACCAGCAGTTGGCTGTTGTCTCTATCGATGGGTTTGAGTGTGTGCCCAGTTTCCTGGGGAGAGGCAGTGAGGCTTAAGGAACAGAGGAAGGACTTTGAAGTCAGACAGAGTTAGGGTCTAGTCCGGACTCTGCCATTTCTTACCTCTTTGATCTTGAGCAAACTGTCTCACATCTCAAGGTCTGCTTTTCAAGTGTGAGCATAGGAGTATTCACCTTTCAGGATTGTTATGAGGATCCAATTAAATATGTAAAGAGCCTGATATTCAAAGCTGTTCAGTGGGGGGAAACTTCTTTTTAATCACAGCTTAAGGTTTGTGCTGCCACAGTATTTATGTTGCTGGATGTAACATCACTAGGCATTCCAGACTTTCCAGGGGGTTCATATTTAGTTTCAGATCATAACTTGAAGTTATTTGGAGGTAAAAGATATTTTGTGTGATGGTGCTCAGTTAAGTGTAAAATATTTGACAAATGTCTCACCATAAAAGATCTTGAGGAAAAAAATTGGCTGGGATTTGAGCAAATAATAGAGAAATTTAGGGGAATCAGACAGCAGATAGGAGCTTATTGTCTATTCTAGATTTGTAAAAACAATTCCCCCAAATTAGCATCAGTTCTTACCCTGGTTATAAAATGCCAATAATATAGCATTTCAATTTGAATTTCCTGCTTTAGCTCCTTATAAGGAATTCTGCAGTAACATTAGACTTTCAGATTTAAATTGCAAGGTGACCTACTTACTATTATCATCATTATTATTATCTACATTTTGTTGAATGCTTAGATCTCCAGGTATTGTTAAGCATTTTACACACTAATTTCATTTTAACACCAGTGACTGTCTGTATGAGGCAGTATTGCCATTCTCATTTTACAGGGTGGACACTGCAACCCAGTGGTAAAGAACTTGCCCAGGATAACAAGCCTAGCCAGTAGCAAGTGCTACTGGAGCCCTGGTTGTCCTCCTCAAGTCCACATTGCAAGTTAGCTTTAAAAACACAGAGCCACTTGGTTACTTTCAGTCAAGGCTTAATCAGAAGAGGGAAAACGGGTCTCCAGCAATAGCCTGTCTGTGGTTCTTTTCCCTCCAGTTCATCTGTCCTCCCAGCGAGCAACAATTCCACTCTTAATGTTTAGGCATTTGAAAATGAAAGAAAGGCAAAATTATTGTTAAATCAGGGGAATGAGTGCTTATATATTTCCAAGACTGAGATAATTTCCCTCAATATAAGCACATTAGTCATAATTATCAAGTGCATTCACCAAGTAGATGACATATGTCATTGTGTGTAACACTCACGCCACCCTATGAGATGTCATCACCCCCATGGGAACCAGGGCATAGAAATTTTGAGTTACTTTAGTATAGTCACTTTGCTAGTAAGTGGTGGAGCCACGAACACCTGTTGGATCTAGCCCTTTTGGATCTGATTCTGAAGTGTGTGGGCTTAACCTCTATACCACACTGTCTTCAGTTTCTGCTGATTTTTGTTGAGCAAGCCTCTTCTGGGGAGAAATCTCATAGATCTTCAAAGATGTATGATTAGGGCTTCATTGGGTGGGTGGTTTATCAGTCTGCTTTTGTATCTTCCTAAAAAGTGTCAGGTGATTTACAAGGCCATTTCTGAGAGGCATGAGATAACTAGGGAACCTAGCAGGTGACTTGAGTTCCTCTGGATGGAAGCAAACCAGGCTATGATCCATGCCATCTTGTTTACTTTTGATTCTAAACATTCATCAGCTGAAGGGCAATAATCTTGTCTCACAGGATACAGGTGTTAGTATATGTCTCTGCATTCCTTGAATTTATATTGTCCTGGTTAAAAGACACAAGGCAACAAAGGAGGACTGAATAAGTGTGCCTTTTTATGGTGTCAAAACATGTATACAAACAGTTTGGTCTTTATGTTATCTTTATAGTGTTAATTAGTAAAGTTTACTAAGGTTTTCTGTTGCTGAAGCTGAAGCTCCAATATTTTGGCCACCTGATGAGAAGAACTGAATACTGGGGAAAATGAAGGCAGGAGGAGAAGCAAGCAACAGAGGACAAGATGGTTGGATGGCATCACTGACTCACTGGACATGAGTTTGAGCAAGCTCCGGGAGATGGTGAAGGACAGGGAAGCCTGGCATGCTGCAGTCCATGGGGTTGCAAAGAGTCGGACATGACTAAGTGACTGAACTGAACTGAAGGTTTCCTACATAAATCATTTCTCTTAATTCTCAAAACACACAGGAAGTAGAGATTACTGTTAGTGTATAGATAAGGAAAACTAGATTTTATGAATGAATAAATCATCCAAGTAACAGAGCTAGTAAGTGCAGGGTTTACAGCAGAAAAGCCCATTATCCTTTATCAATCAAAGGTGATAATCACTTTAATGTTGCTTCAGAGTGGTATTCACATTTTTCTTTGACATTTAAGGTCTTTTAGTCTTGTTTCTCCATGTTGTGTGTATATAGATCCCTTATGCATGATTGTTAGCACAACACTAGAGAGTCAAGCTAGCTAAGCCTTTCAGCCATTTGCATTATCCTGTATTTTCCATCTCAAAACACTCTCGTTGGATCTCATCACAGCACTGCTTTGTGATCCATCAAAGTCTTCTAGGACTACTTGGATGATGTGGTGGTGGTAGTGGTTTAGTCGCTAAGTTGTGTCCTACTCTTGCGATCCCATGGACTGTAGCCCACTAGGCTCCTCTGTCCATGGAATTTTCCAGGCAACAATACTGAAGGGGATTGCCATTTCCTCTCCAGGAGATCTTCCCAACCCAGGGATCGAACCCAGGCCTACTGAACTGCAGACAGATTCGTTACTGACTGAGCTACCAGGGAAGCCCATTTGAATGATAGTTATAACTATCTGTGAAAAAGATTTAAACCTCTGTTTGAAAGTTGTATGTTTTAAAGGTGCAGTCTTATGACAACATTCTCAGTGAACTTAGCTGTGTGATAGAGATGTAGTCTTCTTTTATTTACATTCGAATCATTTAAAAATGATATTAGACTAGTCCAACAGAAGGTTAGGAAAGCATCTGTAATGTGCTTTCTTGGGCCCAGGCAATAGAGAGGAAGAAGAAGAAAGTAAATTGGTAGATGAAATCCTAAACACTATGAAGGATCTCTTCAGTCCTTCTAACTGGGCCATGTTTGAAAGTGAAGTATTAGTCACTCAGGTGTGTCAACTCTTTGCAACCCCATGGGGTTGTAACCAGACTCCTCCCTCCATAGAATTCTCCAGGCAAGAATACTGGCATGGGTTCCCATTTCCTTCTCAGGAGATCTTCCCCGGCCCAGGGACTGAACTTGAGTCTCCCACATGGCAGGCAGATTCTTTACTGTCTGCGCTACCTTAGGTCACTGTCGTAGTGACTGCGCTGACATTAAAAAGAGCTTTGCTAAAATATTTCTAAAAATGTACTAATGACTGTAACACACTTCGAAACATTTTGGAAGTTACGTAAAATAAATTATGTGAGGGTTCTCATGTGTTCCTGCACTGAAGTTTGATAATACGTATCAGGGTCAGAATGAAAATATAGATTTCTACTGCCTTCAGTGCTTTTTGAAGCAAGCTGGGTAAATAATAATTTTAAAAATTAATTTCTCTTCAAGTCAAACTGGCTAACATAAACCTGATTCAGAATAGCTTTTGGTTTTCTGTAGCTCATGTGGAATGAATATTCTCTAATTGGAACTTGGCATTTGAACCAGTTGGTAACAAGCGACTGTTTCACAATATTGTAAATTAAGATCACTCTAGGTGATCTTGGTTATTCTGAAAGGGTATCAAATCTATCAAAGTATATTTACTGTGCATCTACTATAGGTATAAATATAGTTTTAATTGTATACAATTTGACTGCTGTCCCCACACTCATCTTTCCACTGATTTGATAGCTATATTTAAACTTTCTGTAGGATCAGTGCTTAGACTGTCAGCAGACCTAACCCATCACCTGTCTGGATACATTCATCTTCCTACCAGCATAAGTGCAGTTCTCTTTTAAAACTAAGTTGGGGCTTTTCATGGTTATGCATAGCTTCTGACCAGAAACTAGAGTATCCATTGGCTCCATTCTTTCCTGATAGCTGCACTCTAAAGCAGCTCCAAACTTCTATTTGTGTGTTCTGCTGATTCCCAGACGTTGATCATGGTTTACTTATAGTTTCTGACTCCTATTAGTTCTGAGTTGCAATTTCTTTGTTTTGTCTGTATTTCTCCCCATATCATGATTCATAGAATTTGGTCATTCATTTTTGATATCTGTCAACACCTTGGCCAACTAAATGTAACCTCATACCAAGAGTTACAACTGAAAGCTATGATTTATTAAGGGTTTATTATGTGCCAAGTTGTATACCAGGGAATTACACATTAAAATTAGTAAAAATATAATAGTAACTGAAATTATTTGATATTCTACCTAATACACATTAAATATTATTTACTATAAATTATTGATGTTATTATTGTTTTAATAATTATTAATCTACATGGTAACCTGGTGATGTACATATTCTTAAAATTCCAATTTTACAGATAAGAAAGTAGAAACTCAAGAGATGGAGGTGACCAATTACATTACAACAACTATGATCTCAAGAATCTGTCTAAATTTAAAGAGATATGTGCTTAGGGATCAGTTGACTGTTATCCACAACAAAAACAACAGGAGTTCAGGTGAAAGAGAATATTTTGACGTTGGTTTTGGAAAGTTTTTTAGGAGGTGACAGAATTAAGCTGAGTTCACAGTTCACATTAAATGCTGGATAAGACACAGTCCTCATTAAAGTTTTGCAGATTTACTCATAAATCCTGCACATTTCTTTTAAAGTTTATTTTTATTATTACATACTTTTGAATTATTGTGAGTGATATCAGTTTTTCATTGTTTTCTTCTAAGTGATCTTTCTGGTACATAGAAAATCTGTTGAATTGGGGGATATTTATTTTCTAATCTTCAAACCTGGTGAGCTCTCTTATTCTACCACTTTTGCATTTGATTTTCTTAGTTGTCCAAGCAGGCAATAATCATATTGTTTTCAAATTATATATATTTGGTTCCTCTTTACCAAATGAATATTTCTTAAATCTCACTATAGCATTAAACAATATCATTTATAGCTAGCATCCTTGTCTTACTCTGGATTTTAATAGAAATATTGTAGAACTTTACTATTAAATATAATATTGCCTATTGATTTAAGATGAAAGTCCTTCATCAAATTAAGCAAGCATCCACCTGGTCATAGGTAACTAGAAGTTTTAAGCAATAATGGATGTTGATTTAGCCAACTTTGTTTGGGAGGATGGGTGTGCACTGGTTGGGTAAGATGTGGATAAGAAAAAGTTGTTTGACTTAAAAGTGGAAGAATGGCATGAGCCAAGTAGCATTGCCATGGAAGCATACATGCATGCCTAAGTGGACAAGTGATTGAAGAGGTGAACTTATGCTGATGAAAGATATGAAGATTAGAGATTCAGACCTGAGTAGAGACTTCGAATTCTAGGCTAAGAACTTGGTCTTTACCTTTAAAGTATATTGTGGAGAGACAGTGAAGAATTTTGGAAAGAGGAATGTGGTCTTTTGTTTTTTGCTTGTTTTTTTTTTTTTTTCCATTTTGTAAGTTTGAGCTCTCATTTTTGTTCAGAATCCAGTGGCTAGGAATCTTGTGTGAGGCTATTTTAAACAATGGTATATAATATAATGGGGACCTGACCAGGCAGCTACCCAACCCTTGGCTTCTGGGGAAGAATCTGACCAGGAAACAAATCAGTTAGTTCTATGGGAATGGCAGGTTATCTACCTGGTCTATGGTACCAACGCCAAAATAGAAGGATGGCACCTGCTATATGGAAATGCCAATTTGATCCATAATAATATGTGAAGAGAGGATTATAGGAGTAGTTTTAAATTTAAAAAGAGATCAGAGAACCAAGAAAAATAAAAATGAGGTATAAAAAGTCAGAGATAGAAAAATGAAAGGTGGTAACAAATGTGAAATCAAATTTTCTTAAACTGATTGTACAAAACTGGGTTGGTCTTGAACAGAATTAAGCACAAGTTAACTGTAAGTTAGGAGACAGATGGGGATACATGTCTGCAAAAGGTCTGAATAACAGCAGTAACTCAAATACTGAGAGTCAGGGCAGTTTTCAAGGACCAGGGCCAGCTAAATGAGCAAGAGGCTCAAGGATGCTTTCCTCATTAAGGTGGAGACCTTAACATTTTGGATGATGGAGAGCCAACAAAGAAAAATTTTGAGCAAATCAGACATAAGGAATCATTGATAGAAAAAATCTGAAGTGGTTGGAAAGTGGAAGGTTTGGAAATGGAGAGTGGCATATAAGATTAAGAGGCAGATGTAGAAGTTAATCTAACAGATGCCTAAAGCATGTACATAGGTATTTTCTAGGAGAGAAAAAAGGAAAATGGCCTCAAAGAAAAAAAGCATGGCAACAACTACAATACGAAATCTTTCAGAGAATTAATTAGGGGAAAAGGAATTTCTGAACATTAATTAGGAGCAACTGTCTGAATCTGTCACAGGCTGTTGGGCTAGAAGATGAAGTTTACTCAGTGTGTGATCCCTTCTGACTATTTTCTGGGGCATGAGGTTATGATCAAGGGCTGAGGACTGGCATGAGGAATGAATGGGAAAGAAGTACAAGGGGCAAAGAGATCAGGGGTCATAGTGACCCCAAAATCACATGGATGACCAAAGCATCAAGCCTAGGTGGAAATGCAGCTATAATGTAGTAGATTATTATAGATTTTATTTATTTAGCATTTTTAAATGTGCAATTAGGCTTCTCTGGTGGCTCAGTGGTAAGGAATCTGCCTCCAATGCTAGAGATGCAGATTTGATCCCTGGGTTGGTAAGATCACCTGAGAAAGGAATGACAACCCTCTCCAGTATTCTTGCCTGAGAAATCTCATGGACAGAGGAACCTGTCAAGCTACAGTCCATGGTGTCACAAAAAGTCGAACATGACTTAGCAACTAAACAATAATATGTGCAAGGCAACAGGAGAGAAACAGGCATAATGGCTAAAATCTTAAACTTTGTAGACCCAATTTAGACACATAGCCTGATTCTTGAGCTACCTAATCTCCAAGTAGGAGTTTAGTTAATCATGGTTTACTTTTAAACTGACTCTCTCATGGCTTCCCACTGGCTATCTGTTAATATTTTACACATGGCGATGTATAGATGTTAACCCTGCTCTCTAAGTTTGTCCCACCCTCTCCTTCCCCTGCTGTGTCCAAAATTTTTTCTCTGTGTTTGCATCTCTATCCCTGCCCTGCAAGCAGGTTCATTAATACCATTTTTCTAGATTCTGTATGTATGTGTTAATATATAAACTTTGGTTTTCACTTTCTGACTTAACAGGGACAGATGTGTGAGTAGATGGCCACTCCATCTTTCTCAGAGGTGTCAGAAAGAACCCCTGTGGAGAGAAGGAGTGCTTTAGTAAGCAGTGCTCTCCTGATGAAAAGGCTCTCCCTGAAATGGGGATGGAGCTTTTGTTGAATGTGCATAGTTAAAAACTGAGTTTAAATTAAATATTGTTATTTTAAAGTTCAGTATTGATACTACCTTCACCCAGCTTCCCTTAATGTTAAAATATTAGATAACTGTTATACACTTGTCAAAACTAAGAAATTAATCTTGTGACAATACTGTTAACTACAGACTTTGTATTTTGCCAGTTTTTTTTTTTAATGTTAGTGTCCTTTTTCTGTAGACAGATTTGCTCCAGGATAACTCATGCATTTAATCAGCATGGCACCTTAGTCTCCTCTAGTATGTGAAAGTCTCTCAGTCTTTCTTCATTTTTTATGTATTGAGGATTTTGAAGAGCACTGGTCAGATATGTTATAGAATGTCTCTTAGGTTGGGTATGTCTTGCGTTTTCTCATGATTAGCTTGGGCTTATGTGTTTGGGAGAAACATACCAAGAAGCAAAATGACCTTATCATTGCCTCATATCATATGTGTGCATGTGTGCTCAGTCATATTTGACTTTTTGAGACCCCATGGGCTGTAGCCCAACAGGCTCATCTATCCACGGAAGTTTCCAGGCAAGAATACTGGAGTAGGTTGCCATTTCCTCCTCCAGGGGATCTTCCCAACTCAGGGATCAAACTCAGGTCTCTTGTGTCTCCTGCATTGGCAAGCATATTCTTTACCACTGCGCTACCTGGAAAGGCCTCATGTCATATTTGGTATGTATTACCAACATGACTGATCAGCATTGCGATTCACCTTGGTTAAGGTGGTATATGGTGTGTCTTTCCACTTTAAAGTTACTATTCTTTCCTTTTCTATTTTTACTATTTCCTTTTTGTTTTTTACTTTTTTTACTATTTTTTCTATTCTTTGAAAGTGAGTCTCTCCTAGAGGGGGCAATATCTACATATATTGCTTAGAATTCTTATCTAAGGAAGATTTGTGCTTCTCCCCCATTTATTTCTTATCTGATCATTTACTTACATTGGTGTGGACACATGGATATATATTCAATTTATTGGTTTTTAATCCAGTGCTGCTGCTGCTGCTAAGCTGCTTTAGTCATGTCCAACTCTGTGCAACCCACCAGGCTCCCCCATCCCTGGGATTCTCCAGGTAAGAACACTGGAGTGGGTTGCCATTTCCTTCTCCAGTGCATGAAAGTGAAAAGTGAAAGGGAAATTGCTCAGTCATGTCCGACTCCTAGTGACCCCATGGACTGCAGTCTACCAGGCTCCTCCATCCATGGGATTTCTCAGGCAAGAAAAATGGGTTGCCATTGCCTTCTCCGAATCCAGTGCTATAGTTCATTATTTTGTTGCTCAAATAGTAGTAGTTTTAGACATTGGGAGCTCTGTCAGTTTGGTTCCTGTATCCTTTTTAAAAAAAAATGGAGTATAATTGCTTCATAATGTTGTGTTAGTTTCTGCTATACAATAAAGTAAATCAGCTATGTGTATACATATGTTCCCTCCCTCTTGAGCCTCCCTCCCATCCCACCCCCCATCCCACCCCTCTATGTCATAACAGGGTTCCAAGCTGAGCTCTTTGTGCTATACGTAACTTCACACCATTTCACACATGGTAGTATGTATATGTCAATCCTAATTACCATTTGTCCCACCCTCTCCTTCCCCTACCTCTTTGTCCACAAGTCTCTTTGCTATGTCTATATCTCTATTCCTGCCCTGCAAATAGGTTCATCAGTACCATTTCTCTAGATTCCATATTTATGTATATCTTTTTGACATGCATCCATCTTCTTTCCTCTTTCTTTTCCTTCTGTTCTCTCATCTTTAAAGCAGTTTCTTTCCAGCAGTACAAGAAGCTCCAAGCTCATCTTTATTTTCTCTTCCCCAGCCTAAGAATTAGCCACATCTCCAAGGAACGCTGTTAACTAACTAATTTTTTATTCATGAACTCAGAATCTTAAAATGAAGTTTATTTTTCCTTAAGTGTCTGAAGGCTGATGCAAATTTGCAGATGGTCCATCTTATGCAAATGCAACTTCCCTTGCTCTTTTAACTTTACAGTATCAGAAATTGTATTTGACATGCAATTGAAAAACATCAGTTATCAGAAAGCTTATTGTTGTGGTTCAAACCAGATGAATGTCAGCTATATGAGGTCTGAAATGGTGAATATTATTCTTGTTCAGTCAGATCTTGGGCAACCAGGAATTATTTTGTTAAATTCTCCTCTAAAAAATAGTGTAACGGCAATTTATACATCTGAGTCTAGTGGAGGCGATTATTATAAATTTCTTAGCTTGCACTTTCTAAATATTTCCTAGTTTATCTGAAATATCCTGAAATATGTTACCAACATTGTTGAGCTCTGGACAGCTGGCCAGAGCTAAATGCAAGTGATTTTTCCCCATGAGCCATATGTTCTGGGAATCACTCTGCTGATAGATTTATAGCCCTTTGCTGTGATCAGGAGGAAAGTAGATGTGTCTCTAAAATACACTACACACACTCTATGCACAACAGAAGCAAGCAGCAATTTATTGCCACTTCTCTGGTCTTATGAATACAAAAAGGACAGAAGCTAGATTGTCAACGTGGGAAAAGATAGACTATAGTGGGTTTTACAGGAGACCACATTTTTCCTGAAATATTCTTTTGTTTAATTCATTTCTTTCCTTAAAATATTATTGCAACCTTCCTAGATAAATTGAATTTGCTTCTCTAACTTCCACATCAAAGTATTTCACAAGGCAACATCCTAATATTGAAAATTTAAGAAGAAAAGATTGTCTTCTTCATAAACTTATAGTCACCACGAAGCAGTAGTTGTTTGATTTAGTGCTCCAATATGTTCTCTTTGCTTTGGTGATGGTCAAAAATTAGTAGTTTCATTGCCATGTTTCTTCATTTTAATGGTGTATGTACTACTAGGAGACATAAACTAAACATTTATAACAATTAAATTATATTGGGGAAAGAATTAATTCAGCTTACATTTGAATATGGAGAAGTAGTCTGGCCTTGAAAAAACTAATTCATAAAAACCTTTGTTTCAGCACTTCTGCTTTTGCATTATTCAAAGAAATTTCTGATAGTCTCATTTCCTGTACAGTCTAAACAGGCCATGTTGGTCAAGTTTCCATCCTGCTTTGTCATTCATGATGTCTGTAGCTCCATGGAAACAAGAAAAACAGAAAAGAAGGAAAGGTAGGAAGCAGGAGTAATAATTATATCACCAGGTTTTATGCTATTGCAAAGTTCCTTCTTGTGCTCTATCTCTTTTGATAAGTCCTAATCACTTTTGCCCAGACACTGCCTAGGGTGGAACTTCTTGGATGTCATTTCAAACATCTAACTGCTTTCACTTACATCAGGACCAGAGTACTACATGAAGATAAATCTTCAGGACTTCTTTACACATCTGAGCAGCCTGAGGGTTTCCAAGGAATACAGCTTTCCCGTGACCCAGATCTCTATAACATGCATTTAGTCAGAAAAAGTGAAAGTTGCTCAGTCATGTCCGACTGTTTGCGACCCCATGGATTACACAGTCCATGGAATTCTCCAGGCCAGAATACTGGAGTGGGTAGCCTTTCCCTTCTCCAGGGGATCTTCCCAACCCAGGGATTGAACCCAGGTTTCCCGCATTGCAGGTGGATTCTTCACCAGCTGAGCCACAAGGGAAGCCCTAGTCATAGAAACCAGCAAATAAAGTGTACACATATATAGTGGAAGGATTACTAAAATGGCAACATCTGCACTGAAGAACTGGAAAATAAGAATGACCTAAACATAAGGATACAAAAAAGTCCTGTTGCTGTTACTGTTTCCAGTTTTATGAATTAAGAGACTAGCCCAAGGAGAGAGGTTTTAGGTAGAACAGAAGAGGTGCTGTGGTGACAGAGATCCAGGAAGCAGCCAAGTCTGCCTAAACATGACCATCCCAGCAGTATTAACTTCCCAAAGATACACCTACTGTGACTGAAGCCTCAGCTTTCAAAGTTAGAAGGAGCCTCAGAGATTTTCCCCACTTAAAATTAATGAAACAAGGTTGAAAGTCATGTTTGTCCAACCTCATTCAGGCAGATAGTCTCTCCTATGTTTAAAGACTGCCCAAAGGATATGGAACCCTTTCCTCCTGGACCCCTTCCAGAGTTTGCCATTGTTAACTATTTTTTCCTAGAGTCCCACTAAAATCACTCAGGCCGCAGTTTATGCCTTTTCCATTGAGAGACAGGGTAAAACAAAACTCTTGTTTGTGCATCGTCCTATTTTATGGAAAAATCTTTAACTTAAGGAAATATGATCTGGGAGAATTTATTTTTAGAACTGACTGAAAAAGATTTGATTTACACCCCATTAACCCCACTTTTTCAAGAAGGCTCTGTTTCCACAACTTGACTGAAGCTGAAGCATTGCTTCTCACAAAATGACTTTCTCCTCACAACAATATCTTTGTCTTTAAATACTAAACATTGGTGACTTCTTCTCAAGGGGATCTTCCTGGATCAGGGATTGAACCCGCATCTCCTCATTGGCAGGCAGATTCTTTACCACTGAGCGACCAGGGAAGTCCATGAAGAGCAGTGTCTACTCTTAAAAGCGAGGTTGAGATGAACATTTCACTTTGCATTTTTGAACTGAGCTCGTTAATGGAGCAGCCTGAATGTTAGATTAATATCATCAGAAAGGGATGGTTCAGGGATGTGTGCAACTTTGAAGAAAGAGGGACAAGAAGCAAAGACCAGTGAGAACAGAAATCATTGAATAAGAAAGACAATGACAAATTGATCTTCTGAATAAACACGTAGACAAAGGATTTCCAGTGTACAAGTTCCTCTCAGGTTGACAGTTAAATGTCTACCTATTGGTAGAAAAATATCCACTCAACAGTAAAGTGACCAGTAATGGTTGAGAAAATGAAAAGCTATTAAAAAGGAATAATAATATCACACAGGCAGTGAGAGGTTCAGAGAATCTCATCAACAAAAGGAAAGTAAGGTACTTGCTAAAGACAACCCATTCTAACTGTAGTTTTGTATCTGGGGCAGGGGTGGGAATTGAGAACAAACTGTCCGGCAATTGAATTTGTGGTAATGGAATGTAAGCACATCAGCCCACCAGGACAAAGTCCTCAACAAATAGGAAAGTAGGGGGGAAAAAAAAAAGAACTTTGCCCCTCAGAAATATATTTTTTAACTTTAGATAGCAGGAGTTGAGAGATTTCTTGATGAAAATGCCTCAAGTCCTAGTATTGCATTAGCCTTTATGGTTGGAAATTGGAGGATTCACTAAAAGCAACCCGAGATCAAAGGAAAAGGTGAATGCCCTCAGTCCCGATAGAGTGCAGAAACACGAGAAGCAAAGGCAAGGTTTCCATGAATGCCAAGTGCATGTTCCCCTGGGTAAAAGGGAGGACAGCTGTTCAATTGCTCCCTGATGGGGTTAATCTTGACAAGTTTTTTTGCAGTTGTTTCATCTTTATGATACTGCAGGATAAAAATAGTAATGTCTGTTAGGGCTTTATGGTTTTTTAAATGCTTCAAATTACATGACTTTTAATAGCCTATGCTCACAAGCATCCTGTGAGTTAATGCATTTTTATTGTCTGAGATGATCAGAGGCAAGTCCCTTCCAGTCTATCCCCTGCCATGAGCCTTCCAAGTGGTCCTGACCCTCTTTTCCCTGCCAGCCCCTTTTAAGGCCTGACTTGGTCTCCAGCCCTTGGCACTGATTCCCATTTTCTGATCTACCTTTGTTTTTGAACTTTTAAAAATGCTCATGGGTGCACTCCAAGCCTGCAAACGTCGAAGTCACTCATTCAGTAGCGTTCATCACCAACCTTTCACCCAACCCCTATCCCCCACCCAGTTAATTCTCTCCTTAGCCTAGCAAGTAAGTCAGTGGGAAATGAACCCTCAGTTCAGTTCCATCGCTCAGTTGTGTCTGACTCTTTGTGACTCTGGACTGCAGCCTGCCAGGCTTCCCTGTCCATCACCAACTCCCAGAGCTTGCTCAAACTCATGTCCATTGAATCGGTGATGCCATCCAACCATCTCATCCTTTGCTGTCCCCTTCTCCTCCTGCTTTCAATCTTCCCCAGCACTGGGGTCTTTTCCAATGAGTTAGTTCCTCGTGTGAGGTGGCCAAAGTATTGGAGTTTCAGCTTCAGCATCAGTCCTTCCAGTGACTATTCAGGGTTGATTTCCTTTAGGATGGACTAGTTTGATCTCCTTGCAGTCCAAGGGACTATCAAGAGTCTTCTCCAAAACCCCAGCACAGAAATGAACCCTGCTGCTGCTGCTGCTAAGTAGCTTCAGTCATGTCCAACTCTGTGCAGCCCACCAGGCTCCCCCGTCCCTGGGATTCTCCAGGCAAGAATACTGGAGTGGGTTGCCATTTCCTTCTCCAGTGCATGAAAAGTGAAAAGTGAAAGGGAAATCGCTCAGTCGTGTCCGACTCCTAGCGACCCCATGGACAGCAGCCTACCAGGCTCCTCCATGCATGGGATTTTCCAGACAAGTGTACTGGAGTGGGTTGCCATTGCCTTCTCCAGAAATGAGCCCTAGTACATCCCTAATTGCCCAGTATTCCAGCTGGGTCCATTTGTAGGCAATGAAATTGAAGCTGAGAGAAGTTACACTGGCCAAGATCATATACTTCACAAATGCCTGAGTTACAACTCAAATTCAAGCTACCTCTAGTCATCAATAGATCATACATTAACTGTCCATATTTTATTCCACCATCCCAAATTACTCAATAGCAAATTCTATTAAAATGTAAAGTAACTGTTCTTTTAGGATTTCAATACTGGAACTGCCTCATACTTGTTAAATTTTCAGGTTTAGAGACAGTACCTCAGGCAGGTTGCTTTGACTTCATGTAAGTAACACAGTGATGCAGATAGAATTATGTAGTAAAACTATAGCTACAGTTATGGATGTGTATGTGCTCACATGTGTGCATATACCTGTTATTTGGAGGGAAGTTAGAAGGGATGATTAGTGCTAAAGTTAAGAAACTGATCAAGGATCTTGTTATGAAGGGTAATATTTCATATTAAATTTTGCCTTGAAGAAATTTATATTTTGCCTTGAGGATTTGAATGAGTCTCACAATGATCTTAAGGAAGAGAGTAATAGAATGACATTTATATTGTTCATATTACATTTTATGGCCTCACTCTTCTGTGTACCACATATATACACCCAGCAGAGACTTATTGACATGGATAAAAAGAGATCAGAGTCCTAAGATGCTTCTCATACCATAAGCAAAGCCAAAGGATCATCTTTCATCAAACAAATTAATTCCAGCATCTATGTTTATTTCTTCTTGATAATTTATAAATTTCATATAAGACAAATATTAAATTATATGTAGAAAAATATTTTAAAACAGGTATCAGTTATAGAATTATTGAATCATTTTCCATCTCATTTTAGAATATAATTGAAGAAAACATTCTGTGTTGTACACCATTTAATTTCCATTAATACTAATACCCTTTTGGAGATGTCTTTGGCTGACCTAGTATTGTTTCCCAAAAGCAAAAAGATAAATAACAAGTTGATTGTTCACCAAGTGACATTGCTTTTGTCTGGAAACATATCCCATTGCTTTTGGAGGTTAAAAAAAGTTAAAAGTCCTGAATTGCAGTTTTTTCACATGAATATATAATAAATCATCCTCAAAGCTTGACTGTATAAACAAATAGTTTCTGTTCTAAAAAGGGCTTGCTCTGAGGCCCAGAGAATCAAAACAACTTTCAGGGAAACTAAAATAATATTGTCAGCCTTTATAAATTATCCCTTGGTTTATAATAATAAAATAGCAATGCTTAGACCAAAATAGTGGCATTCACTGTGGTCTATACTTCTACCTACAAATACCAGGGGTGTTCCATAAGACAAATAATCAGCATCCTAGGCAATCAGTCCCTGAGAAGTACAAGATGAGTGAATCTTACTAGCTCTCCAGGCCTACAAGCATAAACACTTGGCCCTAGCACAGAGGAGCTGCAAAACACTGCATTAATGATGAATAAAGCAGGAAGCAATCACTGGATATTTCAAGAGCTGTAACTGTATAAGAAACTTAAAGCAGAATTCAATCAGTGTACTAGAAGCTGAACCAGAGAGCTAAGTCAGAACAAATAATGCCAGGGGACGGAGGATTTAGAGATCTTAACCCCAAACAATCTTGGCTCTCATTTGCTACAGCTCCCATGTTACTATGTAGTTTGAATATTATCCTGATGAAGATCTGACATCTTATGCGTGTCCCAAGCAGGATGTTACTACGACGTCCCTTAAAACTGATTTTTTTAAAAAGAAATCAGAATTCGACATTTATTTATAAGAATAACTCAGGTATATGAAGGAAGGAAAGGGGAGGAGGGCTCCATTGGCAGCCCCAATTCTGTACCCCACTTGGCAAAACAAAGGGCTGGAATTAGCTTGCTTGATCCTCCTTAGAAAGCAGTTTAGGTAACCATCTGTTGATACATATCCCTTGAGGGTTTACTCCTTCACACTAAGTGGCTTATCAACATATTTATTCCAGACACAACAGACCCACTCCCCATGTTTCCCCCCAGGAGTTCTGGTAAATAAACATTTCTCCCTCTTATTACATTCCATGTAACATTTTAACACTCAAGTCAACTACCTGGTTGACCTGGCTTTGATCACATTTGGATGTCATCCATCTGAAGAGCAACCACACAGTCAATGCAGTTTATATATGCTTTGTAGCACATGTATAGTTCATCAAGCTTATTCAAATACACTTCTTCATGTATACACCCTTCTGAGCAACAGAGAAATGGTAAATGGCATGCCCAGAGTCAAACAGATCGTAAATGGCAGTGCAAGTACCTCAAATTCATGTCCTCTGACTCTAGATTTGGTACTCTTTCCATAATCATGCTTCTATCCCTGGGCCTTAGAGTGCTTTTCTGTGCCTGGTAATCATTGCAAAAGAAAAAAAATAGCCCTTGACTTAGATTATTATGGTGTAAGTGAAGGAGGGCTTCAAATCTAGGTCAATAGGTATGGTATCTTTGGTGATATTACAGAATGCTTATGATGATATAAAATAGACTTTCCAGTATTGTCATCATGACTCTGAGAAGCAAAGACATTGAGAGATAAAATTAATAATCCTTGAAGCAAACTGTATAATTTGGAGGCTCCATTAATTCCACAGTAGTGGAGATTTTCTAAATGACTATTTACTGATATGAATAAACCGAATGTTTCACCACATATATTGTGAACAATTTGGTAGAATGAGCTAAAGAAAACTTTATTTGTAGCTAACAATAGCACAATTTCCATGTCTTTTAAAATTCCCATTTATTTATGTCAGGTTTTCTCTTTTAAAAAATAGAGTTTCAACTAAAGTAAAATGTGTACAGGTTAACAAAAATCTGAATTATAGATGTATTTTTTACATGTAAGTTTTATCACTTTTATATAATTGTAGTAACCAGAACCAGGATAACATAAAGTTCATAATTAACATATTAAAGTAAAAACCAAGGACAGCTTCACTTTGATTTTATTCAGTTCTAAATAAAAACATGTTCATTGGGCACTTGTTCAATAAAGAGCCTTGGATATGAATCCCTGCTCTCAAGGTACTTAAGGTGTGGATTCACTGTGCAAATACAGAAGTTTCTATAGTAGCAGGCTTGAAATGTTTCAACCATGAAAATACAAAATATGTTAAAAATAAACATTGGCAACATTACTGTATACCCAAGATAAGAGATCATATGCAAAATACAGGTGGAATTTCAATGAACTGCATTGACAACAAGGACCAGCACAGCCAAAAATAAATAAATAAATCTTTTTTAAAAGTAGTTTTCTCTTTTCCACCCTTACACATAACATAAAACTCAAAGAAAGTGAGTAATAAGGGCACTATCTCCCTTATCACAACTATAATGTACTACACAGGAGACAGTTATAACTTAATAAAATTTCTGGGAAAAAGTCACTAAATATATTCAAGGTCTATTAACTTCGTGGGGGAAATCTAGAACATATGATCATATCTGTAAATGTCAGAAAAAGTTATCAGAGCATAGATCTTCAAAGTAATTGGCACCCCTAACCAGTGAACTCTGATTTGGAATGATGAGAATAGGAACATTGTCTGGTGAAAGTGAAAAGTATTAGTCACTTAGTCATGTTCAACTCTTTGAGACACCATGGACTGCAGCCCACCAGGCTCCTCTGTCCATGGGATTCTCCAGGCAAGAATACTGGAGTGGGTAGTCATTCCCTTCTCCAGGGGATCTTCCTGACTCAGGGATGGAACCTGGGACTCCTGCATTGTAGGCAGATTCTTTACCATCTGAGCCACCTTTTTTGACTTATTTTGCTTCAATATCTTAAGCAACAGAGAAATCAAAGTTAGGTAAGAAATCACAGAGAGGCCATATTTGTTGAAATATATCTGTTGCTAAATCAGAGGATGAGAGCCTTTGCATATGGTAAGCCTGATAGATTAATTCTAGTGAGTTGGGGGAAATACAGGCAAAAAGAAGCCACACATGCACACACACACACACATACACTTCGGTGTGTATTTCTACAAGTTTGAAATATAGAAATGGTCTTTAAACCATAGGAAGCTTCAAATTGAGTATTAGGTCCTGGAATTACAGGAATAGTAATAAAATCAAGCGCCATTATATAGATTTACAAAGAAACAGGAAAGTAATATGGAAGAACTTATAGGTAAAACTGACTCATTAAAATTTTTTTTGATGGAACAAATAGTAATTGTGCATATTCCATAAAATTAAAAATCAGAACCTTTATCGTCTCTTAATTGTCTTTAAAGAATTTCTCTAAAATAAATGAGAAGATGTGACAAGGCAAGAGAAAGAAATAATATTTGAGCTTTCACTAGGCAAGAAGTAACAAAAAGTATTAAAAAACAAAAAGTATTTAAAACCCTAACAGAAATGAAGGACACATTAGAAACAAAATACTACAAATTGCTGAAAACACAGTAAAAGGGACAATGATAGGCTTCAGGAAAAGGAGTAAAATGAAATAAAAAATCAAGTAAAATGAAAACTACTAGACTATCTTTATGGAAAACCAACAAGGGAAATCCTACATAAGTAAAATCTGTTATCTCCTTCTGTGTCACTCTAACATCATTAAAGAGATCTGAAATAATAAGACAGAAATTATTTAAAGATATTTATAATCCTTTCCCTTCCAGAACTGCTTCTTTAGTCTATAAGGACACATCATGTCATGGAAAAAGTGTTTACATATCTGTCACCACTAAGAAATATAATCTCATAAAATTATCAACTCTATAGATAAGTAAATAAGACATTTATTTATTGAAAATTAATTATCTGTTATGGGAAAATATAATATTTATTTCAGATGTTTCCAAGCAACATCAAACTCTAAGTGCTATAAAATCCTCAAGGGAAGACATTGTGATCCAAACTAGTGCACAACTGCACTCATTTCATATGCTAGCAAGGTCATGCTGAAAATTCTCCAAGCCAGGTTTCAACAGTACTTGAACTGAGAACTTCCAGAAGTTCAAGCTGGATTTAGAAAAGGCAGAGGAACCAGAGATCAAATTGCCAACATCCATTGGATCATAGATAAAGCAAGAAAATCCAGAAAAACATCTGCTTCTGTTTCATTGACTTTGCTAAATTCTTTGACTGTGTGGATCACAACAAACCATGGAAAATTTTTCAAGAGTTGGGAATACCAGACTACCTTACCTGCCTCCTGAGAAACCTATATGCAGGTCAAGAGGCAACCATTAAAACCAGACGTGGAAGAAGGGATTGGTTCCAAATTGGAAAAGGAGTACATCAAGGCTGTGTGTTTTCACCCTGCTTATTTAGCTTATATGCAGAGTACATCATGTGAAATGCTGGCTGGATGAATCACAAGCTGGAATCAAGATTGCCAGTAGAAGTATTAATAACCTCAGATATGCAGATGACACCACTCTTAAGGCAGAAACCTAAGAGGAAGTAAAGAGCCTCTTGATGAAAGTGAAAGAAGAGAGTGAAAAAGCTGGCTTAAAACTCAACATTCAAAAAACTGAGATCATAGAATCCAATCTCATCATTTTATGGCAAATAGACAGGGAAACAATGAAAACAGTGAAAGACTTTATTTTCTTGGGCTCCAAAATCACTGCAGATGGTGACTGTAGCCACCAAATTAAAAGATGCTTGCTCCTTGGAAGAATAGCTATGAGAAACCTAGATAGCATATTTAAAAGCACAGACATTACTTCACCAACAAAAGTCCGTATAGTCAAAGCTATGGTTTTTCCAGTATTCATTTATGAATGTGAGAGTTGGACTGTAAAGAAAGCTAAACACCAAAGAATTAATGCTTTTGAACTGTGGAGAAAACTCTTGAGAATCCCTAGGACTGCAAAGAGATCAAACCAGTCCATCCTAGAGGAAATCAGTCCTGAATATTCACTAGAAGGACTGATGCTGAAGCTGAAGCTCCAGTACTTTGGCCACCTGATGGGAAAAGCTGACTCCTTAGAGACGACCCTGATGCTGGGAAAGATTGAAGGCAGGAGGAGAAGGGGATGACAGAGGATGAGATGGTTGGATAGCATCAGTGACTCAATGAACATGGGTTTGAGCAAGCTTCAGGCAAAAGACAAGGAACCTGGTGTGCTGTAGTCCATGGGGTCACAAAGAGTTGGACACTACTGAGAAGCTGAACAACAATCTGTCATTAGACTATAACGGTAATGAATAAATAGTTTTAAACAAGCCAAGATTTAAGATGTCTTGAAGACACTTGGAGCCACTAAGAAAATTTAAGCTGATCAGGGTATAAATGCATACCTTACAGAAAAAGATCTAGCTATGAGTATTTTATTTCATTTAGCTATCAACCTGAAAATAATGCAAATATGGGGCTATTGATTATAGAACAGAATGTAGAGTTTAAGCCCAGACAGTGTAAAGATGAAGAATCTAATAGATAAATTAGAAAAATAATTGCAAAAAACAATAACCCCAATAAATGAGTAGGAATTAATAAGTTAGAAATTAGAAACTGGCTGAATAAATCTAAGAGCTGATTATTTGATAGTAGTGAAAGAGCAATAATAAAATAGATAAATTGATAATTAAATTTTTAAAATTGGAGATACCACAAATTTACAAAATAATTATAATAACTACAAGGAAATTTTTTTGTAATCAACTTTAAAGGACTATATTTTAAGATTTGGATAAAATGGATAATTTTCTAGGAAATCATAATAGCCAGCCTTGACCTAAAAAAGAAAAAACCTGAACAGATCAACATTATCAAAGAGGAAACAGAGAAAGAGAGATGTTGAAGAGCTAACCTTAAAAAAAAATGTACCAGTCCCTAGATGGTGTCACAAAAGCTCTAAGAAAAGGATAACTTCAAATGCTGTTTAAAATATTCACTAAGACAGAATAAAAAAGAAGCCAACTAAATTCTTTTTATAAAGTAAGTGTGATATTGATAACTGAGCCTCAGGCAGCAAAAAAGAAACAAAAAAAATGTTATTTACAAAGGAAAAGAAACGGGTGAGCCTTAAACAGCTTGACACTGAACACCAGACAATCACAAAACAATGAAAAACTTGTGACCCAAGAATTTGAGTCAGAAAATGTGGTCATTTAGATGTGAAGGAAAGAGAAAAAAAATCTTTTAATATGCAGTGGCTCAGAAAATACACTACCTATCTAATGTGCCTATGAAATCTATTAATATTTCAAATACTTAACTAATGAAGGTAAATGAAATAAAGAATCAAAAAAAGGAGGAAATAAAAGTATAAGAAGACTCTCATTAACACTGAAACCAGTTATAAGATTTAACTTCTATATATGAGATATATATGTGTTCACTTAAGTATATATCTATCTATGCATAGAGATGATAGATGTTATGTTTAGAAAATTTAATGCCAAATATAAGTGTGTGTGTGTACATAAAGTTTGATGCCAAATTTCATCAAGGAAAGAAATTATAAAGATTTGAGAAGAAATAAATGAAAAAGAAATGAAAGAAACAATAGCAAAGATGAGTAAAACTAAAAGCTGGTCCTTTGAGAAGATAAACAAAATTGATAAACCTTTAGCCAGATTCATCAAAAAAGGAAGAGAGAAGAATCAAATCAACAAAATTAGAAATGAAAAAGGAGAGGTTACAACAGACAATGCAGAAATACAAAGGATTATGAGACTAGTATGAACAACTATAGGGCAATAAAATAGATAACCTGGAAAGAAACGGACAGATTCTTAGAAAAGTTCAATCTTTCAAGACTGAACCAGGAAGAAATAGATATTATGAACAACCCAATTACAAGCACTGATATTGGAGGTGTGATAAAAAAAATCTCCCAAAAGACAAAAGCCCAGGAACAGATGGCTTCACAGAAGAATTCTATCAAACATTTAGAGAACTAATGCCTATGCTTCTAAACCTCTTTCAAAAAATTGCAGTATAAGGGACACTTCCAAATTCATTCTAGGAGGCCACCATCACCCTGATACCAAAACCAGACAAATTCAACACACAAAAAAGAAAACTACAGGCCAATATCACTAATGAATATAGATGCAAAAATTCTCTGCAAAATTTTAGCAAACAGAATTCAGCAACACATCAAAAATCTCATACACCATGATCAAGTTGAGTTTATTCCAGGGAGGTGAGGATTCTTCAATATACGGAAATTAATCAATGTGATACACCATATTAACAAATTGAAAGATAAAAACCATATGATCATCTCAATAGATGCATAAAAAGCCTTTGACAAAACTCAACACCCATTTATGATGAAAACTTTTCAAAAAATGGGCACAGAAGGAACCTACCTCAACATAGTAAAGGCCATATATAAGCCTACAGCAAACATTATTCTCAGTGGTGAAAAACTGAAAGCATTCACCCTAACATCAGGAATAAGACAAGGGTGTCCACTTTCACCACTATTATTCATCACAGTTCTGGAAATCCTCACTACAGCAATCAGAGAAGAAAAAGAAATAAAAGGAATCCAGATCAGAAAAGAAGAAGTAAAGCTCTCACTGTTTGCAGATGACATGATACTGTACATAGAAAACCCTAAAGATAGTATCAGAAAATATATTCACTAGAGCTAATCAGTGAATTTAGCAAAGTTGCAGGATACAAAATCAATACACAGAAATCACTTGCATTTCTATATACTAACAACGAAAAATCAGAAAAAGCAACTAAAGAATCAATCCCATCCACCATTGCAACAAAAAGAATTAAATATCTAGGAATAAACTTACCTAAGGAGATGAAAGAACTGTGCACAGAAAATTATAAGACACTAATGAAAGAAATCAAAGATGACATAAACAGATGGAGAGATATTTCATGTTCCTAGGTAGGAAGAATCAATATACTGAAAATGACTGTATTACCAAATGCAATCTACAGATTCAACACAATCCTTATCAAATTACCAATGACAGTTTTTACAGAACTAGAACAAAAAATTTCACAGTTCATATGGAAACACAAAAGATCCTGAATAGCCAAAGCAGTCTTGAGAAAGAATAATGGAGCTGGAGGAATCAAGCTTCCTGACTTCAGGTTATACTGCAAAACTACAGTCATCAAGACAGTATGGTACTGGCACTAAAACAGAAATATAGACCAATGGGACAAGATAGAAAGCCTAGAGATAAATCCATGCACCTATGGACACCTTATCTTTGACAAAGGAGGCAAGAATATACATACAATGGAGAAAAGACAATCTCTTTAACAAGTGGTGCTGGGAAAACTGGACAGCTACATATGAAAGAATGAAATTAGAACACTTCATAACACCATACACAAAGATAGACTCAAAATAGATTAAAGACCTAAATGTAAGACCAGAAACTATAAAACCCTTAGAGGAAAATATAGGCAGAACACTCGATGACATAAATCAAAGCAAGATCCTCTATGACCCACCTCCTAGAGCAATGAAAATAAAAACAGAAGTAAACAAGTGGGACCTGATTAAACTTAAAAGCTTATGCACAGCAAAAGAAAGTATAAGCAAGGTGAAAAGACAACTCTCAAAATGGGCAAAAATAAAAGCAAATGAAACAACTGACAAAGGATTAATTTCCAAAATATCCAAGCAGCTCATACAACTCAATACCAGAAAAACAAACAACCCAATCAAAAAGTGGGAAAAAGACCTAAACAGACATTTCTCCAAAGAAGATGTACAGATGGCTAACAGATACATGAAAGGATGCTCAATATCACTCATTATCAGAGAAATGCAAATCAAAACTACAATGAGATATCACCTCACACCAGTCAGTATGGCCTTCATCAAAAAGTCTGCAAACAATAAACGTTGGAAAGGGTATGGAGAAAAGGGAACACTCTTGCAAAATTGGTGGAATGTAAATTGATATAGCCACTATTGAAGACAGTATGGAGATTCCTTAAAAAACTAGGAATAAAACCACCATATGACCCAGCAATCCCACTCCAAGGCATATACCCTGAGGAAACCAAAATTGAAAGAGACACATGTAACCCATTGTTCATTCCAGCACTATTTACAATAGCTAGAACATGGAAGCAACCTAGATGTTCACTAGCAGATGAATGGATAAAGAAGTTATGGTATATATTCCACCATTACTCAGCCATAAAAAGGAATGCATTTGAGTCAGTTCTAATGAGGTGGATGAACCTAGAACCTATTATACAGAGTGAAGTGAGTCAGAAAGTGAAAGATAAACACAGTATTCTAACACATATATATGGAATCTAGAAAAATGGTACTAAAGAATTTATTTACATGCTAACAATGGAGAAACAGACATAGAGAATAGACTTATGGGCATGGGGAGAGGGGAGGAGAGGGTGAAATGTATGGAAAGAGTAACATGGAAATTTATATTACCATATACAAAATAGATAGCCAAGAGGAATTTGTTGTATGGTTTAGAAAACCCAAACAGGGGCTCCATGTCAACCTAGAGGGGTGGGATGGAGAGGGAGATGGAAGGAAATTTCAAAAGGGAGGGGGTATATGTATACCTATGGCTGATTTATGTTTAGGTTTGACAGAAAACAGCAAAATTCTGTAAAGCAGTTATCCTTCAATAAAAAATTAATTAATTAAAACACACACACACACAAAACAAAAACAAAGGGCTTCCCTCATAGCTCAGTTGGTAAAGCATCTGCCTGCAATGCAGGAGACTCAGGTTCCATTCTGGGGTTGGGGAGATCCACTACAAGGGCTAGGCTACCCATTCCAGTATTCTTGGACTTCCCTTGTGGCTCAGCTGGTAAAGAATCTGCCTGCAATGCAGGAGACCTGGGTTAAATCCCTGGGTTGGAAAGATCCCCTGGAGAAGGGAAAGAGTACCCACTCCAGTATTCTGGCCTGGAGAATGCCATGGACTGTATAGTCCATGGGGTTGCAAAGAGTCAGACACGAGTGAGCAACTTTCACTAATTTTTAAGCGTTTGGGTTTCTGTATGTCAACTGCAACTTCCTAATCCAAATCTCTCGATATTTTGTCAAAAAAGGATGCAAATCCACACAGAGAGTAAATAAAACCACCCACCACTCACTCTTATAATGAAACTAGAAGATTGAGTATAGTGCATCAAATTACATGTATTTAAAGGGAGTTAATAACTCCCAATATTCTAAAGTTAGCTCTAGAATCATGCCATAATAGAGAGTAAAGTAAATAAATATATAAATGAGAAACCATCATGGCAGAATACAAATAAAATCACCCTCAAGAAAGAAGTCCCCATGCTGAGTGTGAAAACAGAACAGATCTAAGGCTAGATGGATCAGAGCACATGCTCCTGGAAGAGCAAAAGGAAATGACTTCAAGAGTGAAAACCAAATTCTGGCAATCTTGGTAAGATATAATTTCTGGAGAAGAGGAGGTAACTTGGACAGGAGAGACCTTTCTTGGAGGCTTGGTGATAAAAAGAATGAAGGAATCTGCAATACAAATTAAGATACGGAAACAAGAGAATCCCCAGATCAGAGAACGGATCAGCCCATCCTCTATCCCAAAAATGTGCCACTAATTTAAAACATTTTGAATCATTCCCTGGTGGCTCAGCTGGTGGAGACTGCCTGCAATATGGGAGACCTGGGTTCGATTCCTGGGTTGGAAAGATCCTCTGGAGAAGGGAATATCTACCCACGCCAGTATTCTCGCCTGGAGAATTCTGTGGACTGTGTAGTCCATAGGATCACAAAGAGTCTGACATGACTGAATGACTTTTATTTTCACTTTACACCAACAAAAAAAGGTCCTGTTGAAGCAAGAAACCTAGTAAACCTCCCAAACACTTAATGCCTTCACATTAGGGCTGATTAGAAAAATTAACACATTGAACAAAAATGTCTGAGAGTATCCATACAAAAATGCTATAAGGAAAAATGATGAGAAGAAAAACTGATGAAAAATTTCCCCAAAAAGCTAACTACAAAGTGGAGATATGTTTAATAGTTCCTTGCCTTGAATTAAACATCTTTAAATAAGTTAAAAAGTTTTTTTCAGAGAGGATTTTTTATTTTTCTCTGCACCATATGGTTTGTGGGATCCTAGTTCTCTGACCAGGGATTGAATCCCAGGCCCTGGCAATGAGAGCATAGAGCTCTAACCACTGGACAGCCAGGGAATTCCTTTCTGTTTTGTGTGTGAGTGTGTGTGTCAGAAAAAATTTTAACCAGGAAAGCAAAATTAAGTGAACAAATAAAGTAAGATATGATGAACAATAAATAAAACCCATGAGAGAAATGGGGGAGGGCAGAGAAGAAGGGGAAATATCATCTTACACAGGAAGAATAATTTCAAAATCCTCAAGAAAAAATGAATTTCCCTGAAAACTTAAGAATTGAGAAAATAAGTGGAGAATTTCAAGAAAACAGAAAAGAAGATAAAAATATCTTAGAGAAAAATAACACAGAAGATATGTAAGAATATGAGATAAATGTACATTTGGACTTCTGAAAAAGAAAAACAGAACAATGGACAAAAGAACTAATATTTAAACCATAATCCAAGAATATTTTCTGTAACTGTTAGAAAACTTGGATCTATGATTCAAAGAGCCCTTGTGTACATGGTGGAAATGACCCAGACTGGTCAACTCTAGGACACAGTCTTATTAAACCTCTTAGACTTAAATATATGGAAGCAGCCTTCTGCATACCCATGCAAAAAGGCCAAGTCACTTACAAAGGAAATAAGATCATAAAGTGAGAAAACAGTGGAAGGAAGATTTTAAGAGACTCAAATAAAAAGAAAATGTGAGCCAAGAGTTTTTATATATAAGCAAGCCATCTTTTGCATATCAGTCTATAGAAATGTAGTTTGATGTAGACAGAAACTCAATAAATATTAATAAACTCTTCATAAAATTTTTTGAGATACAATTAAAGAAGTGGTTGGAGGAAAATATATACCTCTACACACGATGATGCTTAGATAAATAAAATTAAAAGCTGAAAACAAATGAATAAAATTCCCAAGTTAAAATGGGGGAAGCATAAAGAAAATAAAGATATAGAAGTAGAAATCAATGAAACAGATAGCTGAAAAATGGTAAAATTAATAAATAAATAAAAATGCTAGTTCTTTGGAAAAAATTAACAACATAGACAAACCACTAGTTAATCTAACTCAGTAAAAGGGGGTATGGCATATTTGCATAAAATCAAAAATGATATAGGGGAAATAACTTGAAATCATATATGTTAAGTCATGATAGAACCTGCTGCCTCAAGAATGGGAGCGTCATAGGAGGCAGGGGATTCACAGATAAAATCAACCCTGAATATTCATTGGAAGGACTGATGCTGAAGCTGACGCTCCAATACTTGAGTCAGCTGATGCAAAGAATCAACTCATTTGAAAAGACCCTCATGCTGGGAAAGATTGAGGGCAGGAGGAGAAGTGGGTGACAAAGGATGAGATGGTTGGATGTCATCACTGATTCAATGAACATGAGTTTGGGCAACATCTGGGAGATAGTGAAGCACAAGGAAGCCTAGCATGCTGCAGTCCATGGGGTTTCAAAGAGTTGGACATGACTTAGTGACTAAAAACAACAACAAATTATTACTCTCATTTTGCAAATGAGAAAAATGAGGCTTTGGGAATTTGGGGAACTTGCCCAAAATCAATGCCCAAGCCATTAAGCAGTGAAGTTGAGATTCAAACCCAGGTCTCCTAATACAGAAACCCATATATAGTAGAGGCTGTTGGTCCCCTACTCTGGCCCTCTTTACCAGGCTGGCACAGCCATTGGCAGCTGCTTTGAGAGTTGACTGCTAGCAGCTCACAGCTGCCCTCTCTTCCTGAGAACTTCCCTTGGCCTCCTGGAGCCATTTCATCAAGAATACCTGGAAGATGACACTACCATGCAGGGAAACCTCTAGGAAATGACTGGTTGATTAAAAACACACAGTGCTGGCCATTCCCAGCATAAAGTGCTCTCCCCAGGGAGGCCAACTCTGTGGTGTCATTCATGCTCTAGAGCTCCCCATGGGCTCAAGATGAGGCCAGACTTTGGCTGAACCGATATCTTCATTTACCTTCTTCCCTTCCCCCATCCTGTTTTATTCACTCCCAAGTTTCTCCTGGGAAAGGAGCAATGACCCCATAAGAGACTGATTCAGACTTGCCCAGGAGTGTCTACCGGAGGTGTGGGTCAGTGGTGGCCTGCTGCAGGGTTGGAGGCAGTGAGTGTAGCAGTGCATGCATGGGATCTTTTGAAGGAGGTTGTCTTCATTACCTCCACCATGGTTGGCCCCAGGTGAATAACAGCGAAGGAACACAGCTCCAACCATGAGCAAAAAATTGGATTAAAGATTTACTGAGCATGACCCTGCCCATAAGAACAAGACCAAGTTTCTGGCTCAGTCAGTCTCTCCAAATAGGAAGCTTTCATAAGCCTCCTATCCTTCTCCATCAGAGGGCAGACAGATTGAAAACCACAATCACAGAAAACTAACCAATCTAATCACATGGACCACAGCCTTGTCCAACTCAATGAAACTATAAGCCATGCCATGTAGGGCCACCCAAGACGGACAGGTCATGGTACAGAGTTCTGACAAAATGTGGTTCACTGGAGAAGGGAATGACAAACCACTTCAGTATTCTTGCCATGAGAACCCCATGAAGAGTATGAAAAGGCAAAAAGATAGGACACTGAAAGAAGAACTCCCCAGGTCAGTAGGTGCCCAATAGGCTACAGAGATCAGTGGAGAAATAACTCTAGAAAGAAAGAAGGGATGGAGCCAAAGCAAAAACAACACTCAGTGGTGGATGTGACTGGTGATAGAAGTCCTATGCTATAAAGAGTAATATTTCATAGGAAACTGGAATGTTAGGGCAAATTGGAAATGGTTAAACAGGAGATGGCAAGAGTGAACGTCAACATTTTAGAAATCAGTGAACTAAAATGGACTGGAATGGGTGAATTTAATTCAGATAACCATTATATCTACTACTGTAGGCAAGAATCCCTTAGAAGAAATGGAGTAGCCATCATAGTCAACAAAAGGGTCCAAAATGCAATACTTGGATGCAATCTCAAAAATAACAGAATGATCTCTGTTTGTTTCCAAGACAAACCATTCAGTATCACAGTAATCCAAGTCTATGCCCCAATCAGTAATGGTGAAGAAGCTGAAGCTGAACAGTTCTATGAAGACCTACAAGACCTTTCAGAACTAACACTCATGAAAGATGCCCTTTTCATTATAGAGAACTGGAATGCAAATATAGGAAGTTAAGAAACACCTAGAGTAACAGGCAAATTTGGCCTTGGAGTACAGAATGAAAAGTACAGAAATTAGCATGGCAAAGGCTAATAGAATTTTGCCAAGAGAATGCACTGGTCATAGCAAACACCCTCTTCCAACAACACAAGAGAAGACTCTATACATGAACATCACCAGATGGTCAATACTAAAATCATATTGATTATAATCTTTGCAGCCAAAGATGGAGAAGCTCTATACAATCAGCAAAAACAAGACCAGGAGCTGACTGTGGCTCAGATCATGAACTCCTTATTGCCAAATTCAGACTTAAGTTGAAGAAAGTAGGGAAAACCACTAGACCATTCAGGTATGACCTAAATCAAATCACTTACAATTACACAGAGGAAGTGAGCAACAGATTCAAGGGATTAGATGTGATAGACACACTGCCTGATGAACTATGGGTGGAGGTTTGTGACATTGTACAAGAGACAGAGATCAAGACAATCGCCAAGAAAAAGAACTGCAAAAAAGCAAATTGGATGTCTGAGGAGACCTTACAAATAGCTGAGAAAAGAAGAGAAGCAAAAAGCAAAGGAGAAAAGGAAAGATATACCCATTTGAATGCAGAGTTCCAAAGAATACCAAGGAGAGATAAGAAAGCCTTCCTCAGTGATAAAAGCAAAGAAATAGAAGAAAACAATAGAATGGGAAAGACTAGAGATCTCTTCAAGAAAATTAGAGATACCAAGGGAATATTTCATGCAAAGATGGGCTCAATAAAGGAAAGAAATGGTATGGACCTAACAGAAGCAGAAGATTTTAAGAAGAGGTAGCAAGAATACACAGAAGAACTATACAAGAAAGATCTTCATAACCCAGATAATCACAATGGTATGATCACTCACCTAGAGCCAGACATCCTGGAATGCAAAGTGAAGTGGGCCTTAGGAAGCATCACTACAAACAAAGCTAGTGGAGGTAATGGAATTCCAGTTGAGCTATTTCAAATCCTAAAAGATGATGCTGTGAAACTGCTGCAGTCAATATGCCAGCAAATTTGGAAAACTCAGCAGTGGCCAAGAACTGGAAAAGGTCAGTTTTCATTCCTATCCCAAAGAAAGGCAGTGCCAAAGAATATTCAAACTACTGCACAATCACACTTATCTCACACACTAGTAAAGTAATGCTCAAATTTCTCCAAGCTATACTTCAACAGTACATGAATCATGAACTTCCAGATGTTCAAGCTGGTTTTAGAAAAGGCAGAGGAACCAGAGATCAAATTGACAACATATGTTAGATTATCAAAAAAGCAAGAGTTCCAGAAAAACATCTATTTCTGCTTCACTGACTATGCCAAAGCCTTTGACTGTGTGGATCACAACAAACTGTGGAAAATTCTGAAAGAGATGGGACTACCAGACCACCTGACCTGCCTTTTGAGAAATCTGTATGCAAGTCAGGAAGCAACAGTTGGAACTGAACATGGAACAACAGACTGTTTCCAAACAGGGAAAGGAGTATGTCAAGGCTGAAGAAAAGTTATGACCAACCTAGACAGCATATTAAAAAGCAGAGACATTACTTTGTCAACAAAAGTCTGTCTAGTCAAGGTTATGGTATTGTATGTAGTAGTACAGTAGCCATGTATGGATGTGAGAGTTGGACTATAAGAAAGCTGAAGACAGAAGAATTGATGCTTTTGAACTGTGGTGTTGGAGAATACTCTTGAGAGTCCCTTGGACTGCAAGGAGATCCAACCAGTCCATCCTAAAGGAAATCAGTCCTGAATATTATTTGGAAGGACTGATGCTGAAGCTGAAACTACAATACTTTGGCTACCTGATGCGAAGAACTGGCTCATTTGAACAGTCCCTGGTAATTGAAAAGATTAAAGGCAGGAGGAGAAGGGGACGACAGTGGATAAGATGGTTGGATGGCATCACTGACTCAATGGACATGGATTTGAGTACACTCCAGGAGTTGGTGATGGACAGGGAGGTCTGTCATGCTGCAGTCCATGGGGTTGCCAAGAGTCGGACCTGACTGAGCAACTGAACTAAACTGAGACTGCTTATATATTTATATGCAAACACATTTGAAAAATTAAATAAAATGAATAGGTTGTGACAAAAATATAATTCGCCAAAATTGACCTCCGAAGAAATACAAGACTTAATAAGATACTTTTTCAATTGAAAATCAGTGAGATATGAGAAAATTGCCACAGGAGAAGTACCAAGTCCAGATTTTCTCAAGGATGTTCTAACATCCTTGCTCCCGAGCACAAAAAAAGAAAGGAAACTTCCAATTTTTTTGAATGGAGCAAATATACTTCTGATGTCTAAATCACATAAAATATAAAAAGTAAGGTTATGCAGTCTCATTTTTAAATATGGATGTCAAAATTACAAGTAAAAGATCAGTGAACATAGTCCGATGATATATTAATTAAACTGTACTCTTTAATAGCCAAAGATAAATAAATGATTATTTCTGTAGACACTTAAAAGGTCTTGACAAAATGTAGCACCTATTCCCTATTTTAATATATACACTCAATAAGTATCGATTCTTCTTTAATACTAAATATATATAACTCACCTTTTAAGTCATATTTTTATTTAATAGGAAAACTTTAGAGATAGTCCCAGTAGGATCAGGAATAAGTTAAAGTTGCCCACTTATCTCTTGCATTGTTTAGCAACATATTATATGACTTAGCCAATACAGTTAGGCAAAAGGAAATCATTCAACATAGGAAAAATGGCAAAAGAAGAAGTAAAACTATATCCTTTTCGAGGGACTATGTTTATAAAACTCAAAGGACTCAATGATAAAACTGACGCAATGATAATGTAGGAACATATAAAATTAATATATGCAAATAAATAGCTTTCATATGTATAAATAATAACCAATTAAAATATAATCATATAATGAAAGCAAAAATCCATTTATATTAACATTTAAAAAATAAAATGCTTAAGAGTAAGCCTTCAGAGAAGCAAGCATACTGGCTCCAGTTCTGGCATGATGGCATAAGTCTGCTACAGTCTCCATTTCCAGCTGATTACAATTAGAAACCCTGGAAAAAAATACAAAAATGAAACCACCTAAGGCTCTTATATTAAACAAAAGCAAGCAAATTGTGGGGGGAAATCAAAACTTAAACAAGGTACCACATGGATGAGTTTCTCAGTTTGCTTTTTGATGGACTTTGCACTCAGCACAGAGCCCCACTGAAAGTGCAGGGTGGTAAGGTGCTGCAATACCAGTAGAAACCCTATCCTTCTAGTTAGAGGAACCAGCAAGAGGAGACCAAGGATCAGAAGCATAAGAAAGGAAAAGTCCCAGAACAGAAAGGGATCCCTAATTATGCATATAAATCTTCAGACCTAGGCGCACGCCTGAGTTATACATATGTGGGACAGAACCAGAGCAGCATAGCAGAGTCTTGGAGAACTCAGATGAGATGTGAACCACAACCAGGGAAAAGTGAAATAGTACTCGGGGTCTGAACCTCTATGGGTTTTGCTGTTGTTCAGTCACTCAGTCGTGTCCGACTCTTGGTGTCTCCATGGACTGCAGCACGCCAGGCTTCCCTGTCCTTCACCATCTACCTAAGTGCATTTTAAAACAAATCATTAACACTCTGGTCTTGGTGTCTACAAAGACTTTCTCCTGTATTTTCCTTAAATTTTTGGCTGTGATTTCATGGATATGACACCAAAAAGCATAGGCAACAAGAACATAATTAAAAAAGTAGGACTATATCAAATTTAAAACCTTCTGCATATCTAAGAAAATAGTCAAGAGAGTGAAAAGGAAACCTACAGAGAGGGAGAAAATGTTTGCAAATTGTGGATCTGATAATGAGTTTGTCTCCAAAATGTATAAGGAACTCTTCCATTTTGATAGCAGAAAACTTAATAGCCTGATTTTAAAATGAGCTAAAGACTAGAATACATATTTTCCCGAGGAGACATACAAATGACCAACTGGCATATAAAAAAAATCAGTGTCACTAATCATCAGTAAAATGCAAATCAAAACCACAGTGAAATGACACCTCATTCTTGTTAGAACAGCTATCATCAAAAAGACAAGAGGTAACGAGTATTGGCAAGCTTGTGAAGAGACTCCTGTGTGCCAATGGTGGGAATGTAAAATGGTACAACTGCTATGGAAAACAGGACAGCGGTTCCTTACAAAATTAAAATTAGAACTACCATTTGATCTAGCAGTCCTACTCTTGGGAATTCATCCACAGGAATTGAAATCAGGATCTCAAAGAGATATCAGTGGTCCCGTGTTCAATGTCAGTCAGTCAGTCAGTTCAGTCACTCTTTTCGACCCCAAAGACTGCAGCACAGGCTTCCCTGTCCATCACCAACTCCTAGAGCTTGCTCAAACTCAAGTCCATCGAGTCAATGATGACATCCAACCATCTCATCCTCTGTCGCCCCTTCTCCTTCCACTTTGAATATTTCCCAGCATCAAAGTCGTTCACTGCAGCACGATTCATAATACTGCAGCCCTATTCCATATACTGGAAACAACCTAAATTTCCAAGGGCAAATAAATAGATAAAATGAGGGTTTACATATACAATGGCACATTATTCAGACTTTAAAAAAAGGAACTTCTGCAATATGTGGCAATATGAAATAATCTTGAGGATGTGGTGCTAAGTGAAATAAACCAGTCACAGAAAGACAAATACTGCATGGCTCCATTTATTTGAAGTGTCTAAAATGGTCAAATTCATAGACTTGAAGAGTAGAATGGTGATTTCCCAAAGCTGGGAAGAGAGGGTAAGAGGGAAGCTACTAATCTGCAGGCTTGACATTTCAATTAAGCAGATGAATATGTTCTAGATCTGCCTTACAATATTGTACTTACAGTTAACTATACCATACTGTACAGTTAATCATCTCTTAAGAGGGAAATGCATGCTCAGTAGATCTCATGTTAGATTTTTCTTTCCACAATAAAAATAAAGCTCAGAGCACTATTCAATATAAAAAGGGATTATTCAGAGTTGAAAAATACTTTTTTTTAAAATTTTCTTTACTTTATTGTGTTGGTTTTGCCATACATTGACATGAATCTGCCATGGATATACATATGCTCCCCCTCCAGAACCCCCTTCCCTCCTCCCTCCCGATTCCCTCCCCCTAGGTCATCCCGGTGCACCAGCCCCAAGCATCAGACCTGGGCTGGCGATTGATTTCACATATGATAATTAACATGTTTCAATGCCATTCTCCCACATCATCCCACCCTTGCCCTCCTCCACAGAGTCCACGAGACTGTTCTATACATCTGTGTTTCTTTTGCTGTCTCGCATGCAGGGTTCTCATTACCATCTTTCTAAATTCCATATATATGCGTTAGTATACTGTATTTTTTTTTCCTTTTGGCTTACTTCACTCTGCATAATAGGCTCCAGTTCCGTCCACCTGAGTAGAACTGATTCAAATGAATTTTTTTTTAATGCTAAGTAATATTCCCTTGTGTATATGTACCACAGCTTTCTTATCCATTCGTCAGTGGATGGGCATCTAGGTTGCTTCCATGTCCTGGCTATTGTAAACAATGCGGCGATGAACATTGGGGTACACCTGTCTCTTTCAGTTCTGGTTTCCTCCGTGTGTATGCCCAGCAGTGGGATTGCTGGGTCATATGGCAGTTCTATTTTCAGTTTTTTAAGGAATCTCCACACTTCTCCATAGTGGCTGTACTAGTTTGCATTCCCACCAACAGTGTAAGAGGGTTCCCTTTTCTCCACATCCTCTCCAGCATTTATTGCTTGTAGACTTTTGGATTGCAGCCATTCTGACTGGTGTAAAGTGGTACCTCATTGTGGTTTTGATTTGCATTTCTCTGATAATGAGTGATGTTGAGCATCTTTTCATGTGTTTGTTAGCCATTTTTATGTCTTCTTTGGAGAAATGTCTGTTAAGTTCTTTGGCCCACTTTTTGATTGGGTCGTTTATTTTTCTCGAATGGAGCTGCAGGAGTTGCTTGTATATTTTTGAGATTAATTGTCCGTTGCTTCATTGGCTATTATTTTCTCCCATTCTGAAGGCTGCCTTATACTACCCAGAGCAATCTATAGATTCAATGCAATTCCTATCAAGCTACCAGAGGTCTTTTTCAGAGAATTAGAACAAATAATTTCACAATTTGTTTGGAAATACAAAAAACCTCGTATAGCCAAAGCAATCTTGAGAAAGAAGAATGGAACTGGAGGAATCAACCTACCTGACTTTAGGCTATACTACAAATCCACAGTCATCAAGACAGTATGGTACTGGCACAAAGACAGAAATATAGCTCAATGGAACAAAATAGAAAGCCCAGAGATAAATCCACACATCTATGGACACCTTATCTTTGACAAAGGAGGCAAGAATATACAATGGAGAAAAGACAACCTCTTTAACAAGTGGTGCTGGGAAAACCAGGCAGCCACTTGTAAAAGAATGAAACTAGAACACTTTCTAACACCATACACAAAATGAACTCAAAATGGATCAAAGATCTAAGCATAAGACCAGAAACTATCAAACTCCTAGAGGAAAACATAGGCAAAACATTCTCTGACATAAACCAAAGCAGGATCCTCTATGACCCACCTCCCAGAATATTGGAAATAAAAGCACGAATAAACAAATGGGACCTAATTAAAATTAAAAGCTTCTGAAAAATACTTTTTAAAACTACCCAGTTGTTTGACTCTCAATATTAACAACTACTCCCCTCTCCCAGTGATGTTAGCAGGATTAAATTAGGTAGATGTAAAAATTATTCCCACTACATCATCCTATGTAAAGATAGGATAGAGAAAACATTTGGAAGAGACCATGCTGTTTATTTTTCAGAATATTTTTTTTTCCCTTCAGATTCAGATCTTGCATACCTTTACATTAAGAGGAGGGACCAGTGAGCTGCTTCACATTGCTGTCACATCTGCCATTAGTGTCAGAAGAGAGGCTGTGGCCTGGTATGATAGCATTGCACCTGCAACTTAGATCAGGTAGAAGAGATTGAGAGAATATCATGATATGTAACCATTCTATAAGAGAAAACTAAAGTTAGCTAATCTTTCTCTCCCTGTGTTCCTGCTAGAGTAGTCTTAACTTATCTGGGATTTGCTTTGAGCTTCCTGTTAAAGGCATTATATACTGTTTAGAGACTTCTCTATCTTCACCCAGGCTATGATTTCAATGCAGAAAAATCAAACTATGAGTTTCTTTAAGGGAATCATGTTTTATTAATTTTTTTCTCTCCAGTCACTTAAGAGTGATTAACATATGCCCCTGCTGCTCTTTAGTGGCTAAGTCGTGTCTGACTCTTTGTGACCCTATGGACTATAGCCCACCAGGCTCCTCTATCCATACAATTTCCCAAGCAAGAATACAGGAATGGGTTGCTATTTCTTCCTCCAAGGGATATTCCCGATTACCATACAGAAGACCCCATAAATTCTTAATATTTGGATAAATAAGAAAAAATATTGTGAAAAATTATGCAGACAAATCCTTGATTTTTATTTTTCACTAAGAAGAAATTATGCCTAATATCTAAATTAATAGTCTTTATTCAAACAAAGCTGAATTTGAGATGGAGTAAATTAAAGATAGATGAAGAATAAAGGGATGGTAACTTTCATTGGCAGGAAGTGATATCACTCTGGAGAAAGTTAGCTTTTCCTGTTCTCTATTCTTTACTTTCAGTGACTATTATCAACAAGTTATCCTGCCGAGTCCCTGATGATACAGTCAGTTACAGCCTTGAGCTGTACTAAATAAAGGAACAATTATAAATTTCACAGTGAAGGTCTCTCTGACATACCTTTCTTTTGTGGGGAGGTAGATGAAAGAGGAAGGTGGAAGAAATATCTTTTTTTTTCTGATTGTGTCCTTTTTCCTCCTGCCCATTGTGTGTTTTACTGCCATCCATCAGAGTTATGTCGAGAATAGACTTTACCTAAAATACTTGGAGAGCACCATAGTCTGTGACTTACCCAGTCATCGAGTCAATTTGAAACCTACTGTCTTCTACTAGGTCGAAAGGAATTGCTGATATTTTTAGAGAACATGATGGATTACAGTGAGGATTCTTACAAAAGACTTAAATAAAATATCAACATTATTTTCATTTCTGAATTCAATGGAAGAAGAATGGGAAAAGTATAGATGACATGTTTCACTCAATCTTATTTGCCATTTATTTTGAAAGGGAAGAGGGTAATGGGGATAAATTTCAAGCCATCATTTAAAAATGTGGCCACAGGCACTTGTTATTGATGTGTCATTGCATCATGCTACTTGATAGAATTTAAATGCATTTTTTTCCTACATCTGATTTAAGGTTATCTGTACAGAACTCCTCCAGGGATGCTCCCCTCTTTGTGCTTTCATTTTTCAAGGAGTGTGAAGCTGACACAAAACTTCTATGAAATTTGGCCTTGAAATCATAGAGGAAAGAAAATTAGTGCTTTGTGGACTCAGCACCCTCTGGTATAGGGCATCACTCTGAAATTAATGTTCTTCCTAGCTGACTCCTTAACTAACCAGAACCACTGGCACCTCAGTCTTGTGTTGTGTTCAAGATATAACTTTAAATTCATCACATCAAGCACACCTAGTTTCTAAGGTTTTAGTTCCCTAGTACAAAGGTTCAGAAATTGGTGTCTATGGAACACTGGAAGGATCAATAAAAGGACAGAAGATAATATCAAGAACTTGTTAAATCTGCCTCCACTCATAATTCATTCACAAAACTTCTGCCTTTATTTGTTTACATCCCAGGTGGCACTAGTGGTAAAGAACCCACCCACCAATGCCGGAGACATAAGAGATGCGAGTTCCCTCCCTGGGTTGGGAAGATTCCCCCGTAGGAGGAAACGGCAACCTACTCCAGTATTCTTGCCTGGAGAATCCCATGGACAGAGGAGCCTGGTGGGCTACAGTCTATGGGGTCGCAGAGTCAGACACAACCGAAACGACAGCATGCACACACACACACGTTAAGATTAATCTACATACTATATGGATTAAGGAAACTACTTGCTTAAAAAGTTGGGAAACCATCCCAATTTAGAATAGTAGAAGAAAAGCAGAATCATAGAATGTTAGAGCTAAAAGGGATTTAAGTAACAGTATAATCCACTTTTCTGATTATATGAATGAGAAAATTAAGCTGGGGAGAAGTGAATAGACATGTCTTAGGACTCATGGTTTTTTGTAGACATAGGTCTGTTGATGTGTTATCCAATATTTCATTTTTTTGTTCTATCATGTCAGAGATATTTGAATGAAAAGTAAGGAAGTGTCCTTGTAATAGTTAACTAAACTCCATGATGTTGTTAGCTACTCTGAAGATACTATGGAGTGTTAAAACAAATTAGTCTCCATTCATTCTTCCTTCCATCCTTCCTCCCATTCATCCATTTATTAATCTCTAGCCAAGCAAATGTAGGTTAACACTAGAATCCTGTTCCTGATTATATTTTAATAGGACAAGTAATATAGTAAATCCATCTAGTCCCCAAACATTTAAACGGCTAAACACTAAAAGCAAGTCTTTAAGGATTTATAGGATGGCACATATTCCAGAGCCTACATTTAGAAGAATCCTGAATCAGATTATGAACATACATGTAACGCGGGGCTTCTGATCACAGGTTGTTCTTGGGGACTTCCCAAAATAATTTACATTAAAAAGAGGAACTTCCTCCCTAGATTTTGCTATGACTATCTGGATATTAGTATGTCGGGGTGAATTACATACTGATGCCACTTTTTGTCATAAGTAATCTGTGTGTCTTCAAGCCATTCATTGCCTCTCCTGGTCATGTACTACTCACTAGAGACCATAAAGCAAGGGAATGACAGTGATGTTAAAAACCTGTGGTTTTCACTGGCTCTACTGTTCTGCTATTATCGTATCACCAACTCTCACACCAGTCCCTCAGCTCTCAAGTGGTATCTCACATATGCTTCAAATAATTCTTTGAGTGACCAAAAGGCACATACCTTTTTTTTTTTTTTTGGTCTTCTGTTCCAGACTCACTCAGGGACAAGTGAGTGAGTTTTCCAGGGCCACCAGTGGATATGGATCCCTGTGAAGGGGCCTTGTATCAGCTGTCAGAGCCCACAGTGCTTTTCTCTCTTACAGGGCACTCTCGGTCCTGAGTGTCAGCATCAGCTCCACAGGGCCCAGGTGCTGCCACTGGACATAACTACTGCCTTTCCCTGATTCTTTCTTTCAGAGTGCTGTCAGGTGCTGCTGCCACAATACGCTACTATCATCTCAGCACTCCCCAGCCACCTGGGCTCCCACCTCCTGCATGGAGATGCTTTTGCTTATAAACTCTGTCCAAAGGTATATGGGGCTCTGTGGAAAACCATAAAGATTTCTTCTCTCCACCTTGTCTTCTTCTCATTAATAAGACATCAAAAAAGGGGCTGTTTAGGTCCTAAACTCTACGGAGTTTTCCTTGAAATGGATTCAATGATGTAAAATCAACATATAGATATTCACAACTTTTTTCCATGTTTTTTTCTGCTTACTTAGCTTATTTGCCTCCCTCCTCTCTGAAGAGCTAAAGGACAAAATCTAAACGGATTGTTTGAGAAAAGCAAAGGACCACATCCCCAGGTTGGGGAAGGGGAGTGTTTGGGAGAGGGATATGCATATTGTGAATGCTCTGTGCAGAGGAGAGAGGTGGCTGAGAGACCAGCATGGACAAGACTACGTGGATGGGAGTGCAAGTGAAAGTGCTCAGTTGTGTCCGACTTTTGCAACCCCATGGACTATACAGTCCATGGAATTTTCCAGGCCAGATTACTGGAGTGGGTAGCCTTTCCCTTCTCCCGAGAATCTTCCCAAGCCAGGGATCAAAGCCAGGTCTCCTGCATTGCAGGCAGATTCTTTACCAGCTGAACCACAAGGGAAGCCCATGTGGATGGGAGAATTCTTTTTTACCCTTTCTTTGAAACTTTATTTATTTTAATTGAAGGATAATTGCTTTATAAAATTTTATTGTTTTCTGTCAAACCTCCATGTGAATCAGCCACAAGTACATATATCCCCTCCCTCTTGAATCTCCATTCCATCTCTGGATGGGAGAATTCTGTTAGGATATAAGGATGAGATACTTCCAAGTATCTAAGGATGCTCAAGAACATGAAAAGGGCAGGAGGCTTTCACTAGAGTAGCTATGGACTAAGTTTCTTTGTTTACCTAATGCTTGAAAGACAAAATAGTCAAACCTTAAATTTCAACCTAGACTGGTGAAAACACTATGTAGTTATATCCATATTTATGTCCTGCCCACCACCGCATCCTCACTCTATTCCTCTCCCTTCTATAGACTAGGACGGGAGTTCATAAAGCCTAGGTCAGGAGACAAATGTGAAAGAAAGACACCAAGATGTATCCAAGGTTCTGGCTGCCTCTTGAGGTTGAGTCTTCACTACACAGCCAAGCTTGACTATCTCTCTTCTCTGAGATGAATTCTCACCAAGACTACTCTTAGTCTCATACACTTCTGGTAGATCCACTCCTGAGTTGGCCAGAGTTTTCTTTCTAGCCTTGCCTGAGTCACAGCCAAAAAGGAATAGAGTTTAGGCTCAATTGGGACCCCCACTAAAAAGCAGGATTGTGTCTTGGACCCTGGTAGGGAATTCTTACTCATGTGCTGGAGTTCTCTGGGTGCCAGTGTAAGCAGACACTTTCATTGCTTCCTCATTCCTACATTCCTGTTTTATAAGTCTCCAAATTAATTCAGAGCAGCTGAAGACGAATCTGCTTCAGAAGACTGCACACTTCTCAAAGTATCCCAGTTGATTTAAAGGCTGATTTATTGTAGACTTCTGGGCTCACCAGCTTTTAACTTCACTTTGCTTCCCAGATCAGCATCTGTATTTGTTTAACAGCCACTGGTTGACTGACTCTGAGAATCACAGATGCCACATGAAGCCTCAGGGGCCACATAGCTCATCTTCTGAAGTGACACTGTGGGTATTTCTGTCACTCATCAAACCAGGATTTGTCACATTGAAATTGCAGTCAAGGATTGAGCCTACTGGTTCCCTGGAAAAATAAATCTCAGAATTCACAACGTCATGAAGTGTTCTCCAAGCTTGTCAATATCCTTTCCTCCTAAAGCCAAAGCAGAGATGATATCATTTCCTGATAGCAAGGAGGTTATTTTAATTCATGTTTTCAATGCCTTTCTATCATGGACATGATAGCAGTCCCCAACCTTTTTGGTACCAGGGACCAATTTCATGGAAGACAATTTTCCCACAAACCAGGGGTGGGGTGGTGATGGTTTTGGGATCACTCAAGCGCATTACATTTATTATGCACTTTATTTCTATTGTGATTACACCCATTCCACCTCAGTTCATCGAGCATTCGATCCTGGGGTTGGGAACCCCTAAACCAGGCCCAAGACTAAGTACAGAGGTCATGGAAGGATACACATAGTCTCCGTTCTCAACTCAATGGTGACACTGCCTACCAAGGGAGCAGATGGGTGCCAGTCCCCACAAGGCAGAGTGTGATGCTAGGTAGAGAAGTACACCCAAGGTGGGTGGGGAGCTAGGTCTGACTGTGGAGAAAGCAGTGGCCCATGGCAGAGCAGGGAAAGGTGAGGACACTTAGCTGTCATCTTTCACATCACCTCAGATTTGCCAGGAAGAGAATATTTGACTCAGAACCCCCAACACCTGTCCTTTGGACAAGTCCCTTCCATCTTCCCCCAGGCCCCTCCCCTGAGTTAGTGTGGTGGATGCATATCAAAACACTGGAGTCACTTTTGAAATCCAAGATGCCCAAGTCCCACCACAGACTGACTGAAAGAAGATCTCCATGTGAAGAGGTGGGGATCACTGTTACTTCAAACTTTCTGACCAGAGCACTCCAGAACACCCCAGCGGTGCTGCCGGCCACCCTGGCACAAGTCTTCACTGTGGTCTCTGAAAATCATTGCTCTGAAGGATTTTTCCAGAATCCCATCAGAGGGGCTGGGTGAGCATTCCCTGAAGGGCATCACATGACAAAGCTTTCTCTTAAAGATTTGGCTGTGGGTCCAACCAGAAGGTGAGATGGCTCAGGGAAAGAGGCTCTATGCTAAACTTGGAAGTCCACCAAGTCTATTTTGATCCCATTTATCATATCCAGACTCTCAATTACCACCAGGTAGAGCTGTCTAGGACACAGTCAGTCAGTCAGACCGCTGTGGGTCCTGGGGATGAGTGTATGAGGCCAGATCTAGGTTAGCTTCAAAGTCAGCTCTCAGCCCCTCCATAGTTCCTGCAAGTGTTTATTTGTTGGCTGGATCAAGGGCTTCTTTTTCTGTTGGGATTTAAGAACATTCCAGGTTAGGCCATTTGCTCAGATAATGACTGAAAACTTGCAAGCATCCCTGGACCTTCAGGCTTTAAGGAGACCCTGTCCATATGCATTTCTTATGTCCCTGGGATGCAGTAGGATCAGCATGGTAGCAGGGGAGACTCTGGACCAATAGGATGCAGTAGGATCAACGTGGTAGCAGGAAAACTCTGGAGAGTTTCTCCTCTGGGAGAGGAGACCTGGTTTCAGATCTTGACTGTGCTACCATGTATCCATGTGTCTCACTTAACCCCTCTGTGCCAATCTCCTTGTCTATAAAATGAGGGAATTGGATTAGAAGATTGCCAAGGTCACACCCCTTTTCACTGGGATAGTGTATGATTGATAGTGCACTGGAAATTGTTGGAAAGTAATTTACATAGATTTTTGTCTCTGCCAATGCTAGGGATACCAAGGAAATATTTCATGCAAAGATGGGCACAGTATAAGACAGAAATGATATGGACCTAAAAGAAGCAGAAGATATTAAGAAGAGGTGGCAGGAATACAGAGAAGAACTATACAGAAAAGATCTTCATGATACAGATAACCACAATGATGTGATCACTAGACTAGAGCCAGACATCCTAGAATGTGAAGTCAAGTGGGCCTTAGGAAGCATCACTACAAACAAAGCTAGTGGAGGTGATGGAATTCCAGTTGAGTTACTTCAAATACTAAAAGATGACGCTGTGAAAGTGCTGCACTCAAGTGTCAGAAAATTTGGAAAACTGCACAGTAGCCACAGAACTAGGAAAGGTCAGTTTTCATTCCAATCCCAAAGAAAGGCAGTGCCAAAGAATGTTCCAACTACTCCATTATTGCAGTCATCCAACACACTAGCAAAGTAATGCTCAAAGTTCTCCAAGCCAGTCTTCAATAGTACATGAACCATGAACTTCCAGATGTTCAAGCTGGATTTAGAAAGGGCAGAGGAACCAGAGATCATATTGCCAACATCTGCTGGATCATTGAAAAAGCAAGAGAGTTCCAGAAAAACATCTGCTTTATTGACTATGCCAAAGCCTTTGACTGTGTGAATCACAATAAGCTGTGGGAAATTCTGAAAGAGATGGGAATACCTGGCCACCTGACGTGCCTCCTGAGAAATCTGTGTGCAGGTCAAGAAGCAACAGTTAGAACTGGACATGGAACAACAGACTGGTTCCGAATAGGAAAAGGAGTAAGTCAAGGCTGTATATTGTCACCCTGCTTATTTAACTTATATGCAGAGTATGTCATGAGAAATGCTGGACTGGATAAAGCACAAGCTGGAATCAAGATTTCTGGGAGAAATATCAATAACCTCAGATATGCAGATGACACCACCCAAGCGAAGAAGAACTAAAGAGCCTCTTTGATGAAAGTGAAAGAGGAGAGTGAAAATGTTGGCTTAAAGCTCAACATTCAGAAAAGTAAGATCATGGCATCTGGTCTCATTACTTCATGGCAAAAAGACGGAGAAACAATGGAAACAGTGTGAGACTTTATTTTGGGGGGTTCCAAAATCACTGCAGATGGTAACTGCAGCCATGAAATTAAAAGCCACTTACTTCTTGGAAGAAAAGCTATGATGAAGCTAGACAACATATTAAAAAGCAGAGACATTACTTTTCCAACAAAGGTCCATCTAGTCGAGGCTATGGTTTTTCCAGTAGTCATGTATGGATTTGAGAGTTGGAGTATAATGAAAGTTGAGTGCTCAAGAATTGATGCTTTTGAACTGTGGTGTTGGAGAAGACTCATGAGAGTCCCTTGGACTGCAACGAGATCCTACCAGTCCATCATCCTAAATGAAATCAGTCCTGAATATTCATTGGAAGGACTGATACTGAAGCTGAAACTCCAATACTTTGGCCACCTGATGGAAAGAACTGACTCATTTGAAAAGACCCTAATGCTGAGCAAGATAGAAGGCAGGAGGAGTAGGGGACGACAGAGGATGAGATGGTTAGATGGCATCACTGACTCCATGGACATGAGTTTGAGCAAGCTCCAGGAGCTGGTGATGGACAGCGGAGCCTGGTGTGCTGCAGTTCATGGGGTCACAGTCTGACACAACTGAGTGACTAAACTGAGGGAATGATATATGTATTTAGAAGTATGACTTATAGAAATTTTTTTTTAAAGTTATATTTTATTTATTAAAATGGAAAGGAAGACAATAGCCTAATATTTTTTGATGGCTGTTACACATCACATAACGTTTGGAATGTTTCTTCTTTCTTGATTTTAATCTAATCTCTCCTAAAGTCCGGAAAATTCTTGTTCCAGTCAGGAAATTCTCATTTCAGATAAGAAAGCAGACTTATAAGTAAAAGGGCTTGTCTAAGTTTACAGCACTAGTAAATGACAGAACTAGGGTTCAAGTTCAGGTTTTGTGATTCTAAATCCAGTGCTGTTGATAGCTCAAATTCTGTTATAACCCTGCAAATAGAAGCACGCCTTCCCGCGAATTAACTGGCTGGCCCACTTCAGTGGGCAACGACTGTGGATAACAGCACATGCCAGAAGGTGCTGTGTGCCCTGCACTTCATACTTTCATTCAGAGAACATCGTGGGAAATGTACAAGCCTCCATGAGGCTTCTGTTAGCAACTCAGTCTGACAATGACAAAATGAATGTCTCTGTCTCCTTTCTGCTCTCACTAACTCCTCTTTCTTTAAGAGGAAAAATAAAACAATAAAGCATAACTAAGTGTCATGGAAAAAAATTTCAATGCTGTGATTTTAATCAAGAAAATGCCAGCAAAAAATCCCAAGTTTAAAATCACAAGAAAAACATAGCCACGCCCATGGTAGTGGCAGAGGAAGAAATTATGCCACAAATGCTAATGAAAATGTTTAAGTGTTTGCCAGGACTCTGCATTGTGGTCACATAGGGCATCATGACTTTTTATTTTCTGTCTTTCTGTATGATTAAAATACCAATTTTGAGGCTGTAAGAATTTTGACCATAATTCTCTCTCATTTTATGAGACATTCTTTAAAAAATGTAACATCATTATAAAGACCTGAAATAGTAAAAGGGAATACATAAAGGTGTTATTGGTTCAACTAACATTCAATTCGATGGACATGAGTTTGAGCAAGCTCTGGGAGCTGGTGATGGACAGGAAATCCTGGCATGCTGCAGTCCAAAGGGTCGCAGAGAGTCGGACACAACTGAGGAACTGAACTGAAGTGAACTGAACATTCGTAAAAGATGAGGAAGCAGTTTGAAATGACTCTGAGATCACACAGTAGGGCCTTTAAGTGGTCAAACCCCAGTTCACACTTCGCACCTGGCAAACCTTAAGTATTTAAACAACATGCCTGTGAGCAGCTAGCTGGGCAGATTCACCATTCATTGCACCGAGGCTGAGCATTTTCCTGTGGTGGGTGTGGAAGAGGCACCAGAAGTGCTTTCTAGGTTTGACTGTCTCCTTTGCCTCTAACATCCTGTCAGTTACTTAATGTTCAATTTCCTCTAATCTCCTACCACTGCCACCGTCATTTCCATATCCTCTCTCTCACAAAGGTTTTTTTTTTTTTTAAATATTCACATTTAGATTGGTCAACTCCAGACGTTAATTGTCCTTGCCAATTTTGATGTCAGATAAACATATCTGTCTTTCTGTCTGTCTGTAGTGTTAGTCTCTCAGTCATGTCCAACTCTTTGCAACCCCATGGACTATAGCCCACCAAGCTCTTCTGTCCATGGAATTCTCCAGGCAATAATACTGGACAGGGTTGCCATTCTCTTCTCCAGGGGTTCTTCCCGACCCAGGGATCAAACCTGGGTCTCCTGCACTGCAGGAAGATTCTTTACGGTCTAAGCCAGTCTATCCATTTATCAATAGATTGTACACAGAGTTCTTTTGGTCTAGGGCTGTGAGACTTTCCAGGTACTTTACTTCCTATTTTACTTCTCAACAGATTTCTCTATTGGGTTTCAATATAGACTCAGGCATGACCACTAGATAAAGTAGATACAGCTATCATGGGCTTGCGAGAGTAATTGCTTTAATGAGGGGTCTGATGCGCTTCTGTTGGTCTCCCAGAAAGCATGGCAGAAGGGACTGGGTTTATAATTGACTCTAATCCGCTCTAATCTTCCACCTTAACCTCCCCAAGAATTAAGTAATTGATTTTTGGTCTCTTGAAAGAAAATAAAGACCTCCTGGGATGAAACTTGGCAGCTGCTCAAAGACAAAGAGACGATCCAGGGCTGGCACCATTTGTATTTGGATGTGGAGAACTTTCTGGACCTAATCAGGTGGTTTCCCTGCCATGTTCCCTTAGAGTTCCAGTGTTTGGTTCCTAATCGAGCACCAGCATGATCCTGGGTCAGAGCTCAGACAGAATTTCATAACCATTTCTTTAACCTCAATGCCAGATACAATTAAGACAAACATGGCAGAAACAGTTAAGGCCAAGGCTACTCTTTGGCTCTCCGCTTCCTCTAAGAATCACGCCTCCCTCCCTGTCCCCCACATCCAAGGCCTGTGGTTCCAGTTCGCTTCTCTCAGGCTGCAGGCACTATCCCTTTTCTCCTCAGCCCCTCAGGAAGGCCAGAGGTTGCATCTTTTCCCTCTTACAAAGTCTTTTCTCCATATAGTCATCAGCTACTACAACAGTGAGCTGTGGGATAAGGAGAAGTTAAATTTTAAATTGGATATTATTCACACAGTTTTTGTTTTTTTAAAAACCTACTAGCGAAAATGGGACCACAATTACAAACCACTGTGAATGGAGAATGACATATACGCTTTAAGAGAAAGTTTACCCTCTTCTGTCTGACCTCTCTTCCCTCCAGCCCTCCTCTTCTCCCATTCTGCAGCCACCTTTTGAGTTTCCATTGCTCCTTGTAGAGCCCAGAGTCAGCCAGAGTCAGTCTCTCCTTCATTTGTGCCCCAACCTCTCAACCTCCTGATATCATCACCTTGCAGAACTGCAACCTCCTGTCACGCTGACACCAACAAGTATGGTTGATTCCAGTCCAAGGTCAACCTGTCATTTTTTGCCACATCTTCACCTCCACTCAGGAATCCTTTTCCTCATTTCTGTGCCCTCTTGGCATCATCCTCCCCACCCAGCCATCCAAACTCCTTTCTCCCCCTCTCTCAGGGCTTTTCCCTCACTGATTTTCAGCAAATGATCCAGCTTCTCTTCTGTTTTTATTTCACATTGAGGGCTCATATCTGAATGTCTTCCACTTTCTTACTCTCCACATTCCAATTTTACTGTAACATTTTTTTATTCTCCCTCTCAAAGCAGAAGCAATTCCCACCCCCAACCCCTTTTTTCTTTGCAGTCTGATCACTCCATCTGTGCTCTGGATTGCAGCCCTCTTCATCTTCTCCCAGACATTTTCCTGTAAATTTTTTACTCTTTCTTGAATTATTAGTGTCTTTTTCTTCATCATCTGCTTCCCCTCAGCCTAAAATAAATGCTATATTACCCCAAATCCTGTCCTAAACATACTTAACTGTTTCACCTTCCTGCTACCAAACTCTTTTAAAAAATCCTCTATTCAGTCTGCCTCTCAAATTCAAGTTTGGCCTCTGTGCACACTCTTCTGCCACTGCCTGTTCAAGCTTTCTAGTGAGAAACAAAGGAGGGAAGAAGTATATAGAGAGAAGGAAAGCAGAAAGGAAACAGAACTTCAGGAAGACTAATATTATGGCATAGAAAGTTGCATGGCCTTTGGAGAAGAAGGCAAAGGGTCAACCACACAGGTATGTGGGTAGGAGATGGGAGCAGAGGAGCTCGCATGGACTTGGCCATAGAAGCTGGAATGAATTTCACAGGGGCCCCACCCCCTGAGCAAGGAGAGTCAGGGTAGGAATGAACCCATGTTCCGTTCCAGCCAAGTGAACCCTTAACCCAGTCAGCTGATGGGCAAGTGTCTGGGTCAGAGCAGTGGCATCCTAGTGCAGCAGGTCTGGGGCTGACCTTGGCCTCCTGCCAGACACTACTGAGCAGAGGGATCAGTCAGCTGCTGATGCTCAGTCCTGGATGGAACTGCTGGAAGATGAAGGCATCTGCTACTTAGGTGATGTGCCCCCTCAACCTCCCACCCACAAATCCACCACTGCCTCTATCCCCAGGTACATCAGTTTTAAAAAGGCATTTATTCATTTCTAGGCTTCCGTGGTGGCTCAAACAGTAAAGAATCTGCCTGCAGTTCAGGAGACTCTGTGTCAGGAAGATACCCTGGAGAAGGCAATGGCTACCCACTTTAATATTCTTGCCTGGGAAATCCCATGGACAGGGGAGCCTGGTGGGCTACAGTACATGGTGTCGTAAAGAGTCAGACACGACTAAGTAACTAACACCCACTTTTACTAATTTCCAGGTTGTACTCTGATTTAAGTTTGTTTAGTCTTAGTGCCTCAGTCAGATGATGTCTTTTTTATTTAAATTAATGAAAAAACTTTTTGGCCTTCAACCTAATCAGCAAACTTAATGACCTATCATCAAACTTACATGTACAAGAAGAAAAGCCAGACCAAGACTTGAATATAATTTAAAGGGAAGAGAGTGTTTTATCGTTTTGTCACACTGAGGCCTGGATCCAGACAGAGCTAGTTCATGTCAGAAAATATTAAAGGGCCAGCTCTGCAGTGTGTGGATTTGGGGGCACAAGCCACATTTGATACAGGAAAGAGAGGCCTAGCCCATGATTAGGTACAAGGGAGGTGTCAGAGGCATATGTACTCGATAGCAAGTGAAGACGAAATGAGAGAATAAACCAGTACAGAAAGAACCCTTGATCCTTTCTCAGCCAAAAGGAAAAAAAAAAAGCTCCTTGCTTAAACAGGCAATACTGCACTGAGTAAGAATATTCATCTTTATGTTCCCGCTTTCTTTTATGGTGTCATTATTCTAGGCAAGGATTATTCCTGTCTGGTTTCCACGAAGCCCCCCAAGTCACTGACACATAAACACTAACTTGCTTAGGGAACTCCACTGGCAGCAGAGCCCAGGGAAATTGTGTCATCCATTTAAGATGTCTCACATTCCAGACACACTGTTATCCCCGGCCAGCACTGGCTCCCTTGAAAGCAATAAGCACACAATATAGGAAGCTGTCAGAAAATCCAATATCTAAACCTGATATGAGACGGTGGCCCCAATCTAATAAGAATAGATTCATTTTGCTTTATTCCTATTTTGTCACTTGCTCTGTGGAGAAAGTGAAACATGATAAATCAGATCATTATGGTCACCTCTGAGTACATATTGACTCATCATTCCCTAAACTTTTATGCTAAATATTTACAACCATGTAAATTCATGAAGACTGAGTTTCTTAATGTTCCCCTCCTTTCCGTGACAGTATTACAACCTTCCTCTGCTAAGGAAACTAAAAGACTCCCTCATGGCTAGCTTAAACACCTTGATTGTTGGATGACCTGGGACTAATTTAAATTCACAAATGAATTGAATAGAAATGTAGATATAAATCTGGTCTAGAGTAAGTCGCCTTCAACCAACACCACTCCAGGAAGCAACTATACTCACTAACTTGCCTATGACTTCCATGGAATCCATAGTTTTATTAAAACTATAATTTGATTTGAGAAAAATTGCTAAGGAGATAAAAGGATAGAGAACCTGAGACCTCAAACTCTTCCAATTTAATATTTGTTTAAGTAGATAGATTTATTAATTCAATTTAAATGTCTTTTATGGTGGCTCTATGCCCTAACCAGTGCAATCTGTATATTGTGTGGCTGTTCACTTTAGGCTTTGATGTAAGACCTAGCAAAATCTTCCTATTAATCCAGTCACTATACCAAGTACTGTAGTACTGATTTTTTTAAGGATCACAGGAAAAGCCTCAGTTGGGCATGGGGGTGTGGGGAGGAGTATTAAGGGATTACAGGCTGCATCTGCCAGAAGAAGATATCCATCCATATAATTTATTGTAATTTTTGTGATTTATATAGCCTATCATTTGTATATTTCATGGAAATCTTTTATTTTATAACTTAATGGCAAGCCATGCTGATTACTTGGTTGGCTCTCTAAAAGTCATTTAGTGATGACCATTAAATTTGTCTTGAATCAATGAGCTAGAAAGCAACTTTCATTTGTTTAATTTTTAGCAGTTTACTGTTTTACTACTGAGGAAAAGTTAAATGACCTGTCTGTCCAACTACACTGATGTGGAAAGAGTTATGGCCAGAAACTGTCTTCCTTCTCTTGACTTCTCTCCTTTAGGTCTAATTTTTATTAATAATATTCTGTAGGTACAATAGGGGCCAGGCTTTGTATCTTTCATGTATGTGGTTTCATGTATGTGGTCTCACTGAATTCTCACAGTGACCCTGGAGTATTCTCATTATCTTTATTTTGTATGTAAAAAAACTGAGGCTCAAAGAAGTTAAGTGACTTCACCAAGGGCATTTGACTAATAGCTAGTGAATCCTAGATGTTAAACTACAGTTTGTTTCAAACCAAACCCTCAGTTGCTAACCATACCCGATGCATAACATTGCTTAGAAAGATGACATTGCAAGGGCTTTTCTCCCTTCCCAATATCTCTCACCTGACTTTGTAAATTCCCATGGTCGGAGCTCAGATCTTTGGATCACCTTTTGCTCCATATGTCACTGTCTGTTAGGGATTCAGAACTTGCTGGGAACTTGAGTTAGCAATGATGGCATTAACCCAAGCATCAGTTACCTGTCTCCAGGTCTTTTTAATCTACAGTTGATACAAGTAGGGAAAAATAAATACAAATGGTTTTCATTGAGGAAAGAATTAGGCAATAAGTGCAAACTAACATTTTGGCAAAAGGTTATTGCTATCATTAAAAAAAAGTGTAAACGATACTGTCAATTTTATGTTAGTAATAACTAATTTTGCAGTGATTTTACTTTGGTTCCAGGTGTTTTACATGTTGTCACTTTTCACACCCACCCTGTTTTATAGACATGGGTGCTGAGAGAGGGTAAGCATCTTGTTTAAGGTCACAGATGGGAAATGGAGGAGCCAAGAACTGAAGCAGATCTAACTACAGAGCCCACATTCAACACTCATTATTCCAAATTGATGAAGGTGTTTATCTTTATATCTATAAACAGGTTTGGGTGTGATAATCCTTGTGATTAGAAACATGAGGTAGGGTGTTAAATGCACAAAGTTGGAAAGAATGAAAAAAAAATTTAATAGAAGTAATGCTTTTCAAAAATTAGAAGTCTAAATGGATGATTAGCAGTACTGAGTATGAGTATGAGGAATTATCTTAAAGATTATAGAATATAAGGATTTTTTTTTATTTATCACATCTTTAGCGATTTGAATGGTATCCCCCCCAACACCTGGCAAAATATACGCAAGTCTTAATCCCCAGTACCTATAAATATGACCTAATTTGCAAAGGGTCTTTGCAGATGTCATTAAATTAAAGATCTTGAGGTGAGATCATCCTGGATTAACAGGGTGGGCCCTAAATTCAGTGACTAATGCCTTTACTAGAAACAGAAGAGGAGAGGACAGTAAGGAGGAGTCCCTGTGAAGGCTGAGGCATCACATTGGAGTGATGTTGACAGACCCCAGAGGCTCAGGAGCCAAGGAACAGATTGCTCCCTAGAGCTTTTGGTGGTGGGGAGGCCCTACTGACACCTTGGTTTTGGACTTCTTGTTTCCAGATGTTGCAGGATAAATTTCTATTGTTTAAAGCCACCACATTGCTGGTAATTTGTAATAGCAGCCCCAGAAAACTAATACAACATGTTATACCTTCAATCTCTACGTAAGAAATTATACTTTTAAAACCCACAGTCTCCAAGATGAATTCTATCCAATGAATTTAGTGACCATGACAACACATCAGGATCCAGGAATGCATGACTTCAGATGGTGGTACAGAATGTCTTGGTAGATATTCATGGAAGGAGAGTCTTAGTTCATAGTTTGTGACTGGGTCCTGCCTCCCATGTTAAAACCAGTCAGTTTCTAGTTATTTTGCTCATTCTCAAGTTTTCATTTCCACCGTGACCTCCTATTAGATCATAGGAGTATTTTCCTGTCCCATATTCAGGCTTCATTTCCATGTTATTAAGGTAAAGAATGCATTGGAAAAATCCAAAGCTTTTCCTAAACAAGAATTTCATATTGATTCCGATGCTCACTCTCAAGCTCTCAGGGGAACTTGATCCTACCTAGAATGTTAAGACCTAATGGAAAAAAGAAGTCTTTTAAATGGTAACACTTGGTGTCCCCAAGGCATGCTCTTGACGTACATGGAGGTGACAGAAGTGATGGGTCTGAAGGGTGTTGATCCTTCACTTGTCTTTAAAAACAAGCACTAAATGCTATTCTATCACGGTTAGAGTCTCAGAAGAATGTCTTAGTCACTCTATACACAGAACACAATGACGCTCTCCTGATTTCCACTGTTTTCTTCCATGAAATCTGGGATCCTCTTGAAGGCACTGCCAATGGGGAGGAACTCCTCCCTGTGACAGAACACACCTCATCACACAAGACTAAAGTAGATGGAACCCTCTTACACTGTTGGTGGGAATGCAAACTAGTACAGCCACTATGGAGAACAGTGTGGAGATTCCTTAAAAAACTGAAAATAGAACTGCCATATGACCCAGCAAGCCCACTGCTGGGCATACATACTGAAAAAACCAGAATTGAAAGAGACACGTGTACCCCAATGTTCATCGCCGCGTTGTTTACAATAGTCAGGACATGGAAGCAACCTAGATGCCCGTCAACTGACGAATGGATAAGAAAGCTGTGGTACATATACACAATGGAATACTACTCAACATTAAAAAAATTCATTTGAATCAGTTCTACTCAGGTGGACAGAACTGGAGCCTATTATCCAGAGTGAAGTAAGCCAGAAGGAAAAACAACAATACAGTATACTAATGCATATATATGGAATTTAGAAAGATGGCAGCAAGAACCCTGCATGCGAGACAGCAAAAGAAACGCAAATGGATAGAACAGACATGTGGACTCTGTGGAAGAGGGCAAGGGTGGGATGATATGGGAGAATGGCATTGAAACATGTTAATTATCATATGTGAAATCAATCGCCAGCCCAAGACTGATGCTCGGGGCTGGTGCACCGAGATGACCCAGGGGGAGGGAATCGGGAGGGAGGAGGGAGGGGGGTTCTGGAGGGGGAGCATATGTAAACCCATGGCGGTTTCATGTCAATGTATGGCAAAACCAACACAATAAAGTAAAGAAAATTTAAAAATAAATAAATAAATAAAAATAAAGTAGATGGCATCTTCTTAAGGGAGAAGATGTTTTTTCTCCCTTCTTCTCAAGGGAGAAAAAACATCCTCGCCTGACTTTCACCCATCACGCTGTGGGTGGTTCTGAGGTGCCTCCTTGCCAGTAGGCTGGGAACTCTCCAGAAAGCCCTGTCCTCATCCAAATGGACCAGTAAAGAAAGCCTGCAGCTTTTCCTGTTATAATACCTGAGGACTGTTCAGCTGCTGTGCTGGATGTTATCTGTTTGCCTTTCTGGATCCATCACACTCATCGTCCTGGGAACCTAAGCTATGGGGATACGGAAATGAGTTCCCTTGACCTCTGGTCCAGCCAATGGGTACACGTAAGTATCTCTTCATTCTCCATCTTCCCTCTACCTGATGAAATAAAAATTATGTATTTGTCAAAACTACTTGAAAAAATGTACTCAGTTGCTCAGTTGTGTCTGACTCTTTTTGACCCAGGTACTATAGCCCCCCAGGCTCCTCTGTCCGTGGGATTTTCCAGGCAAGAATACCGAAGTGGATTGTTATTCCCTTCTTCAGGGGATCTTTCCAACCCAGGGATCAAACTTAGTTCACCTGCATTGCAGGCAGATTCTTTACTGTCTAAGCCACCAGGGAAGCTTCACTTGACAAGATGGAGGGAGAGAAAAGAGTAAGGTTGACATATATATATCCCCAGGTCCCTACCTGAGATGTTGCCCTGGCTTGGCTGCACTTCCACGCTGAGGACACACTTCCTGTCAGGAGCTCCTCTCCCTCCAGACACACTCTCTGGTGATGCTCTTCTCTTTTCCTTCAGTCCTGAGAAAGAAAGTTGCTTCTCAGTGTTTCTAGTTCTGAGAACTCTTCTATCCCTTGTTGTTTCCCCTATATCCTACCACACCCTTATAAATAAACTCTACTCAGTTATCACTTTTGAGTGTGCCTTTTATTTTCTGCTGGAAAAAGTTGGCTGATCAACTCTGGGGTGGTGTACTTCCCAGGGAGCTATTACTTCAGTGAATTGCTAAGCCAACAGTGGCAGCAAAAGTCACATTTTAGCTTTCCTGATATTTCTAAAATATTATGTGCCTATATGTAAGAGACCTAGATTTTACCACATTGATTTGCTCATAGTTACAGCATTATATCATTTAATTCTGACTATTGGAGAAACTATGGACATGAACTTGGCCAAACTTCCATGAGATGGTGAGAGACAGGGAAGCCTGGTGTGCTGCAGTCCATGGGGTTGTGAAGAGTCAGACTTGACTTGGTGATTGAACAAAAACGAAATCAGAGAAAGACTTTAGGCATTGGTAGAGATAAGTTTCTCACCCTTATTTTAATCTTATGTGCTGCTGTTGAATTCCATGATGCGTGTGACAAGGATTTATGTGTTTTCTATAGTTGATCTGAGCATTTGGCAAGTCAGCCATGAAATGTTTTTAAATTTATATTCACTTCATCAAGGTATATATTGCCAGCTCTTTTATGAACTGCTAATTTCCTTAGTCTAATAGACTTCATAGGGAACTTAAAGGTCATAACTGGTGGTAGATCTAGTCGGGGTCCTTACAGTAGTCACCCCTCTCCTTGGTAATGCTGAAGACATATCAGGGAAGAGAAAAGGTTCTCTATCTTTGTTCTGTAGATCAACCCTAGCGCCGGACAGAGCTGGGAGCCGAATATTTGATGAGATGCTCATTAGAGTGAAGGCTATATCTTATTTTTAGGACACCTTTACTAGCTTATTTCAGTTGTGTGCACATTGTGAGATGAATATGCAATATTATTGTCCTCGTTGATGAGAAATGGTGTTTCTTAGTCAAGAGAGTTTCACCTACCTAGAAGCATTCATACAGTTTCCATGGGGGCTGGAGAAAGAGTAGGGAGTAGGGAGACAGACTTTGTCTCCAAAAGCACAACTGAGATTGGGGCCTTCTTAGTTACTTGAGGGTGATATTCTCTGGAACAGGAATTGGGGACTGAAAAAAGTATTGTAAAGAAGAAGGAGAAGGCAGTTCAAGGGCGCATTATTAAACAACTAACATGGTGGACAAATGTGTCTGGGTCCCTCTTCATGCCTTCTGAGGAGTCGGGTAGAACATTCTCATGTGAGAATCACCCACATGAGTGTCAGAAGAGGAGGGATTTATGCAGCAGCTTCTGCTCCCCCTGGTCAAGTGTCCCCCTGCCCCCCGCCATGGGGCAATAACTCCTTGTACCTTCAACATTGTATATGTGTCAAAGGGGATGAGACCCTGTATCTCTTCCCCAGAGATGCCCAAGTCAGAAAGAAAGAGGTGTTCAGGGCAGCTGGGGAGGTGTGCCTTCAGGCTGCGGATGGTAGCTGCTGGTCACCTCCACAACAGCTGGAGGTCAAAGGTGGAGAGAAAGCATATTTGACAAGGCACAGAGTCCCTGTACTCACAGAGGTTACACATACTAATGCAAAGTGACAGTGTATTATACCAATAAGAAAGTCAGAAATTTAACCTACAGTAATGGGCATGACAAAGGAAATACAGCTTTTGGTGTGGCAGAGACCCACGGGGGGTGGGGGGGGAGGCTTAGTCACAGAGGTCAGGAAAGGCCTCACAGAGGAATGGGCACTTAAACAGCCCCGGAAATTCAGTCATGTCAGGATCTTGTGGAAGGGTGTTCAAAGCAGAGAAAATGGCAAATATAAACACCTTGGGCCTTGGTGATCATGGAGAGACTGAGGGACAGAAAGGAAAGAGTGGGCAGGACTGTGGTGAGAAAGGGAGTGTGGAGTCAGTGGTGCAGAACCTGGGTGAGATGCTGATTCCTCTCTAGGGTGTGTCTGACTTCGGGTGTATGCGGGAAAGACCTTGGACATTCATGGAGCTGACAGCTGAGGTCTGCATTCTCTCAAGTATCTCTTGGGATCTCTGAGCAGTTTTCTGTCACAAAGGCACATGTTTGAGATCCATGTGCTGTGAGGTTGATATGGCAGGGGGCAAATTGCTTTGCTGGGGACTGGATTTGGTTGACAACTCAGCACCCACATTTCAGCCTGCTTCTGTTGTCCTCCACTCATGGCCTCAGACGTAGCAACATCTGCGATATGATTGATCCTTTCTTCTGTGGAGAAAATAAAGTAGCCCAAGGTAAAGCCAAACCCTTGAGTACAATATGTACAGTATAAATAACTCCTGTGACTTCAGGTTCATCATTTCCCTTCCCTGGACACGAGAGTCCTCATTTTTAAAATAAGGGAGCTGATTCTTCTGAGGTTTCTTCATTCTACAACTGTGCTTAGAGTGTGAAATTGATACAAATACTTCTAATTCCAAGTAGACTCCAACTTTCTCAGAAGCAATGAGCCATGATTCTCTTTTGGGGGGAAGAAGCTTTTCTAACATTCTCAAAAGTGACAAAACATGATTTTGTTTTAGGAAGAAAAAAAAAAAAAGCCTTGAGGATTTTCAGCTTGCTTCAGAGGACTCTCCAAACACAGCATTTTCTTTGCCATTTTGTTTACACCACCAGCATCTCATGCTCCCAGAGATATGCCTTCCCAGCCAGGTGCTGGGTTCCCCACTCAGCTCTAATTGTGGGTCCTGGGGATAAACGGGAGACTATAAAGAGAAAAAGAATTGCTCAGAGTTGTAAATAAGAGACCTATGATGCCTTCTCTGAGCAAAACCAGAGGGGAAAAAAGATAAATGACTAAAGAATAGTAAAAATAGGATAAAACTGATATTGAGTTATAAACACCAGGGTGAGGTTAATTCAATAACTGCCATTAAAATATAGCATGCCTGGTTTCACCCAAAGAAATAGTCAGAATTCCTCCAGGAAATTAACTTGAAAAGCAACCAAGCAAATGCACATACAGAAACTTTTCAACAAGTATATATGTATGTGTTTATATATGTTGAGTATGACTATATAAATATACATGTACATATACAAATATATACATATAAATCACTCACTATTGTTTCCTCTGTAACATACAGGTGCAGATTAGCAGGGGAAAATGTCATAGGAATTTTAAAAAAAAAAACCTATGTTTTCTAGATTGTTGCTGCATTGTCAAGATATTGAAGGAAATTTGCATATTAATTTGAAGAATGGTTGTTTTCAACTGTTGAAAGCATAAATCTGAATTTTTTAATAGTGTTGAGATAAGACCCAGGTGGCACTAATGGTAGAGAACTTGCCTGTCAATGCACCAGACCTAAGAGATGCAGGTGTGATCCCTGGATTGGGAAGATCCCCCAGAGGAGGAAATAGCAACCCACTCCAGTATTCTTGCCTGGAGAAGTCCATGGACAGAGGAGGCTGGCGGGCTACAGTTCATAGGGTCACAAAGAATCAGACACAATTGAAGCAACTCAGTGTAACAAGTAGTTTAGAATTCTTTTAAAAAAAATCTTTGACCTTGGGCAAGACAATTTTATCTTTTGTGCCTCAATTTTTTTATCTGTAAGATGAAGTGTTCTGTCTATACTAAGTAATTATACAATTGCTTCTAGCTCCAACATTCCCTAGATCTTGGCAGAAAATATTCACGTTTTGTGTGTGAACACATTTGTGCCTCTGTTTTTGACCCTTCCACAAAAGACAAATCTCTAAAAGTTAGACTTTTCTGGAAGTGGGGAGTATGTTTTTATTCACAACTATCCTCTATGTTCTTTTGTTCCACTCTGGGGTCTGAGGTTTAGAACAATATCCCTGGTCTCTGTAAGAACCTGAGTCACCAAATAAAATGAAATAATGTTCATTACAAGGTTTTTATTGATCCAGAAATGAGAAGCAAGACCTTTTAAAAAGATGTTCAGCAATGAGGACTTTCTCTCTGACCATTTCCTCTCTTCCTTACAATCCTTCCTCCCCCAGGAAAAAACAAATTGGTTTAGCTCTCAGTTATTCTAGAAATCTATTAATCACATCTCCTATTTCCTGATAGCATTATTTAATTAACATTGCATTAGGTTCACTACAAGAAAGAGAGAAGGAAGGAAGAAAGAGGAAAAAAAAGAAACTGACATGGTCTCTTTTTCTCTCTTTACCTTTCTCACTTACTCTCAAATTTAGAGCTTCATTTAAAGCAAATTATTGGGAAAAAAGAAAAGGAGAATTGCTGACAAAGGTCAGATCCAGTGCTTGGCCGACTTTCCCTAGCCTATTATTTTCACAGAGTGTAGTAGCGCAGTATCTCTACGTGAACCTGTAGTTTGTAAAAAGGTAATGTGGCTAAGCGTATGTTTGTAGCAGTCTACTAGAGCTGACTCGCTGAAAAAGACCCTGAGGCTGGGAAAGATTGAAGACAAGAGGAGAAGGGGACAAAAGAGGATGAGATGGTTGGATGACATCACCAACTCAATGTACATGAGTTTGAGCAAACTCCAAGAGATGGTGAAGGACAGGGAAGCCTAGTGTGCTGTAGTCCACGGGATTGCAAAGAGTAGGACATGACTGAGTGACTGAACAATAACAACAAAATGATCAGGGTGTGTAATTTTGTTTCACACTTTTTTTTGAAGCTCTAAGATCAATTGAACACGTCTCAATTTTTCAAGGTATTTTTAAATTTCTCCGTTGAATGTGAAGAGACATTTGAAATAAATTTAATTGCTTTGAAACCAGATAGAATGTAGAATTTTAAATATTTCTTCTAATTCTGTTTATGCCAACTTAACCCTAGAAATGTTAATGGTTTTTCAAATGTATTTCCGCAAAAGTCAAAATTATTGAGTTATTGAATCATTAGGGCTTTGGAAAAATCAGGAACCATCTCTCTCTTTCTCTCTCTCTCTCTCTCTTTATTTCAACTTGCCACTGAAAAGAAATACCCAAAGATTACTTATTATAATTATTCAACTGAATTTTTTAATTCTATTTCTCAAAATGAAAAATATTTTAAAATTTACTTAAAAACAGTTTTATGGACTTCTGTAAAATAATATATTATGCAACTATTTTAAAAGGAATAAGTTTATTTTTGTTGTATAACATAAATCTATATCTGCAATATAGTATGATGTAAAAAAAAGGTTAGAGTGCATGTGATAAAGTGCATAGACAGTATCCATTTTCTTCATATATATATATATTTATGTGAATGTCTAGAAAAATATAAGACAAAATATAAGTACTTCAGTTGTCTATGGGTGCTTAGAATGCCAACTAATGTTTATTTTTTTATTTTTATCCTTTTAAAGTGTTTTCTTGTAATGAGCAGTTGTCATTAGAAAAATGGATCACATTAAAACCAGTCCTCAACAGATGGACTGAGCATGATGGAAATGATGGTGATAAAACAGATTGTTGTGTGAAAAGTCTCATGAAATTCTTTCTCTTCTATTAGATAATAATTCTCAAGATTCAAAAAATTTGAATGAAAGCCAAAAGGAGGACCTTCATTCTCATGGGGGCAGGGCCACTACCTGTACCTAATTGGTTCACTTCCAGTTGGAAGTCCAGTGATCCCTTGATGATTACTCTTGGGGAAGGACCCATTCTTCCAGCAGGAATCCAACTGTTGGTGGTTTTTCTTTCCTTGTATTTGGGTGCCTGAAAATTCAGAGGAGACTTGATACCATGTGCAATTGGATACCAAGCCTTATCTCCTCTTTGTTTGTAATGTCCACGCCCCCATCACACTGTAGTAAGGCAACTGTGAGGAGAGCTCTCATCCTCAGGGGCCTAAGGAAGCGCAAAATTCCTAAGAGATCTCCTGCCTCTTTTTTTTCCCTTCTTTTTTTCAGCCTACACATGTCTACCTACTAATTCACCTAATTTATCCTACTAAAACGTTACTTTAAGTACAATACTCTTTTGCTGAAAATCCAGTAGCTCTCTCTGACATGAAGAGAAAAATCTATAACCCAGAATTCGAAGCTATCTAGAACTTAAACTCATCCTAGCATGACTTTGCCTCAATAACCCCAAGAAAGCCTTTGCTTCATGATAAAAGCTAACTCACTGAATTGACCTTGAAATTCAGTACTCCCAACTGTTGGCTCTTCCTGATTTCTCTCTCTGCAATGACTTACCTCATGATTTTCCCCAGATTCACTTCTACTATATAAAGCCAAGTTAAGATTCACACTTGATAGATATGTTCCTAGCCCACTGATCTCTAAGAGATCACCCCATTTTCTAAAGACCTGTGCCACCTACTCATTCACTTCTGTGCTTTATGTTACTTGACTTCTTTGGTTCATGTGGAAGTTTTCTCCCCAGCAAAATGATTAGTTGCCTTAAGGACACGGGCTGTGTTTTATCATCGTATTTTAAAATCACCTAGAACTATGCCTCTTCAGTAATCCCTTAAGAGTTGGCACTAAATATGTGTTTTCTTTTTGATGAACTGAAACATTAACTAGAATGTTTTCTGAGCATTTTGATAAAGAAACATGTACAACAGTTGAACACTCTACATTCCTGTTTTTTATGTAAGTACTTAAAGGATGAAATCTAAGACTAATCAGTCATATTTTGAGTTAACCTCAGTGGAAACCACAAGAGTAAGATTATCTTTTGCTCAGCTTCCTATTTCTGAAAATGTCCTTATCTAGTTGAGGGTTAGTGTTTAGATGGAGCATTGAAAGTTTATCCAAAACACACAATTATGGCTTGCCTCTAGCAGAAATAATGTGTGCCCCCACATCTCTCTGTCAATAATTGAATTTGCCTCTGAAGTTCAAGAAGTTCAAGATTTCCTTTTGTGTGTAAAACTGGCTGCTTCTGTTTTCTCTGTATATGCAGCAGACCCAAATCTAAGGCAGAAGAAAAGCTGTACAGTGGGGATTTGTGAGCAAGGACGATAATAGAAGAGATTGACATGGCTTCACAGAAGAGTTATTTTTAAGTGGAGAGAATGCCTATCCTTATGCTGAAAGGGGCTTTAGAAAATATGCCTTGGACTGAAAAGCAGGGTGTGGGCAATTCCCATCACCGGGCTAGCAGAGTTGGTCTGCGGGGCGTTGCTGCCACCTGCTGCATACAAACAGCCACGGAGGGGGCGGTGCAAGGCTGACAACTGCAGGATGCCAGGCGTGCACAGTTAATGTTCTGAAGGCATCCGAAACCTTTCTTCTCTTAGAACCTGATTGAGTCTCAAAGGAAAACCTGCCCAATCTGTTGACTCCAGGCCACAGAAGTATAAAACAACACCCAGGAGGAAGCTTTGCCCGGTAGCCACTCTATGGGGACCCTGGGTATCCCAACCCCAGTGAGAGGCAAAGATTCCATTAAAAGTGAGTCTGTAGCTCTGGAAAATAAGTGAGAATTCCCCTTTTTCTGAATCCGAGGGATTTTTTTTTTTTTTTGAAAAGTTGCTTCATTTTACAACATTAAGAGATAGGAGACCTCTAGAAGCTTTAAGAGGAGGATATTTTTCTTAGAGAATTCAATATTTTTCTTAGAGAATTCAATATTTTTCTTAGAGAATTCAATAAATTTAGATTCTTATTGGCATCAAGTTAGGAAGATTTCTCTTAATATGAAATATAGAGTAGGTAGCTGAAATCCCTCCCCAAGCTTGAAATGTGTCTCAGTTTAATAGGGACTCTAACCTATAGATCAGAGTCTTCGTACAGTATCTTCTGGCCTGTTTTTGCTACTATACTCCAGCACTGTGATTTACTGGAATTTCTAGAAGAAAAGGGGCAGAGATGAAGGCATCAAGATCAGTGATATTTCTTCCTGCCTTTCATTCAAAGACTTTGAACTCCCTATCCCTCCCTGAAAATACCTGTCAGCACCACCTGACCCAACACCTCCAGGGACCCGAGACTTCCTGAGGAGCTGAGAGTGGGATGTAAGAATAAAAGTCTGGGAGTCCTGGACTAGGAAATCAGTTAGTCTATTGTCTGGCCTTTGCAGGAAACCTCATTAGCTGAGTAGTAATGAGGAAGTATGACAGTTGTCATAGCAAATGTTTGTAGCGGTGCTGTAGAGGGTGACCTGGACGTCCAGGAAGACAGCAGCCCCATTTTATCATGTGGAAATCTCTTCTCCCAGGTAATTCTAAAATCTCCTGAATGGCAGGACTGATGCTTTATATCTTAGCATCATCCATATCCCCCTAAATCCTTGCATGGGACAGATCAGTACATGCATAATAACATGATACTTGATGACAACCTGGTCAGAATTATCTCCACCTGACCTCAAAAGAGAAACCATCTTAGGAAGACAGCTCAGCCTCCTGATTTGTCTTTAGGCTTGCTGGGTGTTGCCTATATTTCAGTAATTAGATTAGGATCACAGAATATTTCACCAATTGTTCATAAGATGGTATATATTTATTTTTATTCTAGGTTCATTAAACTTTTTCTGTAGTTCCAGCCTAACATTTCTTAATGTTGGAAGGTAAAGACATCCTATTTTACCCCAAGCTAGAAACCCAGTACAGTATATATGGCAGGGAACAGTCATCATGTCCTTCTGTGAATAACCGGACATCTTTACCAAGGAGTCATTTCCCTGAAATCTAGTCTCTGTCCTCTGTAAATGGAAGTTAGTGGGTGGATGTTACTAGGCCTGGGAGCCAGCTGAGGTGGGAGATACTCCGCCTTTGCATTCTGATTGTTTTCTCTGTTTCTGTACGGTGTTTGCTGAACAGACATGCTTTTCTGTTTTCATCAAAGCAGACCTCCTGCCCTCATGGTGGGAGACTTTCCTCCCTGACCACCAGCCTATCCTGGATGGAGTGGAAAAGGAGCCTTCACTTCTACACCTTCGGGGAATCTGGGTTTCCCTGAAAAAAAGGAGATATTAAAATTCCATGTCCTGGCAGGAGCTGACCTCTGTTACTTTTCAGATTTTATTAAAATTAAATGGGTTAATTCTTTGTTCTTTCACCCTGAAGTAATTCTGGAAAGAAAACATATTTTAAAATTGAACAGAAAGACTATTATGAAAGACGGTGAGCTCACATTTGTTAAATGACTTTATGCTCTTGCAAAGAAATGTATGAAAAGCACATTATGAGCTGCTCTGCATGATTTCCTTTGTTTGGATTTTAGAAGCAGCTTGACTGACACAGAGATCCTGAAGGAGAGAATCTTTGGATACTGAAAATGCTTTTAATGCAGGTGATACACAAGACTTCAGAGAACAATTTCAACATTGTTCTGTTGAAGGTTATACTTAGCTCTGAACCACATTACCACATCACTTTCCTGTAGATGTTTCATTTCCTGGGGTCTTGCCAAGTGATAAACAGACACAGGCGTGTGGTGGGTGTGGGGTTTTTCAGCACGAATAGGGTGACTGGAGTTTTCTTAGTTAAAGGTGTCTATTGACTTCTGTGATCATTACGAAAATGCTGGTGTGAGCCCTTCAGGAGACAATGGAGAAAAAGTGGACATACTGTGCTGTCTATTCCATCATCCAGATGCATTTGGTCAGGGGTAAGGCTTCTGGTTGTCCTTTCTTGTCACACTGGCTGCTTTAGGGAAGGAACGGGGCCTCTGTTTATTGAAAATGCCTTGTGACTACTGCTGAAATTGATCACCAAAGGCATATTGTTACTGAAGTTTTCAGTTATGTATTTAAGTGGCAGCTCTCAGAGAGATGTAAGGATCTAGAAATGATTACAAATGAGCACTAAAAACAAGAAAGGAATGGGTGGTTTGTGCCACTGCTCTGAGACATTTTCACCCATTTCCTTCCTAAGAGGGTCTCTGGAGTAACTGGAAAACTATGCTTCTTGAAAATGAAATGCTTTCCAAATGGTAATCAGAACAACTCCTGAATACACACACACACAAAAAAAATCACAATGCCATCAAGGCTCAGAGCTCCTTGCTCAACTTTTCCTCTCTCTCAAATACTTTCTTTTTGGATTTAACAAGCATTTCTCCTCCAAATACTAAGATCTTTGGGAGTTGAACATATGCTGAATTTTAATGAGGCATGTATAGGTATGGACCAGGAAGACAAAGTAGACTCCTTATGACATCAGGGACTAGTTTAAAAGGCCTGTTTTAAAATAGCAGGAAGAAAGATTCATTCTGCATTCCACAACATGAAGGTATTACCGTGAGCCTGAGTGTCCTAAGAATTAACTGTGCTTTTCAGATATAGCTATGAAGAGTTTAAAGAGGATTTCTAAATCAAAGGAGGCATTGGAATATAATGCTTTAGATAGGATAAGAGGTGTATTATCAGGCAAAGGTGAGCTCACAGGCAGCTGCATTAAACTGCACTAACCTCTGCCTACCCAAACTTCTGCATCCATAGAAGTGTAGTAATTCCCATTTGTCAAGTACCTTTGAGAGCCTGATTTTTTCTCAGTTGCTTGTCATTTTTTTATCTTTTTCCTTTTTGAGTTTCAGTGGTACTTGTCACAATAATATATCATTCCTGAAACAGTTAATTCCATATTAATTCTAAAACTGAGACCTACACTATGGAAGGCACGTCAAAGGCTTAACATATCTGAAGTGTCTTGTACCATTTGGTCAAAGAATTGATGAGAGGGGATCTTCTTTCATGTCTAGTATCTCAGTGTTGATTATAGATGATGATGCTCAATGGTTTATTTTTAGTGGAAACCTCTACCACTGTTTTTTCCCTTTTTACCTCAGGAATCTTAACTGTAGTGAAATGATGGCCCTTTTGACTCTCTTATGTTGAATGTCAAATTTCTTACTCTTCTCAACCAATTTGGGAGGCAGTTTGGAGGTTGTGAAGGTGATAGAAAGAGCGTAGACTCTAGACAACTGAATTCATCTTCTTTCACTGAGGTGTGACTTTAAGCAAACCACTTAATCTCTCTGTGCCTTGGTTTTCCTCTTTGATGAATAATGTTAACAGCATTATGCTTTGATGTGTGTGGAGGATTAAACAAGATAACCTATAAGTAAAAGCTACATGTAAACATGTATTTTTTAAAATTGTTAAATGCTCATTAGTTACTGTTCAGCTTCAGAAAATAATATTTGGTGTTATTGTGTGTTATGTGCTGTTAACTTGTAAGCAAAAGAGCCGATTATATTCATTGTAGGAATAGCTGTCATAATCAATTTAGTAGTGGGCTTCAATCTTTAAATAGGCTTAATTTTTTTCACAGGTATTCAGAGACCTTAAGTTGTTTTTTGGACAGAGCAATAGACCAAGAGATATTCAAAATTCACTAACTTCCTCTAGTGTCTTTAAGCAAATATCTTCTCATTTGTGTTTGAGTTTTATGCTTCTCTCTCTGAATCTGGCACAAGTTCCCTCCAAATGCTAAGGCAGCCAGGGAGGAAAGTCCCAGCTGTACTCTCAGTCCACCAGAGTAACCAAGTTCTTTCACCAAGGAATCCCTCTCTGTGAATCTTGCATACTGATGGCTCACACTCTTCCTTTTCAGGAGTAGTGGAAGAAACATTCAGTGCAGAAGAACACATTTATGCTCTACCTGGCTCTGATGTCAACCTGACCTGTCAAGCACAGAAGAAAGGCTTCTTGGTGCAGATGCAGTGGTCCAAGGTCACTGATAAGGTGGCCCTGCTTGCTGTTTTTCATCCCCAGCATGGCTTCTACTGTGGCAGCAAGAGTCCCTGTGGGTCACTGGTGGCTTTCAGAGAAGCTCCTGGAAATGTGTTTGAGTGGACTCTGTACTTAAGGAATGTTTCCTCCTCGCTCACTGGGAAGTATGAGTGTAGCTTCACTCTGTATCCAGAGGGTATTCAGACGAAAATCTACAGCCTAAAGATCCAGGCAAATGGTAAGTATGACTGCAAGTGGGAAGGAAGCATGTGTTGGAAAGCATTCAGCTTTCAACAAGTATGTATTCTGAGCCAGCCATACGCCAGGCACAGTGCTAAGTACAGAAAGGTGGAGGGAAAGAGGTATTGCCTGGGAATGAAGACAGAAATCGATCAAATAATGCCATGAATAAATGTTAAATTAAAGCAGTAAAAAGTGATAAAGGCTACAGTGGTTTTGTGAGAGTATGTGATAGAAGCCAGGGAAGTGGACTCTAAGAAAGTGGCACCTGAGCTGAGGTCTGAAGACTGCGTAGATATTAACACTATTTGGGAGGTGGGAGATTCATGATGGACCCAGAGACAGGAAACTGCTGTTGTGAAGGGCTGTGCAGTGTTTGAGGACATGGGGAAATGCCAGTGGGACTGCGATGCAAAATTAAGGGATGAAGTGGGAGATACAGTAAGGACTAGATCACACTGAACCTTGTGAACCATGTTCAAGGCTTTGATATTTAATCTAAGAGCGTTGGGAAGACATCGAAGTATTTCCATCCAAAGGATGGCATGCTGTTTATAGCCTGATTGAATTTGTGTTATGAAAAGATGGTGCTGGTTTCACCAGCACCAGTATGAGAATGAAGTGAAGGGAATGAGAAGCAAAGGTGGAGAGAACTTAGGAAACAACCCTAGTAACACAGAGGAGACAGAGTGGTTGGGTAGATAGAGAAAGAAGGTGACAAATTTGATGCTTTGGGCATTAAACAGGTAGGACTTGGTAATAGAGTGGATCTAGGACAATGGCAGTGTGAGTGAAGGAGAGGGAAAACATACATGTGTCTGGCATGTACACCTGAATGGTGGTGCCATTCACTGAGATGTGAGACTAAGGAATCACAGCAGATTTGCGGGGGTAGTTTATCAAAGTGGCTTTGGATATATTTCATATAAGGCAGGGAAGAGTATCAAGGAGGCTGCTGAATGTGTAGCATTCACTCATACTTGCTTTATAGGACCACCTTTGGAGGCAGGACTCCCAGGTTGAAGTTCTAATTCCTTTCTGACTGAAACTGAATTTCACCTAGGGATTGGCGTGTATGTTCTCTGAGCCCATCTGGAAAATGATGATTATAATGGCTACCCTACATTAGTTGATCCTAAAGTAAATGATCTCTATACTAATGAAAACGAAAGTCAACAAATGGAAAATGCATATGAAATGGAATGATTTTAACTTAGGGGCAAAGTGACCTGGTGGTATAAGAAAAAAAACACAACAAAAACTAACTCACAAAGGCCATGCTTAAAGAAGGCAAGGAGCTGCCCAGGACAAGCAACACTTATGGATTTATTATCTCCTCTCCACTTCTCATCAAGAGATAAAACCATGGTGCTGGCAGTCCAGCTACAGAGCAGGACCTCCTCTACCTCTGCCTTAACAGTGTCCCAATTCCCATTGCTGTTTTCCAGGAAAAATACTTCATTTGGGGATAGATTGGGATGGTAAGGTAGGATGAAGAGAAATGAGAAGTACAGTTTACTTGCATAATATATATTTTGGAGTCAGGTAGCCTGGATTTGAATGTTGGCTCAGTCATTCATTATATATTTCATCTTTACCATCTTATTCTAAGCCCCTAAGTTTCTGTTTCCTAATGTAACAAATACAGATAATTATAGGACCTCCTTCACAGGTACCATGATTTTGATGATTAGATGAGATAATCGCTGTAAAGCACTTAGCATAGTTCCTGCCAATGAGTAAGAGTTTGGAAAGTGGTCGTTTTCATTATGAATAGTAAATATAATCATAATGAGTGAACTCTGTTTCTCTGGTCTTATTAAAAAATGAGTCCACCCCTCCCCCTTTTTGTATTTGCCTAATATGGGTGGCTCAGATGCTAAAGCGTTTGCCTGCAATGCAGGAGACCCAGGTTCGATCCCTGGGTTGGGAAGATCCCCTGGAGAAGGAAATGGCAACCCACTCCAGTCCTCTTGCCTGGAAAATTCCATGGACAGAGGAGCCTGGTGGGCTATAGTCCATGGGGTCACAAAGAGTCGGACAGGACTGAACGACTTCACTTTCTTTCTTTCTTTTCTTTAATACAGAGCCCAACAGAACATTTGCCGCACTTTAGCACAAGTACATGTTGAACTTCACTGTAGACAAAGATTTTTTATCTTTTTCTTAAAACTGTAAACTACGCTGCTACATATATGAGAACCTAATGTTTATTCCATGGAGAATTGACAGCGTGGATAGGAAATAGGAAGACAGCCAATGGAGAGGAGATACTGTGTCATTCAGAAAGGAGAGCGGTGTTGCCTGCCAGGGTCCAGCCTCGGCGGGGTCCGGGGGTCTTGAGGGATGGGTGGCATCGGTGGAAGAACTGAGCAGAGTCGATGTGTGGTGATGGAGCAGTCTCTCAGTTTATTGTTGTTGGTTTACAGTTTTTATAGCCAAAAGTCATCCCCATTACATCATTACATCACCTATCATTCTATACAATTTTTTGTTTTCTACCTCCCATAGCAACCTTATCATTGAGTTCATTCCCCAAACTATCATGAAACATTCCCTTTGCAGAAGTCAGATTTTTATGTAATTAGATTTAACAATAGCATGTTTACCATTTGAATGTCTTCAGTATACTTCATTCAATCAAGATAAGTACATCAACCTAAGTAAAAAGGTTACATTTCTCTTATCAGGTACAACTATGTGGAAGCTAGAGGGAAGGGCTTAAGCTTGAGACTGTTTATTCTAGTAACCTACTCCAGTTCTTACAAGAAAAGAGGAAAGAGGACAAAGAGACAGTTTAGAGAGAGGAAAGAGAACTAAGAGACAGTCAAGCAGCACTGCTTTAGCAATAAAACCCTATTAACCTTATAACTACTATAATGAATTCCTATGTCTACATTATCCTAAAACAATCAATATCTCCAACTATGCTGGCCACAGTTATGAGCATTCCTAAGTCTCAATCGAGCCTGATTTCTTCAAGGAAGCAAGCCTCCTCCGTGGAGTGGTCAGGGGAGTGGGAGGTGGAAAGGTGACCCAAGTACGAGCCTTTCTGGTGGTGGCCTTGCCATGACCCCCAGAGAAGTCTTGGTAAACTCCCCAGTAATTAGTAGGAGGAGTAGTAACCTATTTAAATGTCCCTTTCATTCCTCCTTAGCCCCCGGGGAAGGTGATCCACCTTCCCGGATCCTCTGGTCGATAAGGTCTGGGGGGATTATCTCAGGGCGAATTCTTTCCAACTGTGACTGACCTACTGAGATGGGCCAATGTTCCGAGCTTGGACAGAACTTCCAAGAAAAATACCAGGGTGGGGCTTGCCCAGGATACCCCGATAAAGAAAGTCAGCTTTGCAATTACTTTCTTAGTCTCGTGACCTTGTCATCCAAGCAAGGGGGCATCCTGATGGCTCCCGGCGGTTGCCTTTGAGGGAAAATGTATTTCTTAAAGGGCCAAGCTTCTAGCTGCTAAAAACAGCAAATCACTGGGGAGACAGAAGTCATGTATACATGCTTTGTGCCTGTCAGTTCCCAATAGTCTGATTATAACTTTGCTGTTCATCAGCTGGACCGGAGGGGAGAAAAATGGCATCTGTGTTAAAGAAATGTTCTCATGCTGTGTATTTGGGTATAAAGGGAGCAAAATAGAGAAGAAAAAAAAAAAGAAAGGGAAAAAACTATTTCACCATGCAGTGATCAAAGATGAGTGTGCTCAGTCCTTCAGTTGTGTCTGACTCTTTTCAACTCCATGGGCTGTAGCCCACCAGACTCCTCTGCCCATGGGATTTCCCAGGCAAAGATACTAGAGTGGGTTGCCATTTCCTCCTGCAGGGGATCTCCCCAACCCAGGGATTGAACCAGTTGTCTCTTACATCTCCTGCGTTGGCGAGGAGGCTTTTTACCACTAGTGCCACCCAATCAAAGATGTGAGCCTGGTATAAACCTAAGGGGGCAGATACTTAGATGGGGCCTCTTGAGTTGTTACTCAAAAGCCCTGTCAAATTCCCCCAACGATATCTTTTTCCCCTTAATTCTTTTGATCTTCACTCACTTCTCTCACTTGTGCCGCTTCCCTCTCACATCCCTGGGAGACCTTCAACAGGCTGGTTGAGTCGGCAACGCACACATGAGTGCGTGTATGTGCATAGGTGAACAAATACAAATTGAACTGGTGTGTGAGAGTCTAAATACGAAAATGCCGAGGGACCAGCGGTGGCTGTGACCTCTTTCTGTTTCCTCTCTGTTGTTAGTGGGGTCAGTCTCTTCCCGTCTGTTCACAAAATAATGTGTCTAGAGCCTGCCTGCCTGCCCACGTTCCTGGAGCCTTTGAGGGAAAATGCTGAGAAGGGAAAAGCTGAGAAACTGAGGGAAAATGCTTTGAGGGAGAAGCTGTGAAGGGACTCTTCTAACTGCACCTTGTTCCTTTGTATGAACCAGTGCTCTGAGGCTGTGGATGAAGGCAGAAATGTTACACACTGTTTGGCAACTGCTGCTTTTTTCATTTTCATTTGAGAGTTTCCGTTTAGATTAGCTTTTGATTTATTCCAAGAAATAACAACTCTCTGAGTTAAGCCTTGGGTGATTGTAATCCAGGTTTCCTTCATTTGATGCTACTGGATCACACAGAGCTTCAGACTATTAAAGACTTGAATGCATTTAAAATATGGAGTTGTTAGGACTGGTTATAAAACACAATGTGGCTTTAATTTCCCAGATTACAGCAAAGGCCTTGATGGGGGGTGGCATTCATGTTTTTGGAAGCATTAGTAGGAGAAAAAGGAGGAATGGTAGTAGAAGGAGGAGGAGGTGAGGGAATAAAGTAACATAGACTGTAATAACAGAGTGGTAGTACTGGTAATAGGAATAATCTTGATAATATAATCTTGAAAATCTTAGTCTAACTGCATGCTGTTATCCTGCCTAAAGGCACAAGTCGTTCTTCAACCTTTTTCCCCCAGTTTCATTGAGATAGAATTGACTTGTAACATTGTATTCACTTTAAGTATACAGCATGATGGTCTTATATGTGTGTAGTATGTGTGTGTGTGTGAAATAGTCATCATAGTAAGTTCAATTAACACCCATCACCTCACACAGTTACAATATTTTTTTTTATGATGAGGATCTTTAAGATGTACTTTCTTTAGCAACTTTTAAACATGAAGTATGGTGTTTTTCACTTTAATCACTATGCTCTACGTAACATCTGAAGAACTTATCTATCTTATAACTGGAACTTTATACCTTTTTATCATCTTCATTCATTTTGCCCACTTCCCACCCCCTGCCTCTGACCAGTCTATTCTCTTTTAATCTGAAGGCTCTCTGACATTTCTTATTTTTCTTTGCCAATGCATATGTTGAGCAAATTTGATTATCTGTCTTGTGTAATTATCCACAGCCTGGATTTTGCTTTTACAGCTCATGGTATCTCCATGTTCTTCTTTCACCTTTTAGTTAGGTATACATATTTGATCACATTTACTTTTACCTTCTGGTAAGAGTGTTTTATAGATGATGCTGTGTAGTTGCATCAGCACTACGTAATGTCTGATTGTGTGATGTTAACAGCCATCAATGGGTATTGCCTTAGATCCATTCATATATTATAGGCTGCCAAATAGTGATGTTCTGATCTTTCAGTCCTGCATTTATCAGCTGAAATGTTCTTATAAAGAGGAACTTCCTCTCATGAACCTATTGTTTATTAGATATACAATTTGTTTTTTTTAAAAAAATAAAACAGATAGACACTTGATTCTTTCCTTTTACTTGCCAGTTTTAAAAATGAGTTTGTTCACTAGCATTCTTAGGTGGCAAATAAGTATTTGTGTTTAGTATCAAGAATCTATATGAACTTAAGCATATTAGTGAGTTTTAATTCATTATAATTATTATCTTTGTTAGGCTGAAAATATCCTATGTATAAAATCTATTAACCCTTTGTGATATAAATTGCAAGTATTTTCTAAGTTTATTACCTATCCATACTTATGATACTGTTTTCAATGCAGCATAATTCTTACTTTTTGAAATAAAATCTACCCCTTTTTCCTTAATGGTTCTAATTTAAAGTCATACTTAAGAAAAATTTTCCCCATTCCTAGATTATACAGAAATTCACTCTTTATTTCTAACACTTCCATGTTTTTAAAATTAGTATTTAAGCTTTTGATGTTATGTTTCTAGTGTTAAATATATATCAAAATATATTTTTATTATTTCTAGTACTTTTTTGGTATTTTCTACTCTTTTTCCTCTCTGTGGCTCAGTTTGGAAATTTTCTATTGACCTATTTTCCAATGAACAAATAGTGATTTTCTTGATATACAGTAATTTTTCAATCTCATCAAATTCATTTTTAATTTCTGATATTATATTTTAAAGTTGTTGTTTTTGATAGATTTTTAATTCTTTGGTGAAGAACTTGTTCATTTTTTCATCTATTTCCTTCATCTTTTTCTCTATTCTTGAATATGTTAAAAAGCTATTTTAATATCCTTATTGTTAACTCCAATATTTCTGTTTTTCTATGTATGCAGTTTATTATATGTATTACATATATAAAGAAGACATTGTGTTGTTAATGACAATAATAACAAAAGGAAGGAAGGTGCTAGAGTAAGTTGTGGAAAAAAAGAGAAAAATATACAAAAATCAGACACATGAATGATCTCATGTAATAGACCCAACAGAACAGTGCTATAATTAATGATTTGAAGAATTTCATGTTCTTAAAAAAAACTGAGGATGTGCGTTGGGTCTTCGGCTAAAGATGGCGGAGCGTGGTTACAGCTTTTCGCTGACTACATTCAGCCCATCTGGTAAACTTGTCCAGATAGAATATGCTTTGTCTGCTGTAGCCGGAGGAGCTCCTTCAGTGGGAATTAAAGCTGCAAATGGTATGGTCTTGGCAACTGAGAAGAAATAGAAATCCATTCTGTATGATGAGCGAAGTGTCCACAAAGTGGAACCAATCACCAAGCATATAGGTTTGGTGTATAGTGGCATGGGCCCAGATTACAGGGTACTTGTGCACAGGGCTCGAAAACTAGCTCAACAGTACTATCTCATTTACCAAGAACCCATTCCCACAGCTCAGCTTGTCCAGAGAGTAGCTTCCGTGATGCAGGAATACACCCAGTCAGGTGGTGTTCGCCCATTTGGAGTTTCTTTACTTATCTGTGGTTGGAATGAGGGACGGCCATATTTATTTCAGTCAGATCCATCTGGAGCTTACTTTGCCTGGAAAGCCACAGCAATGGGAAAGAACTATGTGAATGGGAAAACTTTCCTTGAGAAAAGATATAATGAAGATCTGGAACTTGAAGATGCCATTCATACAGCCATATTAACCCTAAAGGAAAGCTTTGAAGGGCAGATGACAGAAGATAATATAGAAGTTGGAATCTGCAACGAAGCTGGATTTAGGAGGCTTACCCCAACTGAAGTTAAGGATTATTTGGCTGCCATTGCATAATAATGCAAATAATGAAGTGACTGAAAATTCAGAATTTCAGATAACTTCTCTACTTAAACATGTTTAAAGTATGTTTTGTTTTGCAGACTTTTTGCATACTTATTTCTACATGGTTTGATGGACTGATGTTTTTAAAATGAGACTTATAAATCATAATAAACTCTTAAATTAAAAAAAACTGAGAAGAAAAAAAGGAAATATATATAAAACTTTATATTGACCCATATATTTACCATTTCATATGCTCTTCATTTCATCCCGTGGAGAGAAGTTACTATTTGGTATCATTTTATTTTAGCCTGAAGGACATAGTTTAGAATTTCATATAAGAAAAATCTACTTGCCATGAACTGCTTTGTCTTTTTTTCTCATTTTTATTTTTGAACATTACTTTCACTGAGTGTAAAATTCTTAGTGGTCTGTTTCTTTTCTTTCAGTATTTTAAACATGTCTCTGGTCTTCATTGTTTCCAGTGATATGTGAGCCATTGATTCTGTTATTGGTCCCTGCATGTGATAAGTTTGAGATTTTTTCTTTGCTGATTGCTTTCATAATTTTCTCTTTTTTTGGCTTTTGGCAGTTTGATTATGATATGCTTAGGTGGGTATTTGATTATGTTACTTAGATTTTAAAGTTCTTGAATGTGTAGATTAATTTGGAGAAATTTTTAAAAAATAAAATATAAAGTTTTGGGTTTTTGTTTCTTCAAATATTTGTTCTGTCCTCCTCTGTTTCATCTCGCCTATGACTCTACTTACATATATGTTAGAACATTTGATATTGTCCTATATGGTTCTGAAACTCTGTTTTCCTTCAATCTTCTGTCTCTCTGTTCTTCAGGTTAGGTAATTTATATCAATCATTATTTAGGTATGCTGTTTTGTTGGTTTTTGGGGTTTTTTTTTTTTGCCATCTCAAATTGGCTGTTGAGAATCTCCAGTGAATTTTTAAATTTTTATTATTGACTTTTAAACTCTAGAATGATCATCTGTTTCTTTTTATCTTCACTAAAATTCCCTATGTATTGAATCATTGTCACCATATTTTGCTTTAGTCCTTTGAACATACTTTTAATAGCTGCTTCGAAGTCTGTTAAATCTAATGTAGGATCTACTCAGAGTGAATTTCAATGAACCACGTTTTTCTTTAGTATGGGTCACATTTTCTTGTTTCCTTCATTTTGTTGTTGTTGAAAGCTAAACATTAAAAAAAATATTACATTACAACTCTAGATTCTGTGGGTTTTTAAAATTTTCAATAGGTTACTCATATTTAAATTGCAAAATCTATCTCTTTTGCAGTGTATGGCCATTGATACCTCTGCTTAGCTTTTTACTATAATTCTTTTGTCTTTAGTTTTGCTTCCAAGAAATTGCCCGTACATTGTCAAATTCCCTTTGTTGGTCCACAGATGAATTTGGCAAAAACTGTGCTCAAATACCTCAAGCCCAATAGGCTTCCACCCTCTACACATAGATGTCTGTGTGGGAGGGAGTTAGAGACTGCATTCAAAGTTGTGACAGTAATACCTCCCTTGGCTTTCACTTTTCGCTGAGCTCTCTCAGATCCCCTTACTCATTCATATTCTTCCCAGCCAGCCTGGGATGTGCAAAGAATTTCTGTCAGCTCTTTTGTGACTCTCTGATTTCTAGAATCTCCGTCAACTGTCTGTCTGGTCTGCCACTCACCCCACTGGGACTGCACACCCAGGCTAACCAAGCCTCAGTTTTTTTCTGTTGCCTGCCAAGTTTATCCCTGCTAGCCGACAAAGTGAAGGATTTTCATGCTCAGACCTAACTTAAGTCCGTCCCTTTGGGAAGTAAAGCTGCTGGGTTTTGTAGCCAGCTCTAAGATGGTGAAACGACCTTTCTCCCTGACCTAGTTGAGAAAGGTGATGGAAGGATCCCAAAGCAAGCAGGCTGAAGACTCCTACTGTTCTTACTGAAGCTCTGGTGGCTTGTCAAGAAGAAATGTTTCTCAATTAAATGTTTGTCTTCGGCCAATGTCCAGGGTCCTGAAAATGGTGATTTTTAACACATTTGCTCAGTTTTATATGTATGTTTTTTTCACTGACCTCTTCATGCTCCCGAAACAAGCAGTCCCTCAATACCCACCCAACCCTGTTTTTGATACTTATGTTGTATCTTCATTTAAATATATATATTCATTACTACTCACTTATAACAATTATTTATCTTAGTGCTAAAGGTAAATACATATTCAACACTTACCCTCAGCCTTTATGTAAATGTCTCTTCAGTTTGAAGTATATTCTTTTGGAGAATATTCAGGAAATGCTCATGGGGCAATATTCTCTGAGCTCTTATGTGACTTTAAATAAGTTTTCTTTTTATAATCTTCATGTTAAAGATTGAGTATAATATCCTTAAATCATGTTTTCTTTCCTTCAGTATATTAAATATGTTGTGTGTTAGTTGTTGCTTAGTCATGTCCAACTGTTTGCAAGCCCATGGACTATAGCCTGCCAGGCCCCTCTGTCCATTGAATTCTCTAGGCAAGAATACTGGAGTGGGTTGCCATTCCCTTCTCCAGGAGATCTTCCTGACCCAGGGATTGAACCTGGGTCTCCAGCATTGAAGAGAGATTCTTTGCCATCTGAGCCACCAGGGAAGCCCATTAAATATGTTACTATATTATTTTCTGGCATAAAGAATTGCTGTCCAAAAATTAATAACAATTTGATTTTCTTCCCCCAGAACTGATTTGTTTAACATTTTTATAAAAATATGCTTAATATCCATTCTGAGAGTATTTTCCTACTTTTGCAGTATAATCTTTTAATATATAAAAGAATATATATATAATTCTTTTAATATAATATTAATTTTTTAATATATAATAGAATAAAATATATTTCTAGTCATTTTATTTTAAGAAATTGTACTAGAGTTATAATCTCTAGTGTTTTTCTATTGTTTATTTCCTTGAGTATCTTTTATTAAACATATTTTCCATCTTCTTGACTCTTTTTTTGAATCTCTTTTACCTCTTTTTGCTTATAAAATCCATCATTTATTAACATTTCACTTAAAAATTTCCCTCGTTCTATTTTTAAAATTTCTTTTAATGCATTAACTTTTGTATTAATACATTCTTGGGGTTTTTTTTCTAGTTTGCTCTTAATTTCTGAAATGATTTTAAAAACTTATTATTTCCAACCCTTTCCTGAATTTTCTCACTTATCTTCTAGAGAATTTTTTCTCTCCAAATGACTCATTTAGCAGTCTTTCTAAAATTTAACATAGCTTATATCATTTTCTTTCTTTTAGCTCATTTTGAATAATTGGGCTACAGATTTTATTTATTTTGAAGTCATGTCTTTCTAATATGCTGTTATTATTGTAGGAATATTACTTTGCTCTCTATTCTCTTTTTTTCTTATGGTATCTTTATATGTGATTCCAACTCACTTCTTTTCTATTGCTCTAAATATGTTTGTTAAATAGATTTTGATTTTTATCATGGAAGAGTACACCAGGCTATCTTTTCCAGAGTCTTCAGTGCCTCTAGAGCTCTCTCTTCTGTTATTTTCAAAATAAATTATATGCCTTTGTACTTTGTAAGATGCACTTCCTTTCCTCCTAGCCCTCACTTTTATCTAAATTGCCTCTTTGCTTTCTCCTGTTGGGCCTGTCTGGTGTAATTTGGATTCTACTCCCAGGGGTTTCGTTTCAGAGTGTGGGATTTCTCTGAAAAGTCCCCTCTGCTCTAGCACTGACAAGTCTTTTCATTTTTCCCTTGAAGCCTCTGGTAATGTGGTGCCTACAAGCTTCTTTTTCTGTTTCTGCTGCAATTCTCAGATTAGTCTGTCTTTCTTTCCAGTGATTGTCTGTTAACTTTTTTCTGGAAGGTAGGAGGGGTAAGTGCTTAGTTCTAAGGGCCACTGATTATCCTGTTTCTCTTTGCACAGTTGCTTACACCACAGTGGTTTGTTGATTTGTCCCCAGCTATTAATGTTGTTATATTATTACTTAGTGTTCCCATAGATACTGCCTATAGTTTTACTACTCTAGTTAGTCTGTTTTTATTAGGAATCTCAGGGATATTAGAGTTATGCCACTTGTATTGCCAACTTCTCAGAATCTGGGCAAACTTTACAAAAATTCACTACTTATGTGTTTGGGTAATGCACATTAAAACAGAATTCATGTATCAAGTAGATTTCATAAACTATACAAATACATGCCTTGGTCAGTCTCTGTTTAAAATAAACTGATGTAAGTAGAACAATTATAATCTCAAGAATAAAATTAAATAGTATTAATGGTGGTATGCAAATATGGCCCCAAAATTTGGTGGTGATATACCTGTAACTCCATTTGGGGGTGTTGTATAGTAAATGTTTTTAACCATAAAAGACAGGAATTTTATTATTGTTGTTTTGTTCTGGTTTTTAAATTCTGAGGTTGGAGTAATATATGGAAGCAGCAATAGAGAGCAAGGAAGGCCCTGATTCACTACTCCTGATCTTGAGGCAATAAGGATATAAGAAAATAAACAACCACTATCTGAGAATGATGCAGGGAAGATGGGCCCTAGTGGGAAGCCTGGCTTCAATTAAGAAAGCAGGAGGAGAGAGTTATTATTAAAGAAGACAGCTGATATTGACAAGAGCTTGAAATGCAGCAAAGCTTTAAAGGCAAAATACAGCATTGAAATATTTCCATGTTTTTTTAAAAATGTGCTGTTGATAATAAGGAGAATGTTCATACCCCATGACCCATTAATTATACTTCTGGGAATACGTTAAGTAGCTAAATGGTCAGAAGAAAGCTATTAGTTTAAGAATGAACCTTGCTATAAAGATTGCAATAGTTTGTTTAAATGAGTTAAAAACTGAAAAAGCATATGATTCAATATTTGAAAATTGCTAAACAAATTATGATGTATGTATGTGATGTAATAGAAATTTCAACCACAGGTAGCTTAAGAATCATGCAAAACCTTTTAAGTAAATCTATAGGTAACAATTGCAAAGTATGAAAAAAATATATGTATACAAACAAGATTTGTATAGATATAGGAAAAAAGAATAAGATTTTCAGAATATTAAGATGATAGAATTCTTGTCATTTATAAATTATTTTTTGATATTATAGTTTACTCACAAATGTATATATGTGTGTGTGTGTGTATATAACTTTCCCCAAAAGATAGACTTTAAAACTATTTATCTCATATCACTTTAAAAATGAAAATAATTCATTAAGCATGCTTCCTTGGAGTTTCCTGATGTGTTTTTCTGTGTGATTTCTTCTTTGGAGAAGTATCTGTAAGCTCTAAAAAGATAATCCGGTATAAAAGCAGTGAAAAGATCAGCATATGTCAGAAGTTTGGTGAAAGGAAGGGATGAAAAGGCAGAGCACAAAGGATTTTTAGATCACTGAAACTATTCTATATGGTATTACAAGACTGCATGCATATCTGACTTTGGTCAAAATTCATAGAATGTACAACACCAAAAGCGAGCCTTATGTAAATAAAATATGGACTTTGGGTGATGATGTGTTTGATGTAGTTTCACTGATTGTAATGAAGGCATCACTGTGGTTAGGGGTGTTAATAATGGGGGAGATTGTGCATGCATGAGAGCAGGGTGTATATAGAAACTCTATATTTCCCACTCAATTTTGCTATGAACCTAAAACTTCTCTAAAAAAAACTGTTTATTAAAAATTTTAAAAGACAATTGAGTCCAGATTATAATGTTTTATATTATACCTGATCCAGGAAATATGATCTAAAGACTAATGCAGCAACTTGAGGTTAAAGCAGAAGAATATACTGAACTATCAGTTGGATTCTGTTAGTTTTTCAGTGATAGACAACCCTGTGCTTCTCAGTGACCCTGTTATGCCATTTATACAACGAGGACTGTAGGTGGTGGGGTCCTCTTCATAGGTGTACCCTGAAGATAGTTGAATCTCTGTACTAAAACTGTTCTCGTTTCTTGGATTAAAAATACTTTACAGACCAATCATAGATCCATGTCTTTTCCTTCTTATGTTTTGTTACAGTTGCACAAGAAGAATGGAGAAGCAACCATACAATAGAAATAGAGATAAATGGGACTCTGGAAATACCATGCTTTCAAAACACCTCCTTAGAAATTTCATCTGAGCTCACCTTTGCATGGCTGGTGGTAAGTGTTGCCCTTTTCAGTGAATAATGGCCATGATCTTTAAATATTAATGAAGTGAAGATGAATAACAAGTAATAATAGGGAAGGAAGCACTCTGGATAAGAGACAAGCATTATGTGAAGGTTGAGTTAATGTCTGGGGGAGGGAAAGGAGGACACTAGGATTCCTTCCAACTCAGCAAGCCCCCGGGTTTTGAATGCAGTAATTTAGAAAATAGTTCCTAAAGGTTAGCTTATATTTCAAGCTATATACTCAACAATGATGACAGAGAGAAAAAAGAGTGTGGTGGTGCCCTGGAGAGGAGCTACATCCAGCAGAAGCCCCTACTCACACTTATTTGTTTACACACAACATGTGCAGGGGCACAGACTCCCTTTTTTCCCAGAACCCTACTACTACATCCTGGAAAATACACAACATTGCTTGGACTGGGAAACAAACTCTTAACGCGTATCAAATACAAATAGAAAACATCCATGAGAGAAACAGCCACTGCCCAGCTCCATCACCGCCATGAGTAATGACAGGCCCGTGGTAGCTATGTTTTCTGACTTACAAGAATAAAACAAAACAGAAATATGGATTTTTATGTGAAATTTTCCAAGGCAAGTCAACCAAATGGCATCCAGCTATTAACCAATATATAGAGTGAACTTCTAATACTACTGTTAAATCAGTTGATAACACAAGCCTTACACAACTATAAAGATTACCATAAACACAATTTTGAGAATCATGAAATAGGTGAGGTTATTTAGATGATCCAGAATATGACTATATTAATTTTTCAGGTCTTCATCAAACTGAAAACACCGGATTTAAAAATTCTTACAAAACTAATAGATGTCCATGAGTATAGCAGCTGATACCATCTGCAAAATACTATATTTACATGGTTAATCATTTATGTTACAAGTTAGTAGATTTTTGCAGACTGTCTTGGAAACTGACCCTTCATGTAAAAAGATTTCTCTGAGGATGTGCCAAATCCAAAATAACTGACTTTCAAGGAGACTTTAAAATATAACCTACTAATAATTTTTTATTGTCTAGATAATTTTTGGATAGTTAGTATGATCAAAGACATTATAAAATGCCTTTCTCAAATTGTTCTAAAAGCTACAGTGTCTCTTTATCATGTAGAAAAACATATGTTTCCCCTATTTATGGTTTGGTTGCTAAAATATAAGACTTGCTGCCTGACATTATGCCCATCATTATTAAAAAGTCAATTTTTCTTAACTAATGTGATACAAGGTGGTTCTTAGAAAAAAATTAAGAATAGAGATCTTCTCAAGAAGACAGAAACCTGCTGTACTAAACATTACTGTAATGTAGACAACATATATAGGGGTCTTGTTTCTGTATCCAATCGGCCAATCTTTGTCTTTTGGTTGGGGCATTCAGCCCGTTTACATTTAAGGTAATTATTGATAAGTATGATCCCGTTGCCATTTATTTTATTGTTTTGGGTTCGAGATTATCTATCCCATCCGTGTTTCCTATCTAGGCAAGATCCTTTAGCATTCGTTGGAGGGCTGGTTTGGTGTTGCTGAATTCTCTCAGTTTCTGCTTGTCTGAAAAACTTTTGAATTCTCCTTCAACTTTGAATGAGTAATGGAAATACAGTATCTATACCTAGTTTACATTATTAATATTTCCACTAATGGGCAAAAATTTTCCACCCTAATCATCACTAATTCACTATCAATAGGGGTAGTAATATTTAATAGTAATCAAAAAGACTAAGATTTAATAAAGCTTTACTTAGAGATTTTTGCGGGCTATTAAGTTGATCTGTAGTATCCTTGTCTTATCTGAAGAGAGTCTAATCTATTTTTCCAAGAAACTGTTAAAGTTTTCAGTCAGCTTGTATCTTTTCTGTGACACTGAACTTCTCCAGGGCAAAAAGCTGCATCACTCATTTTAAAAATCCCTAGATCTAGTATATTGCCTTGATTATAAGCACTCAGTAAATATCTAATAAATAATTGAATGGATTTGTTTCATTTCCCTTTGTCCTCTCCCTTCATAGTCCTATTTGTTGGCTTCCTATTAAGTGGGTGATCACTAAACTTCATGCTGGCTGTGTGATTAGTTAATGAAAAGCTCATTAAGTATCAATGACTAGATAACTAATAAGATATCCTCTAACAGTTGTCTTCAAAAAAACTAAGGCTCTGTAAACATTATCTTTGAATCCTGCTAAGATATTTGAGATAAATAAGGGATGGAGAGATTGCATCTAAGGTCAGTGAGAGAGTAGAGTCCTAAACTTCTACTGAAACCTCAGGTTATGCTCTCACTTTAAAGAATGCATCGTAATTGAGACAACTTGAGAAATCCTTTTGAAAGAAACTTCTTTTCAAAAGGAACAGTGTATTGGCAAATATGCTGATTAAATTCCAACTGTGCATTCCCCTTTTAAATGTTGAAATCTTTTTGCTCCTTTGATTTACATTTGTCCTCCACCCTGCCAGCGCTGTGGGATTCAGCAAGTCTGAGATGAAATCATCTAATCTCCCATTATTAAGGAATAAACTACAGCTCTTTATGTCATGACGGTTATAAGTCTGCAGAGGATATAAATATCCCCTCAATCCATATTTTAGTACTTTAGTCTCTTGTTAAGCCAGCAGTAATAATCATAATGATAACCAATTGTTCTTACAGATATGATATAATGTGACTTTTAGAAAAGGTTACAAAGAGATGATGAAGATGAGCTCAGGAGGGTAGAAACCCAGTATATCGGTATATCGAACTCAGTATCTCTGGAGAGCTGCAGAATGTTCCCCACTTCAAGAGCTGTGTTAAACCCTGGAGACAATTTGACAAACTAAAATTAGTTTAATCTAGGTCACTGGAAAACAAAAGCCACATTCTGTATGCGGAATTTTATAAAATCTAATTCAGTTAATGGGCCTCATGGGAAAGGTTATTATTGGGATTTTCAGTTACCATAAAAATATTATTGACTGTGTATTCCTGATTCCATGCTGAGACTGTGTTAAATGTGCCCATGGAGCAGATCCATTGCATTCTGGAGTTTTGCATTCCAGGATCATGACTACACTGAAGTAGAAAGGCATCTGGTGCAAACTGTGTATCTAACATTTCTATAGCACAAGAGGTAACTAAGTAAGCACAGAGGATGTCAGCTGAGGGTCCGTGTGCATGATGTGATGATGAAAAAGTCATAGAATGAGTGTATTTAGATGGAATGCAGTTTGTAAAGGACAAATGATATTCTTCCCAGTTTATGTCCTGGGGCATGAGCCTGCAGTCATCAGGGAAATTCTGCAGGGTTATTCTGGGAGCTTCTCAATTCACTCTAATGTTCTGTGTTCATTCCAAACTATCATCCTGATTTCCCACAGTATAAATTTCAGTTCAGTCTAACAAACATTTGTGAATCTGTTTGAAGTGCTAGGTCCTACAGGGATAGAAACCTGTATTGGACATGTTTCCTACCATGAAATACAACTTTAATAAAAATGTAAAACAGCAACGTGGAGGGAAATTTGATTTGATTCTGACTAAATGGACCTAGAAAAACCTCTTAGGTTATTTTTGAGCTGGATAATTAAAGCCAGCAAACAGCAAACATGTATTTCACCAAGACCCTGGGACCTGTGAGCACACGTTGGCAGCACCCCCTTTGTCAGGGTGGGAGAGATGTTGAGGGATGGTTTTTCCCAAACTTGGTGGATGAAGAGAAACCCATGGCTTTTCTCTTTAAAATCAGGGAAAGAAAATGAGAAATATATCAAACAGTTCAATATTAATGATAAAGGCATACAACTAGAATCTAAATGCTTGTTTCTTTAAATTTTTCCCTATAAATGTATCTTTTCTGTGTTCTCTTCTTTATTATTTGTAATATTTTACATGTAAATGAAAATCAAAATGGGCTTTCCAGGTGGCACTAGTAGTGAAGAGCCCGCCTGCCAATGCAGGAAACATCAGACACATGGGTTCGATCCCTGGATCAGGAAGATCCCCTGGAGGAGGGCATGGCAACCTACTCCAGTATTCTTGCCTGGAGAATCCCTTGGACAGAGGACCCTGGCGGGCTACAGTCCATAAGGTCACAAGAGTCGGACATGACTAAAGCGATAGCGTGCACACACTGTAAACAATACTGGTTTTCCATGCCTATGGGAAGCCTAGCTATTCAGAAAAGAAAGCTGTCACTTTCTATCTGATGGCAGCTGACCCTAGCTATCTTCACCATCATCAAAAATGAAGTGTTAGCCAACCTACAAAATGTTGACAACCAATTGTGTTGATTGGAAAAAATATTGTTGTGGATTTCTATAAAATGGACATGGGGAGCTTTGCAAGCAGCCTGCTTTGATAGCACTGACTGGATGGGGAATAAATAGAGCAAAGTGAAGATAAGAAGCAGTTAGGCGGTAAAGAAGTATCAGTCAATGCAGTTAACAGAATTTATTGAACGGGCTCTGTATACTCAGCACCTGCCCTGTGCTTTAGCCACCACTGCCTGCTCTGACATGGAGCTCAGGGCAGCCCAGAGAGGAGGTGGCCTCACTAAATCAAGTAATACCATGGTCTCTTTTCTGCACTGAAAATTCTGATTCCAGTACTAAAATAGGAACCCTTCTGCAAATTATCTTAGGGTTTATCAGTTCATTAAGAGAATAGAGGAGTTTTCCATGATTCAATATGACCCCTCCCAGCCCTCATCATGCTAATTACGTTATCCAACTCCCTTTTATTATTTACTTATGCATTTATTTTCCTTCTGTAGGTCCTGATTTTCTGTTTGTTTTTCTTGTGAATTTGTTCTCCTCAAACAGACTCAGCAGAAATGTCAAGGACTGTCCGTTCTACTGCTTTTTTGAGGCTATATGAAGCAAAGTCATTAACAGCATGGCTTTTAGAGGGAGATTGTTGTTTTCAGATCCTGGCTCTGCACTTACCAGCAGTGTGACCTAGGAGCTAGGATTAGGGCTTTACCTTGGCTGCAAAATTTAAGGAAGATCCCTAAGAAATCAGTAATCACCATACTTTCAAGTATCAAAATTTACGGAAAATTCATGATAAACAAAATGCCAAATTTTAAAATAAAGGCACAGTGTCTTCTGTTTGTTATGAAACCCTGCTATGCTCTTCAAGGAACAGGATTTTCACAATCAGCCTGTGGTTCCTGGGTCTTTGTGGCATGGTGCCCCCTAGGGGCACCAGCATGAAGCTTGACAAGGACAGGAGAAAAGAATGAACAATGCATGACTTTATGGCTCAAAATGTTAAATTGTAGAGTTTTTATTAACTTTTTCCACTGTTAAATATGTCAAAAAATGGGAGGATATTTTGCTAAGAGCGCATAAGGACACACATTTTTCCTTTTGTCTCAGAATTCTATACAGCCTTGGATATGTTGCCCAGCCTGATTTTGGTTCTGCCATCCACAAAGAAAGGATAATTATATAATATAATTATAATTTTATGATAATTATATAATTATAGTACCAGCCCCATGGTGGTGTTGTGAGGTGGTGACTAACAATACAATATCTATGCTCAATACATATTAAAAAGTAATTTTTAAAGAGTTCATTTTAGTACTCTCCATAATTCTATAATTTAACCATGCAGAGAGTAAATACTCATGAATTCACAGCAAGCTTATCCAGTTCAGGTTGTAAGACAGTGATTTAGTATTAATTGAACATTCGCTGAGTGTTAGGACTCATGTAGGTGTATCCTATACACTAGCTAATTCCATCTACATTCCTCATTCAATTTTAAGTGTCCAGCAAGTTGTAAATTTCATGAAGTTTTAGAAATATTTATTAACATTTTAGGGATTCCCAGGTGTCTCAGTGGTAAAGAATCCACCTGCCAATGAGGGAGACAGGAGTTCAAACCTTGGGTCAGGAAGGTCCCCTAGAGAAGAAAATGGCCAACCATTCCAGTATTCCTTGCCTGGAAAATCCCATGGACAGAGGAGCCTGGTGGGCTATAGACCATGGGGTCACAAAGAGTCATACATGACTGAGCTCATGCACATTAGTATTTTAAAAAATTATCAAAAGAAGAAAAGAAAACAGTCAAGAACAAAGATTCTGTGCAAAATTCCCTAACAGTCTTTCTTACAGAACAAATACCCTAGAATCATTCTTATCAGGTGAGAGTTGAGGTGTATTCTATGATGCCTGTCACCAAAGTTAGGTCAGTTCAGTTCAATTTTGTGTCTGACTCTTTGTGACCCCATAAATTGCAGCTTACCAGGCTTCCCTGTCCATCACCAACTCCCTTAGCTTACTCAAACTTATGTCCATCAAGTTGGTGATGCCATCCAACCATCTCATCCTCTGTCGTCCCCTTCTCCTATTACCTTCAATTTTTCCCAGCATCAGGGTCTTTTCAAATGAGTCAGTTCTTTGCAATAGGTGGCCAAAGTATTGGAGTTTCAGCTGCAACATCAGTCGTTCCAATGAATATTAAGGATTGATTTCCTTTAGGATGGACTGGTTGGGTCTCCTTGCTGTCCAAGGGACTTTCAAGAGTCTTCTCCAACACCACAGTTCAAAAGCATCAGTTCTTGAGCACTCAACTTTCTTTATACTCCAACTCTCACATCCATACATGACTACTGGGAAAACCACAGCTTTGACTAGACGGACCTTTGTTGGCAAAGTAATGTATGCTATCTAGGTTGGTCATAGCTTTTCTTCCAAGGAGCAAGCCTCTTTTAATTTCATGGCTGCAATCACCATCTACAGTGATTTTGGAGCCCCCCCAAAATAAAGTCTATCACTGTTTCCATTGTTTCCCATCTATTTTACATGAAGTGATGGGACCAGATACCATGATCTTAGGTTTCTGAATGTTGAGTTTTCACTCTTGTCTTTCCCTTTCATCAAGAGGCTCTTTAGTTCTTCACTTTCTGCCATAAGGGAAGTTTCATCTGCATATCTGAGGTTACTGATATTTCTCGGCAATCTTGATTCCAGCTTGTGCTTCATCCAGTCCAGCATTTCTCATGATGTACTCTGCATATAAGTTAAATAAGCAGGGTGACAATATACAGCCTTGACATACTCCTTTCCTAATTTTAACCAGTCTATTGTTCCATGTCCAGTTCTAACTGTTGCTTCTTGACCTGCATACAGATTTCTCAGGAGTCAGACAATGTGGTCTGGTATTACCATCTCTTGAAGAATTTTCCACAGTTTGTTGTAATCCACAGAAAGGGTTTAGTGTAGTTAATAAAGCAGAAATAGATGTTTTTCTGGAACTCTCTTGCTTTTTCAATGATCCAGTGGATGTTGGCAATTTGATCTCTGGTTCCTCTGGCTTTTCTTAATCCACCTTGAACATCTGGAAGTTCATGGTTCATGTACTGTTGAAGCCTGGCTTGGAGAATTTTGAGCATTTCTTTGCTAGTGTGTGAGATAAGTGCAATTGTGAGGTAGTTTGAACATTCTTTGGCATTGCCTTTCTCTGGGATTGGAATGAAAACTGACATTTTCCAGTTTTATGGCCACTGCTGAGTTTTCCAAATTTGCTGACATATTGAGTGCAGCACTTTTGCAGCATCATCTTTTAGGATTTGAAATAGCTAAAAGTAGGTCTATATATCATAAAAGGCTTCTTTCAATCAGCAAACTGTCCACACCTCCAAGATCTCCCATTTATATAAAAACCTCTAGCTTCCTGGAGTTTCTTTTAAATTTTTCATTCTAGATAACCCACAATTTTTTTTATTTGTTTTGTGATGGTTTGGTTTTATTAAGATATAATGTCTCAGAGATTTATTTGTCCCTTTCTTGGTGCTGTGACTTAAGTACCTTCTCTCTATGACCTTTGAGCAAGTTACCTAAGCTTGATTTATTCCAGAGTGTTTTAAGGATTAAATAAGACTTGGAAGAACTTGGCAAAGAACCTAAGAGTAGGTGGTAAATAAACTTAAGCTATAACTGATAATGTAAAAATTTAGTTGTGGTCATAGCATAATAATAGTATTGTCTCTCCCTCTCCCAGCACTAGACGTTTCATTGTTTGCCTGCATTTTGTCACCTCTATTCCCAAGCAGGAGCTCACATGCAGGTTCTTGCCCCATCCCCCTTATATTTGGGGCCTCTACAATCTGTCAGGATCTCCTGGTGTTATAGTTTACAGGGACACTTTGCAACCAAATCCATCTTCCCCAATGAAGGGACAATCCCTCCTCTGTAACAGTCGAACTCCCAGAAAACAAGTGAAAAAAACCTAAGCATGATTTCTTAAAAAAAAAAAAAAAAAATCTTTTCTCCATCAGTTAAACTACTCTGGCCAGTCACTCCCAGATACACAGTAAGGAAAAAGCCGTGTTCTCACCCGTCTCCAACTCAGCCTCTGACGGCCTGTCTTCTGGCAACAAAGTGACAGATGGAAACATTCCAAATGGCAAAGCATTTACTAAAAGATCAAGCATTTTGAACTTCTGAATTCTCACAAAAACAGTCCCTTGCATAAAACAAGAACAGTGAAGCATAGCTTGTGCTGAAGGACCTGCAGGGTGATCCTGCTTCCTGAATTATAGTAAGTTCCATACATATGAATGAGTTCCATTTCTGAGAGCATGTTCATAAGTCCAATTTGTGAGTCCAACAAAGTTAACTTAGGTACCCAACTAACACAATCAGCGATGCAGTACAGTACTGCAATAGGTTTATAGTAACTTTTCACACAAATACATTAAAAAAATTTTTTTTCAATCTTATGGTACAGTACCTTGAAAAATGCAGTAGTACAGTACAACAGCTGGCACACAGGGGCTGGCATCGAGTGAACTGACTGGAGTTACTGACTGGAGAAGGGAGTAGAGGTGGGAAATGATAGACCTGAAGGATTGTCAGCAATAGGAGATGGAGAGAAAGCTGCAATTTCACTCATGCCTGATGATGGCACAGGTTCTCATTCTTGGCTGAATTCAGTTCTATCTACCCTCTTAAAAAAATGACCCAGTGATGTCTGGGTAGCAGCTCTTTTTTTCCTGATTATAGATGACACGATAGCCCTGGACTGCATTCTAAATGACCGCTGCAGCCTTTGTGTACTGTTCTACATTTAGGTCCTGCGCCTCAAAAGCTAACAGTGCCACCTCAAATAAAGAATGTCAAGATAAGGCAAGAATGATGGGAGCATTTTTCGTAGACCTAAAAAAGGATATAGACTAGAGGAACCAAGTACTTCAGTTAAACTCTGATCTCCAAACTCAGATTAGCATTTACAGCCTACTCTTTATGTGTCCTCTTTGAAGGTACCAGACACAGAAATAAGAGCAGAGGCCTGTCGACCACACCTAGGCTGAGGTAAGAAGATGCCAAAGGGCACAGTACTTAAGGAGGCACCCACTTTCAGCGCCCTTCCTGCACTTACAAGACCCTGAGAGTGAGTGCCTCCTTAACCTTTGCATTTTAGGAGTCTCTTTTTACCTCATCCTAGTCCTCATCCCAAGTGGAGCTAAAATGAGAGCTTTTCTAAAGGAATGCTGGGAAGAAAGGATGATTGTAATCATCCAGTTCAGTGAAAATTTAATGAGTAAAACTGATACAGCCCCCTGAACACATCCTAGCATTATGATTTCAGAACTTGAAATGAGAGTTATGACCTGACATTAATTCCCAGGGCTGTACCCTCCCCCAAATCCCACTATCAATATGCAGTTCTTGGAAGGTGATGAAGGAGAAGTTTTAATCAGAAGAGCAGCAATTTCTATTCATGGTAGGAGAGAATGACAGTATATTTTAAATTGAAAGTTGAGTGTAATGATACTTTCCCTAGTGACATAATCAATATCTCTTAATTTCAATTCTTCATTCATCATCTCCATTGTCACAAGGTACAAATGGATTACTGCATGTGGACTGCCTACTCCAAAGCTGGCACAATTGAGCGCTCAAAGCTGGTAACCATTTTGTCTCATCAGGAGGATAATGGAACTCAGGAAACACTTACCACTCGAGGTCACCCCATCAGCAATTCCACGTTATTTAAAGACAGAGTCCGGATAGGTACGGACTACGGGCTCTACCTCTCTCCAGTGCAAATCCACGATGATGGCCGGAAGTTCTCTTGCCACATTGTAGTCAGGCCTGGGAGAGTCTTGAGGAGCTCCACCACGGTCAAGGTTTTTGGTAAGTTTCTGTTCTCTGGAGTCCCTGCCATGCTCCTGTTACAGTCTCCACATTCTTCCCCCACCAAAGATGAAACACTCTGTTAGCTAGAGAGCAGCCACTCAAGGGTTGCTATTCTGGAGTTCTGTTTGTTTTGACCCTTGTCATTCATGTTGGGGGTGGGGGCGAGGGAAGGAAGCTAAAGAATGATGATTCAGCAGCCGCAGATCATCAGTTTCCTGGTGACCACTAACCACTACCTTTAAGGCACTACCATCTGGTTTTCCATATGACCACTACTATATGGTCTTGACATCTCCTGAGAATACTGGAGGTCTCTGTCATTATAACTGCCAAAATCTAATTGCTTAGTTGTCTAGTTGTGTTAGTTGCTTGCTGGAGCAAGATGGAAGGTGGAATAAGGCCAGTGTGAGGAAATGAAGATAACGAACACAGCTCCAAAGAATCTCTGCAGGAGTCCTCTTGCCCCCACCAAGGCCAGCTGGAGTGAAAGACTGTCCAGCTCCTCCAGCAAAAGAACCTGCAGGGCTGGCCCTCTGACCCTGGATTTGCAGGAGAGTGGGGCTTACCTGAAATATCCTGTGACCTTAGCTGTCGCCTCAGTCAGACTGCAGAGACTCTGCAGGTTGCAAATTTAAAGGAAATGGGAAAATTCTGTTTTGTTCAGTGATGCAAGGTAATATTAATGAATAGAAACTTGTTGGCTTTAGATATTTTTCATTTTTATGACCAAGAACTGTGTTTTTCAAAACATCATTTTTCTGTTATTTTTTGTTATTTTCTGTTATTTTTTGAATTTAATTTTTATTGAAACATAATTTTTCAATGAAGGCCAAAAGGAAAGCAGTGATATGGATGAGCAACTAATTGTTTTTGAAAATGAGGTAAAAGAGAAATAATTCACAAAATCTAAACGCGTGGACTGGTAGATTTTTTTCTCAGTTAGCTTTATGATAGAATAAGTGAAAAATCTTTGTTTTTATCTAGAATCTTATTGAATTATTACTAGAGGTCACACAATCCAGTATTTTAAAAGAAATTCAAACCTTTTAGTTCATAAATAAGGAAATAGCTGCAGCCAAAATGTATTTAGTTTGAAGTCTCTTGCCGATAGCTTCTCCTATATGTATTTCTTTGACTCGTACTGTCTTCCTCTTGCCTTCCTTCCCTTGCTCCTTCCTTACCTCTGTCTTTCTCTGTCTCTCCTCTGGGATGAGTTAGGGAAGAATCAATTGCTCCCTTGATCATGTTCCTTATGGGGCCTAGACAGTGTCCTGTGATGAGCTGGAAAGACTGTTCATCTCTTTGACTGATACCACCATTCTCTCATTTATGGGGTGTGACTGTCTTAGCCCAAACATGAGACTGACTCATCTGGCCTCGCTATTGGCAAATCAATGGAGGCAGTCATCCAGGATGTGAAAAGAAATAATTCTGTGTTAGGCAAACTCTGTCCCATTTGACCAAGGGTTTTGGTACCATAACTCGATCTAATTGCCTTGTCAACATTTAAACCATGTCCCATATCTCTTTGCTGCATTAAAGTATCTTGATCTTGGTCTAGAATGCTTTTCACTCTTTTCCATCTCACCCTTATGCCCCTCTACATCTCTCTGCCACTATATTTTTGTTTGCTTCTCCTTTGAACTCCTTTCAGTGGATACTTAAAAATACAAGACATTGCCTACTTGTTCAAATAACTAGACTTTTCTGCTTTCTGATTTTCTCCTTTAGCAAATGGGTCAGATAGGTTGTGTTTGGATAGCCTTATCCAGTCTTTAATCTATTTGGGGTATCACCGAGTATATATCATAGTAATTCTGGCACAGAGTTATACTGCATATGTTATTCAGGACCCACTCTGCCTCCCCAGGTGATTCCTCAAGTAGAATAAGCCAAAAATAAAAACATGAAAACCTTGAAATAAATACTCATATGTGTCACTGAGCCATTCTATATGCCCTTCATCTAGTTTATTTCTTCTTCCTGAACACCTTTGTTCTCTGCTGCTGCTGCTGCTGCTGCTAAGTCACTTCAGTCGTGTCCGACTCTGTGTGACCCCATAGACAGCAGCCCACCAGGCTCCACCATCCCTGGGATTCTCGAGGCAAGAACACTGCAGTGGGTTGCCTTGTCCTTCTCCAATTCACGAAAGTGAAAAGTGAAAGTGAAAGTGAAGTCGTGTCCGACTCTTCGCGACTCCATGGACTGCAGCCTACCAAGCTCCTCCTTCCATGGGATTTTCCAGACAAGAGTACTGGAATGGGTTGCCATTGCCTTCTCCCCTTTGTCCTCTACCAGACCATAAACCAGAAGCTTCCCCTCTGCCACTTCCTGGACCCCCCTCACTACTCTCTTATGACTGGACTTTCCTTATGGGGAGTCCCCTGCCATCACGTTTGTTCTCCCACAATCTTGATTCTCCCCCCCCCAAATAATCTGTCTCTATCATCCCTGCAACGTTTAGTATATGTCTTCATGCTTTCAGGCCCTTCATTTTACCAGCATTCGTTGCTAATAAGAGATCAGAAATAGACCTCCTCCCATTACTATCGTATCTTGGTTTGGGTTCCCCTGAAAGAAAACTTTGAGACAGGATTTGAATTAATTTATTTGAGAGATAATCCTAGAAAATATAGGAGTGGGAAGAATATGTCAAGGAAGGGAAGAAAGATAATAAAATGTACATGATCAAGCCAGTTAGCGATGTGGGCTTAGAGCTCACTCCCACCAGGAAATCGTAGAAGAACACACATCAGAGTTACCCACGACAAAGGCGAGGAAGCTGGGGCATTATCCACAACTCCCTACCTGTTACTGCCATTAACCCTCTGAGACTTCCAGTCTGCCCTGATTGTGGACTGAGTGTGTGACCATAACCACAGTAACTCTTCAGGAGGGAGTCATAGGCGTGCCCAGCAAGAGGCTTCATGGATGCAGCAGAGGCTAAGTGGATGTAGCAGACACTGATGGTACCTGTGACAAGGGTCTTAACATTTTATCCACTGGTTCATAGAGGGCTTCTGTGTTATACTCAACTTATCTTTTTTTTTTTTATTGAGTTGGTTTTGCCATACAATGACATGATACCGCCATGGGTTTACATATGCTCCCCCTCCAGAACCCCTCTCCCTCCTCCCTCCCGATTCCCTCCCCCTGGGACATCTCGGTGCACCAGCCCCGAGCATCAATCCTGGGCTGGCGATTGATTTCACATATGATAATTAACATGTTTCAATGCCATTCTCCCATATCATCCCACCTTTGCCCTCTTCAATACCGTCCACGAGTCTGTGCTATACATCTGTGTTCCTTTTGTTGTCTCGCATGCAGGGTTCTCCTTACCATCTTTCTAAATTCCATATATATACGTTAGTATACTGTATTGTTGTTTTTCCTTCTGGCTTACTTCACTCTGGATAATAGGCTCCAGTTCCGTCCACCTGAGTAGAACTGATTCAATTGAATTTTTTTTTAATGCTGAGTAATATTCCATTGTGTATATGTACCACTGCTTTCTTATCCATTCGTCAGTTGATGGGCATCTAGGTTGCTTCCATGTCCTGGCTATTGTAAACAATGCGGCGATGAACACTGGGGTACACGTGTCTCTTTCAATTCTGGTGTCCTTGGTGTGTATGCCCAGCAGTGGGATTGCTGGGTCATATGGCAGGTCTACTTGCAGTTTTTAAAGGAATCTCCACACTGTTTTCCATAGTGGCTGTACTAGATTGCATTCCCACCAACAGTGTAAGAGGATTCCCTTTTCTCCACATCCTCTCCAGCATATATTGCTTGTAGATTTTTGGATTGCAGCCATTCTGACTGGTGTAAAGTGGTACCTCATTGTGGTTTTGATTTGCATTTCTCTGATAATGAGTGATGTTGAGCATCTTTTCATGTGTTTGTTAGCCATTTTTATGTCTTCTTTGGAGAAATGTCTGTTAAGTTCTTTGGCCCACTTTTTGATTGGGTCGTTAATTTTTCTCAAATGGAGCTGCAGGAGTTGCTTGTATATTTTTGAAATTAATTGTTTGTCCATTGCTTCATTGGCCATTATTTTCTCCCATTCTGAAGGATGTCTTTTCACCTTGCTTATAGTTTCCTTTGTTGTGCAGAAGCTTTTAATTTTAATTAGGTCCCATTTGTTTATTCGTGCTTTTATTTCCAATATTCTGGGAGGTGGGTCATAGAGGATCCCGCTTTGGTTTATGTCGGAGAGTGTTTTGCCTATGTTATCCTCTAGGAGTTTTATAGTTTCTGGTCTTATGCTTAGATCTTTGATCCATTTTGAGTTTATATTTGTGTATGGTGTTAGAAAGTGTTCTAGTTTCATTCTTTTACAAGTGGCTGTCCAGTTTTCCCAGCACCACTTGTTAAAAAGATTGTCTTTTCTCCATTGTATATTCTTGCCTCCTTTGTCAAAGATAAGGTGTCCATAGATGGGTGGATTTATTTCTGGGCTTTCTATTTTGTTCCATTGATCTATATTTCTGTCGTTGTGCCAGTACCATACTGTCTTAATGACTGTGGATTTGTAATATAGCCTAAAGTCAGGTAAGTTGATTCCTCCAGTTCCATTCTTCTTTCTCAAGATTGCTTTGGCTATACAAGGTTTTTTGTATTTCCATACAAATTGTGAAATTATTTGTTCTAATTCTCTGAAAAAGACCTCTGGTAGCTTGATAGGAATTGCATTGAATCTATAGATTGCTTTGGGTAGTACACTCATTTTCACTATATTGATTCTTCCAATCCACCAACACGGTATATTTCTCCATCTATTTGTGTCCTCTTTGATTTCTTTCATCAGTGTTTTATGGTTTTCTATATACAAGTCTTTGGTTTCTTTAGGTAGAAATACTCCTAAGTATTTTATTCTTTTTGTTTTGATGGTGAATGGAATTGTTTCCATAATTTCTCTTTCTGTTTTCTCATTGTTAGTTTATAGGAATGCCAGGGATTTCTGTGTGTTGATTTTGTATCCTGAAATTTTACTATATTCATTGATTAGCTCTAGTAATTTTCTGGTAGAGTCTTTAGGGTTTTCTATGTAGAGGATCATGTCATCTGCAAACAGAGAGAGTTTTACTTCTTCTTTTCCAATCTGGATTCCTTTAATTTCTTTATCTGCTATGATTGCTGTGGCCAAGACTTCCAAAACTATGTTGAATAGTAGTGGTGAGAGTGGGCACTCTTGTCTTGTTCCTGACTTCAGGGGAAATGCTTTCAGTTTTTCACCATTGAGGATAATGTTTGCTGTGGGTTTGTCATATATAGCTTTTATTATGTTGAGGTATGTTCCTTCTATTCCTGCTTTTTGGAGGGTTTTTATCATAAATGGATGTTGAATTTTGTCAAAGGCTTTCTCTGCATCTATTGAGATAATCATGTGGTTTTTATTTTTCAGTTTGTTAATGTGGTGTATTACATTGATTGATCTGCAGATATTGAAGAATCCTTGCATCCCTGGGACAAAGCCTACTTGGTCATGATGTATGATCTTTTTAATGTGTTGTTGGATTCTATTTGCTAGAATTTTTTTTAAGGATTTTTGCATCTAAGTTCATCAGTGATATTGGCCTGTAGTTTTCTTTTTTTGTGGCATCTTTGTCGGGTTTTGGAATTAGGGTGATGGTGGCCTCGTAGAATGAGTTTGGAAGTTTATCTTCCTCTGCAATTTTCTGGAAGAGTTTGAGTAGAATAGGTGTTAGCTCTTCTTCTGTAAATTTTTGGTAGAATTCAGCTGTGAAGCCATCTGGTCCTGGGCTTTTGTTTTTTGGAAGATTTCTGATTACAGTTTCAATTTCCGTGCTTGTGATGGGTCTATTAATATTATCTATCTCTTCCTGGTTTAGTCTTGGAAAGTTGTACTTTTCTAGGAATTTGTCCATTTCATCCAGGTTGTCCAGTTTATTTGCATATAGTTGCTGATAATAGTCTCTTATGATCCTTTGTATTTCTGTGTTTTCTGTTGTGATCTCTCCATTTTCATTTCTCATTCTGTTGATTTGGTTCTTCTCCCTTTGTTTCTTGATGAGTCTGGCTAATGGTTTGTCAATTTTATTTATGTTCTCAAAGAACCAGCTTTTGGCTTGGTTGATTTTTGCCCTGGTCTCTTTTGTTTCCTTTGCATTTATTTCTGCCCTGATCTTTAAGATTTCTTTCCTTCTACTAGCCCTGGGATTCTGCATTTCTTCCTTTTCTAGTTGCTTTAGGTGTAAAGTTAGGTTATT